>OZ023263.1:45180138-45562638 GCA_964006375.1 Tillus elongatus | reverse complement strand
GTGTGTGTGTGTGTGTGTGTGTGTGTGTGTGTGTGTGTGTGTGTGTGTGTGTGTGTGTGTGTGTGTGTGTGTGTGTGTGTGTGTGTGTGTGTGTGTGTGTGTGTGTGTGTGTGTGTGTGTGTGTGTGTGTGTGTGTGTGTGTGTGTGTGTGTGTGTGTGTGTGTGTGTGTGTGTGTGTGTGTGTGTGTGTGTGTGTGTGTGTGTGTGTGTGTGTGTGTGTGTGTGTGTGTGTGTGTGTGTGTGTGTGTGTGTGTGTGTGTGTGTGTGTGTGTGTGTGTGTGTGTGTGTGTGTGTGTGTGTGTGTGTGTGTGTGTGTGTGTGTGTGTGTGTGTGTGTGTGTGTGTGTGTGTGTGTGTGTGTGTGTGTGTGTGTGTGTGTGTGTGTATGTATACTTATATGTATGTATGTATGTGTCACACCGATAACTCAAAAAATAATGGGCTGATTTTGATCAAATTTGTTGAGTACCTTCCTCTTGCAAGTGGCTTGGATAAGTTCGTTAGCCAGTAAAATCGGCCTAGGTTTTCCCTTAAAGTTTTGTGTTTCCTTTCGGAAAAAAATTATATCTCCGGAAATAACAAAGTAAGTGCAACCAAATTTAGTACGCGTGTCTGCATTATAAATGGTGAACCATGTACTAAAATTCAGGTCTGTAAGTTTAAAAACAAAAGAGTTATGGGCATTTAAAAAAAAGGGTGTTTTCCTCAAAACGTCAAAGTCGCGATTTGAAACGTAAAAATTGGCAACATTTAGGCAAAGAACCAGAAGCAAATGCGAAGTATGTAAAGCAAATGTCGCAAGAAGCGTGTTCTGCAACCCCTTAAGTTTCAGCTTCAAACGTCATTGTCCTTGATGTTACTAAAATATTTGCAGAAAATTCATTTCAAATAGACCCTTTCTCTGATGCTTTGACCGTGGTTTTGGTTAATTTTATGGTTTAACGATCTATAATTTTTAGCTAATTTTCGTAGAAAAAATTCGTTGATGAGGAGACCGCGACTTTTGAATTTTAAAAAGATTTCTTCAAATGAGCGCAAACTAGGCCCCCTAGAATCGATATCCGGGTTTACATTCAGTTTTTATCTGTTTACATATATACAGGGTGACGCATTTCTACGGCAAAGCTCAATATAATTGTTATTATACAAGATAAAATTGTATACGTTAATTATAGGGTGTTTTCAGCTGCATCTTATAAAATTATTTTGGCAATCACAGGGTAGCCCATAAGTCGTTGGTGAGACCTACAATTTATTTTCGAACACCCTTATATTATTGCATTTTTTATAGAAATATGATGCATGTTTGTAAAAAAAATCGAGACCCTGTAAGTGAATTTTGGTGGCGAATTTTCATTAAATGTTTTAAATTTCAATAACTCAATTTGCTAGTAACCTAAGGTTTGTTGGCTAGGAAACCAGTTTCCTCGGATACATTTTAAGTTTATTTTCGGAAAATTTTTGTACATTTTCAAACATTAAGTTATTTTGACAAAATATGGTACATCGTTTCTACTATATAATGTATACCGGTAACCAGATTGATGCCTGCTTGCATTAGAGAGACATATTTGCTATTAAACACATTTTTATGAAAATTCACTTCCATAGCGCACTTGTTGCGTCCAGACTTTTTAATATTTGCATATATGTACCGCAGTTTTCCAGAAAAGGTGATAATAGAGCATATTATATTGAACACCCTGTACTTATGTATGCAAGCACAAGTGTAAAACTTATTTGTATTAAGTACATTGTATAATTAATATACGATATATATATATATATATATATATATATATATATATATATATATATATATATATATATATATATATATATATATATATATATAAATAAAATGAAACTGATCCCACGGATACAGGTTCCAGGCAGCCTATTTTGGATTCATCTGAAATATATATGAAAAATGAGAAAATATGAAAGTCACGATCTTATAATAATTTTTTACGTAAATTAGCTAAAATCAATAAAAATCTATTAAACGTGATTACATCCTAATTAAACATAGCAACGGGAAATTGTATTGTCTCTGAATTATACACTAAAAATAAATAATAATAAAACTTGTGAAATCTGTTTTTGCTTTAATTGACAATGACTTGAGAATTGCAAAAGACCGATAAGCAGGCGATAAATGAAACGATTTTCTTGCACATACAGGCGGTTAGGTTGGTTCGTTCGCACCTCGTACATTTCAGTCAAGCTATTGTAATGTCACGCTTATGTAAGATTTAATAACCATGTACAATTACTTGGCGAATTAAAATAATGCTCAGGCAAGGTTTGCAGTTATATCATGATAAAGACTTGATAGCGTTGTTGCCATAAGTATACAAACAAATATTTATTTTAGTGTCAAAAACTGGTGAACATGCAGATTGTGTAGGGACCAAGAAAAAACCTGATGGAGAACTTCTGGGACACACTAATATATTTTACAGAGCAGTGTGTAGCCAAGATCTAAAATATACCCCCTCACGACTGGCAGATGATCTACAGATCCATACTAAGATAGCAGCGGAGAGAATTTAGGAATGGAAAAATAAAGAGCAGAATGGTCGTTTTGCAGCAATGTTAAAAATGAGCATCAAATGACAAAAAAGACTTAGCGACACCTCTATTATTTACTAGTTAATAAAATCTTACCTGATAAAGGTACCACATCACTACTTGGTTTCGGTACCGGCAGCGAAGACGAGAACCTGCAAGAATGCTCCGAGAAACTTCGCTTCCTTCAGCGTCTCCGTGGGCATCATCACCATCGAGCTCCACGTTTCGGCGAATCCCACCAGAAACGCGGGCCCACCCCTCTCAAGAGAAAACAGCAGTTTTTACGCCACCACAATATGAGACGTGATAGCTCCTTAAGATGTAGTGGAGGAAGAGGAGGTGGGCCCTGTAGAAATGGCAACCACCGTTGGCGGACCCAATGCACCTAGAGAGGTTCCGGATCCATACTACCCTGTTTACCTGCCCATAGACCAGGCCTTTAAGTCTATAGGCTAATAGGCTGTTCAAGACGTATGTCTTCCTGGAGCATCCTGGTAGATGAATATGTTTCATCTACCATTTCACCGAGTAATTAGTTAAATTTATAGTTAACCTTTCTTAATTCCATAAATTAGAAATAAAGTAAAATATAACATTGTAGACTGATGTCTGGGGAGATAGATGCCGGGAGCTCTATGGAGTGGCTGCGTACCTCTGGATTGTTCGATGAAACGCAGGCGTTTTGCCTTTTCGATACAAGACCCGGTCGTGAAAACTAGATCTATGAGAATAATATGATGGTAAACACATGGTGAGGGGTGTATTGTGTCACAACGCAACCACCTTTCCTAGGGGGACATTCCTCATGAGGGTTATTTTACCTATTTCGTGGTGTGTTAAAATCACCCCTCTAGGGTATTGCCTTTTGCAGAACTGAGCCATGCAGTCGCAGGGCAAATGTTCTGTTGTTTCTGATGCTTCAGTGCACTATCTGCAGTTTTCATTGTCCACCTTACCCATCTTCATAAGGTGATATTTTACTGGGGAGTGCGCTGTAATTGTTCTCAAGTTGTTCCTGTTCAATCCAAGAAACAGTTTAGACTTCATTGTTGATATGGTGATGTACTGTTTTGCCCGCCGTAAGCCTGGCGTTTTCCTTTACTATTACAGCATATGGTTCTTTTCTCTAAGTATCAAGTTCATTTCTTACAGTCTGTTACGTCTCCAGCTTGCGTAGAAGCTTCATGAAAATTATTTAATACCGTTTTTTGTAATTGTCAAAATAGAAATTATGGGTTCTAGAAGCTCTAATTGGCGCTGATTTGAAGAAAATTTTTGAAAGTTCTGTAGTATTTTTCTGGTAAAGTTTGAAGGGTAACTAGCCATGAAAGTCATGTGACGTTCTAATTGTATTTCTGTTTAAATTTGGTTGTTGAGGATTATTTTTTAAGAAAACAAAAAACAAAACAATCAATCTGGCTTAAAAATTAAAAACAGGTGAAACAGTGAAAAACGTATAATAGACATAAAGAACAATTATATTCTTATGAAGAAAGTGATCTGAGATATTGTTTGAAAGTGTTGCGGCGATCATGGCGATATCCGCTTAAAGGATTTTGGATAATATTTTTTGCTATAGCTCTTTAAATAACTGGAGAAAAAAGTAAAATCCCAAGCTAATTTGAGCAATGTCTGCAAGATAAACTCACTTGTCTTAAAAGACAGGGATACATGAAGCCAGAGATTTATTTAATTGGATCATCTCTTGTAAGTACCATAACATTCTATTGATCTGAATGACGTACTTATTGTAATACTTATGTATTAATTTCCCGACACATGTTAACATGAATATTGTGTAACGTTATAGCTTTTACTGTACTATAACGCGTGGATTGTTTTTTTCTTGCACACTCATAATGGGATTGATTTAATGCAGATAATTAATGTTAGGTTCCGTGTTGTTTCAAGTGGTGTCTATAAGAACAGTTTGTCCAAACGGTCGTAAAAACTTGATCACCTTGAATCTCACGTAACAATATATGTTAGCAAATGCATGTTCCTCCGAATACACTATTTTCTATTAGAGCATCTTTACAAGAATTGCCGCCCACGTTGAATAACAGTTTCATCCTTATTTTAGAAAATGCGTTATGGTAGCGAGTTTTATTTTTAGCGAATAGCTCAAAAAATAATGGGCCGATTTTGATGAAATTTGGTATGTACTTCCTTTTGCAAGTGGCTTGGATAAGTTCGCTATCCAGGAAAATCGGAGCAGTTTTTCCGGGAAAATTTTGGATTTTCTTTGGTGAAAATCTTTGTATCGCCGAAAATAACAGAGTTATGACAACCGGATTTGACATATACGTTTGTACTATCGAACTTACCCGACACACCAATATTCAGATCTCTAAGTTAAAACAAGAAAAAGTTATAGGCATTTAAAGAAGAAAAATTGGGTGCCACTGATGACCAGAAAAAAGCAAAAAACAAAATAGTTTGTGTGGATAACAAAATCTATTGTATATTACAGGCAAAGATTGTTTTTTGGCGCAAAGTGTCAAGCAGAAAAAATATTTTGAAAATTTTATAATTTTCCTTCTTGAAACGTCAAAGTCGCGATTTGAAAAGTCAAAATTTGCAAGTTTTAGACAAACAATTTTAGGCAAATACGGATTTGGTCGAAAAAATCTCTTAATAAGTACGTTTCACAAAGCCTTAAGTTTCAGCTTCAACCATCACTGTCCTTCATTTTACTAAAATATTTTCGGAAAATCCATTTCAATAGACCCCCTTTCTGATGTTTCGGCAATAGTTTCCGCTATAGAGTTTATTGTTTAATAGCCTATATTTTAGCAAATTTTCGTAGAAAAAATATCCGTTATTATACAAGATATGAAGAACAATTATATAGGTTAATTGTAGGGTGTCTCGAGCTGTATCTTGTCAACCAATTTTGACAATTACAGGCTGGCCCATAAGTCGTTGGTGATACATGCATTATTTTTTTAATAGAACAGCCCTTATGTTGTTGCATTTTTTTGTTTTCCATCAAATTATAATGCATATTTGAAAGGAAAAAAAATGATATCGTTCATCGTTTTTGAGTTATATCAATTGCTTTGCAACTTTTCACAAATTGTGATATGGCGTTTTTATCAATAGATAGCGAAGCCCCATGGAAATCACGGATTCAGAGAGCTTTTTCTTTGTATTACTCGTCGAAAAAATCGAGCTGCCCTACACAGGTACTCTCAAATAGTGGCTGAATTTGAAAAGTTTTCGCTGAAATGTTTTTAGTGTTTCCGCAGAAATAATTTTTTGTAAGATTTTTGTGATGTGATGGTAATGAATAATCAATGTTTAGTAAGTTATTGTAAAAAAAGTGAATGAAAGTGAAAAATTTTTGTGAAAAATATAATTTAGTGTAACATTACTGAAGGTAATTCATGTAAAAGAAATTTTCATATTTTTTTTTTTCAATTTTCTTGTCCAACAAACATATTTAAGTACTTTGCACAAAAACTACACTTGCCTAGATATAATTTTTCACAAAAAAGTGTTTTTATAAAAATTCCACTGAAGTGTTGCCAAAGCAATTCTCGTTTCACAAAAATTCGCTTTTTTTTACAAACTGGGTTTAATCAATGTTACACAATCAATAGTGTTATAAACATTTTTTATGAATGCCATACTGCAAAGAAAACGGAAGGCAACAGCAACATGGTGCGGACAAGTCTCTTCTGCATCACCAGAACCCTCCCCAGATCACACAGCTGTCCCAGCAGAGCAAGCCGTATACCAGGAGACAGTTGACACTACTACCATAGTAGCATGTCAACAAGTCCTGAGCATCTCTTATATGCAGCAACGCATAATTCTTGGATGCAAGAGAGGCCACCACATGGTCAACATGGACACCCCATGATAAGTTAGAATCCAGATGGAGGCCCAAAAACTTTACAGACGAGCTGTGTCTTATTGAGCCGTTGTCCGACCTCACATATAGGCTTAGATTTGGATGCACATCACCTGGAGAGAAAAAAAAGCATTTCAGTCTTTTGCGTGTTAAGTACCAAACCATTTCGCGAACACCAGTACACCTGAGAAACACAAACATTAGCTGCAGCACCAAGCTCGTCGAAACTTTCAGTGCTGTCATCTGCGTACAAAGTTAAGTGGTATTGTGGGAGATCATAAACAATATCGTTAACAAAAATTGTAAAGAAAACAGGGCCCAATATACTGCCCTGCGGCACGCCGCTTGACACAGCTGAAAAACCAGACGTATACTTCTGACCTGCCTGACGTATCCAGACAGCCTGACTCCTCTCAGAAAAGTAGCGTTTTAGCCATAAATATGGATGTCCTCTTATGCCATAATGATCCAATTTTTGCAATAAAAGGGCATGGTTGACCGCATCAAACCCATTCGAAATGGCAAAGAACAACCCGGCGGATTTGGACCCACTATTTTTTGTGTAATCCAAGACTGTCAGGTAAGTATGGCATCCCGAGTTGACAGCCGCTTACGAAAGCCAAATTCACAAGGAGACGCCAAATTGTATCTCTCCAAAAAGGACCCAAGAAGAAATGCCTTCTCAAAGATCTGAGAAAAAAAAACCGAAAGCAGCGCAATCGCCCTGTGGTTGTCCAAAAGACGTGGATCTCCTTTCTTAGAGAGAAAGAACAATGGCCGCCTTCAGACGCTTAGAAATACAACCGATTTCAAATGACACATTTATAAGGTAAGTTAGTGGAGCCACCACAAGATGAGCAACCTTGTCAAGAAGACTACATGTTATTTCAGCTGTTCCGGATGAATTTTTACCTGCAACTGATTTTATGATCTCTAATACATCGTCCTCTGAGACAGGATATAAAAACATAGAATAGGGATTAGAGCCATTTCTCAATGCACAATTTATGTCACAGTTTTTTGTCAGATGCTTAACAGAGTCGACAAAGTGCGCCTTAAGACTGTCAGCAATCATATTAGGATCTGTCAAAGCTACTCTCGCACTAGACACAATATTCAGATTGTGTTTGCTGTTTATCTTCTATAGTCACTAAATAGGCTACTTACGCAGAAAATCGCTATCTTTATTATTTTTGGTACTAGTTCAATATAAAATTAGTTATTAAAGTTTGAAAAAATTGTTTATTAAAAGGCGCTAATATAACGCACCTGCTACGTCCAAACTCCTACTACTGGATATTTGGTTTGTCAGTTTATTGATTCATTGCCTGAAGCGAGGGCTTTTTCAAATTTATCTCGTTAAATAAAGAAATATTAGACTATTAACTCACAAACTCTGCAACATGAAACTCCTGCCAAAGCGTCCGTTTAAAATTAATTTTCGTCAAATATTTTAGTAAAATCAAGGACAGTGACGGTTGAAGTTGAAACTTAAGGCTTTGCAGACCACAGTTCTTAACACATTTATTCTACATAACCCGCATGCGTTCCAGAATGTTTGTCTGAAACTGGCCAATTTTGATGTTTTAAATCTCTGATTGTGACCATTTACGAACAATCATTTTCAAGGTACTTTTTCTGATATTTCTTGACCTTCCTGTACCAAAAAACTTAATCTTTGTCTATAATATCGAATATATTTTGCTAACCATGCAAAATATTTTGGGCTTGTGTCCTTATCTGATGACCAGTGGCACCCAAAAACCTCTTTAAATGCTTATAACTTTTTCCTGTAACCTAGAGATTTAATTTGATTTTGTATGTAGAATACGTTTTACAGTAAAAGCTTGCGTTTCAATTCTGGTTGGCATAGCCTTGTTATTTTCGGAGATACAAACATTTTCCGAAATAAAACCAAGTTATCCCTGAAAAACAATCCGATTTTCTTGGCTAACTGATTTATACAAGCCACTTACAAAATGAACGTACCTACTAGATTTCATCAAAATGGTCAAATTGTTTTTTGAGTTATCGATGTGATACATTTTCTATGAAACTTCGATAAAAACCGGCTTTGTCGTTTTTCAGATAAGGTAGGTAACTTTGCTTTTTTGAATTAAAAATCGACTTTATTTTTATTGCAATGAAAAACTCAGTGTTCTACTGTCACTGAAGCCCAAATATTAGATCTTAATTGTATTAGGATTTTTAATTACAACACAAGGTTTTCGTAAACTTTTCCGTAAACTTGGCAGCATTGTTGATGCCATCATTGAATCGGACATCCTCAATAGCTCTCCTGTAGCAAATTTAAATTTTTATACCAAGCAGTTTCAAAATACGAGACGGTTCTGGGACTTGAAGGAAAACGCTGTTTTGTTATATTTCAAAATCCAAATAGAACAGAGATCTGATATTTAAAGATTTCAGTGACAGTAGGGTACCGGGTTCCTTGCAAGAAAAATAAGGTTTGGTGTTGTATTTAAAAGAGCAAAGTTTCTACCTTCTCTGAAAAATGGTCAACTTGGCAAGATTGGCGATACCATCATTGAATCGGGCATCCTCAATAACCAACCCTCATGTAGCAAATTTTTTTTTTCTTCAAGCGGCTTGTCAAATACAAGACCGTTTCCAGACTTTTGAAACACATTGTATAGTACAGGCAATAGAGAATTTTTTTCTGCATTAAACTACAAGAGTTTTTTTTATAGATAGGTTCAGAATTACGTACTGAATGTAAAAACACAAAATCCTTACAAATTAGGAGGGCGGAAGTGCAGCCATTTTGAAAAAACCCTTTCGGCCTATATCTCCATAACCGTGCACTTTAGGCCAAAAATGGCAATGACCTTTATTGTAGATAATTGCATTTTTCATCTTTTTTGTTAAATAATTTTTTTTTGTATCACCGTTTACAACTTATACGACTATTAGCATTCATTTATTGACTTTTTTACCTATATCTTTGTTAATAATTGTTTAAAAATGGAATGCTTATAACTTAACTTTTCAATCGACAAATTTTCTAGAACTTTTACTTAAAACTTTTTTTTCTAAAATTATTATTAGTGCGTTTTCTTTTAAAAAATTCACTAATGAGGAGACCCCGACTTTTGAATTTTGAAAAAAAATAATTGAAATAGGCCCCCTAGAACACATATCCGGGGTCAGTTTCAATTTATTTATATATATATATATATATATATATATATATATATATATATATATATATATATATATATATATATATATATATATATATATATATATCTGTGTGTGTGTGTGTGTATCACACCGATAACTCAAAAACTAATGGGCCGATTTTAATTAAATTTGGTGAATACCTTCCTCTTGTAAGTGGCCTGGATAAGTTCGTTAGCCAAGAAAATCTACCCAGGTTTTCCCGGAAAATTTTGTGTTTTCTTTCGAAAAAAAAACATAACTCCGGAAATAACAAAGTAAGGGCAACTAAATTTGATACACGGTTTTATGTCATTATAGGTAAATCACCTACCAAAATTTAGGTCTGTAGGTTCAAGGACAAAAAAGTTATAGGCATTTAAAGAAAAATAAATTCGGGTTTTTCTCAAAACGTCAAAGTCGCGAATTAAAACGTCAAAATTGGAATTGAAACTAATATAAGCTATGGAAAGAAAATGTCTCAAGAAGAATGTTTTACAAAGCCTGAAGTCTTAGCTTCAACCGTCATTGTCCTTCATTTTACTAAAATATTTCCAGAAAAATTTGTCGATTGAAAAGTGCAACATTTAACGCGTTATAACTTTGAAAATATTGATTTTAGAAAAAAAAGTTTTGAGTAAAAATTGTAGGAAATTTGTCGATTGAAAAGTTAAGTGATAAGCATTTTATTTTTTAAACAATTATTAACAAAGATATAGGTAAAAAAGTCAATAAATGAATGCTAATAGTCGTATAAGTTGTAAACGGTGAGTGATACAAAAAAATTATTTAACAAAAAAGATGAGAAATGCAATTATCTACAATAAAGGTCATTACCATTTTTATGGAGATATAGGCCGAAATGGTTTTTCTCAAAATGGCGGCACTTCCGCCCTCCTAATTTGTAAGGATTTTGTGTTTTTACATTCAGTACGTAATTCTGAACCTATCTATATAAAAAAAATAAGTCCTGTAGTTTAGTGCATTATGGACAAGAGTAACGGGCAAAATTCTACACTTCCACACAAGTTTTACAGATCCATCCAAACGCAAATTCTGTATTCTGTTCTCAGTTATTTGTGTAGATGAAAACACGCCTGTTATTAGTTTCAGGTTCTTTGCGTAAATGTTGCCAATTTTGACGTTTTAATTCGCGACTTGAAGTTTTGAGGAAAACCCCAATTTATTTTTCTTTAAATGCCTATAACTTTTTTGTCTTTGAACCTACAGACCTACATTTTGGTAAGTAATTTGCCTATAATGACATAAAACCGTGTACCAAATTTAGTTGACCTTACTTTGTTATTTCCGGAGATATGATTTTTTTTTCGAAAGAAAACATAAAATTTTCCGGGAAAACCTGGGCCGATTTTCTTGACTAACGAACTTATCCAAGCGACTTACAAGAGAAAGGTATTCACCAAATTTAATTAAAATCGGCTAATTCGTTTTTGAGTTATGGGTGTATATATATATATATATATATATATATATATATATATATATATATATATATATATATATATATATATATATATATATATATAATATGTAACTGACCCCGGATATGTGTTCTAGGGGGCATAATTAGCGCCTATTTCAATTTTTTTTTCAAAATTCAAAAGTCGGGGTCTCCTCAATTAGTGAATTTTTTAAAAGAAAATGCACTAATAATAATTTTAGAAAAAAAAGTTTTAAGTAAAAGTTCTAGAAAATTTGTCGATTGAAAAGTTAAGTTATAAGCATTTCATTTTTAAACAATTTTTAACAAAGATATAGGTAAAAAAGTCAATAAATGAATGCTAATAGTCGTATAAGTTGTAAACGGTGAGTGATACAAAAAAAAATTAACAAAAAAGATGAGAAATGCAATTATCTACAATAAAGGTCATTACCATTTTTGGCATAAAGTGCACGGTTATGGAGATATAGGCCGAAATGGTTTTTCTCAAAATGGCGGCACTTCCGCCCTCCTAATTTGTAAGGATTTTGTGTTTTTACATTCAGTACGTAATTCTGAACCTATCTATAAAAAAAAAACTCCTGTAGTTTAGTGCATTATGGACAAGAGTAACGGGCTCCTCTATTGCCTGTACTAGTATACAGGCGCCAAAATTCTACACTTCCACACAAGTTTTACAGATCCATCCAAACGCAAATTCTGTATTCTGTTCTCAGTTATTTGTGTAAAGGAAAATACGCCTGTTAGTTTTGTAGATAATACCCGCAGATTCCTTTAAACGATGATGAGTAACTGAGTTAATGGTTTTTCTCAACCCTCACAGGTTTAGTCACGTCTTGTATATAAAACCTCAAACTCATCCATAACTGCTTTTACTGCTCAAGTTAATTTTACTTTTATTACAAACGGTTTTCGTGTGTTGCTTCTGATACTGATGAAGATTTAGGTTTTCGTGGATTTTGTTTCCTGCGGATATTAAAAAAGAAATAAAATGTTGGAAAATTGCGGTATCTATTGCCCTGCTTAAGTGTTGCAATATGTTTCGATTACTTCGAGTTGAGTGAAAATTGTCCGAAAGCAATTCTACGACCAGTGAGTGGAAAATTCTAACATAACTGTTTGGGAAAATATTTATCTTAAAAGAAAGTGTAACCACATTCAAAGAAGCTCCTAGAGGAGAAAAGTAATTAAATGAATTCTTAATCTATGAGCAATAATATTTTTTTATCATCATCACAATCTAAAAACGGTGTCAACTTGTTGTCGCAACCATGATTTCCTGTCTTCATTTTTTGATGCCGACGCCCATTTTATACCAAAGTTCTAAAATAAGCATTCTATTATAAACAAGCTATAAATTACGTTATATGGAATAAGTCACTGGTTGGTATTGATTTTTAGACCAAGTAAACTAAATACACAGATAGATACTTTTTCTCTGGTTTCACATTAGCATTGCATGAAGTACATCGAAAAATCAAACATCGTCAATGATCGTCAATATGGCTTCGGTCAAAACCGATTTGCTGGTAAAATTATCATATATGTCACCCATATTTTGAGTTCTGCTTTTGAAAAATGTGGAGAAGGTCATGTAATTTCATTGGATATTTTTAGTGAATTTTTATTGGAAAAAATTCACTAATAGAGAGGTATCGATGGTGAGACTTTGCCAAAATTTTTTCAAATGAGCACGAACTAGGACCCCTAGAGCCCATATCCGGGATCAGTTCGGAAGCACCGAGGGTAAGTCAAAGTATTTCCCTCGGAGCCCATGCAACGGTCTTTCAGGCCGAAATGTACGCCATCCTGCACTGTGTACGGGAGAACAAGATGGGCTACACCAACAAGCGGATCCTCATAGCTACAGCCAGCCAGGCAGCCCTTAAGACCCTAAGTAGCCCACGGGTAAATTCGTCGCTGGTGAGTGAGTGCCGAGACGAGACGAGCGACCTGGCTGGGCAGAATGAGGTCACCCTCATCCGGGTGCCGGGTTACTCGGGGGTCAAAGGCAATAAAGAAGCTGACAGTCTCGCGAAGAGTGGGTCAGCAGAACCATTTATGGGACCAGAACCGGCTCTGGGCATGACAAAGAGGCGCTGGGTCAGAAACCAACACAAGGTGTACTGGGCAGGCTGTCGAGGGCACAGACATAGGAAGTCAAAGTTCAAAGAGAACCCTGGAGCTGCTAAATCTTAGCAGAGGACAGCTAAGAAATATAACAGTCTCTTGGCGGGACACATGGCCGTCAAGAAACACCTGCATAAAATGGGGCGGTTCGAGGCGACCTCGCATGCAGACTCTGCGGCAAGGGGAGGAATCAGCCCAGCACATCTTGTGCGAGTGTAAAGCCCTGGACCGCAAAAGACTACTGATCTACGGACAGTCTAGACCGGGGACAGAGCATTATAAAACATCACCCTACGAATCGCTGTGCAGCCTGGTTCAAGGCACAGTGATTGTGGAATGAATGCACAATAGGCCAAGGGCTGCAGTGCTATCGGGGCGGCATAGCCGCGGACGAACCCTGAGGAAGAAAAAAAGAGACGAAACTTGAATTAAATTTCCTTTGCTCAGAAATAAAGCAGGAATGAATAGAACAGAGACATTCCAGTTCTCCAAGGCTTGATAAATTCAATGTTCTGACTTGACTGTTTTGGGATTACCATGGAGTATATATTTTTTGGGTCTGGATAAGGGTAGATCAATAAGTGGCGATTGTTATGCGATGTTACTGACCATTCTGCATGAAACATTAGGAAAAGTGCAAAAGAGGAAATCCGAAGGTATTTTGTTTTGCAGGAGAATGCATCTGCACACAAATCACATGGTGCCATGGTAACAATTCTTATTTTAGCGTTCGTATTACTTGAACATGTTTTTTACCAAATGACACTCTGTCCGACAATCATTTCTTCACTCAACTGAAAAAAAAATCAAATGTTTAAAATTTTCTTCTAACGAGCGGCAATAGAAGCTGTGTGGACAATCTTTTCAAACCAAGCTAAATGATATGTTTAATTGATATGAGATTATGTCTAATAATACAATATTTAAAGGCTCAAATTTTGATAGTAGACTAGGGATGTTTTATTTCGTCCTGGTAAATACGCGCTTTTTAACTGGACCTTCTCTATTCAACACATTTTGCAGCACTTAAAGAGGATTGTCGTACAAAAAAATGTTTATTTTCTCAATACATCTGTAAAAAGAAAATGTCAAACAATTAAAAAGTAATTCAGGTCAGATTTCTGTATAAAACTAAACAAACCATTTTCTGTTATAATTGTTTCGGTGGAAAAAGCCTCTAATCTGAAAATGGGCATGCCTTTCACTTTAGCGCCTTCACCCACGTCATTAATGTGGATGTGTGATCATGCGTACACTGTGTTGAGTCATTTGTTCCACTCAACATGTCAAGAGTAAAAACAGTTTAATGAAGTAGAAACTTTTGTTTTTGTTTAGTAATCACGTTTTGATAGTTTCATAGATAAATTTTATATAAACTATTCGATTGATATTTTCTCTTGGTATAATTAAAGGTGTAATAGATCATTTTAAACTTTGTCGTTTTTGCAGAAAAAACTGCAAGTAACCTACTAACTTTCTTTTGACGTAATTGTGTCATTGATATAGAACTGTTTGTTGTTTGTATTGTCTTGTCATATTGTTATGTACTTGTTAAGTTGTTTATGTGTAATGAATTTTATATACAGGTGCCCAATTTTAGCGAATTTTCATCAAGAATTCATTAAGGAAAGTCGCTATATTATATGTATATATATATATATATATATATATATATATATATATATATATATATATATATATATATATATATATATATATATAGCAACAGCCCCCCTCCCTTACCGCAGGTGAAACGCTAGGGAAGGAATATACATGTTACAATTACTAATAATAAGTACCCTAGTTTGTACAGCCAAAGAGAACATATATTAGCAAATAGTGTCAAAGAATCGAAATTTTAAAAAGAACGGTAAATTCACATAACACTTACCTTTTTCATCTCAACAGGTGAGTTAGGTCAGGCCCTTTGGCGCAAATAACCTGCAACATCGCATTGCCCTCATTACAAAAACAATGTAGAAAACAAATAATATGTAACAGAATACGAACTCGGTTAAACCACTCTACTAATATGTACTGGCGCATTGGTGGTAATACGGTAATACAGCCCAAGCTTCCGGGGTGGGAATATTCCTGTAAATCCCATAATGGATTCATTGTATAGTTGGGTACATCGATGGTTAAGTTATTGGAGGGGAAGGGGTTTCACGGAACAGACCCGTACTGGGAAACTGTTTAAAAAGTGTGTAATGTGTCAGAAAGTTTAAATGTCAATAACTCGGCAAATACAAGAGAACAAAAGGTGAGAATAGTATCAGCATGCATGGGAGATACCAAACTTTATCGATCAGTCGTCGTTTTATCTAACACTGTTCGGGAGGTGATCTGCAAATTCACAGGTACAATATATAGTGTTTCATTTAAAATTCAAAGTTACTGCTACTTTTAAGTAGAAATGGCAACATCTCATTTTTTTAAAATCTTGTACCTGGGTCAAGCATACTTGTTTGTACAAAATAACTAAATCTGCAGAGCCATCAGTTGACACGTTTGTAGGAAACTTTTAATGTACCATCCACCGGAGACCATCCTGTATAAAACCCTTTGCTGTTGCTGTAATTGATATTTAAACATTTTATTATTATGGTTGTTATGATTATCGTTGTTACAATCAGTTGATTTTCTTTTTTTTGTTGTAATATTGACATACATCACCTAGACATTTTAGGAGTATAATCCGTCCTTTTAGTGAATTTTCTTTAAAAAAAATTCACTATTGAGGAGATCCCGACTTTTGAATTTTGAACCCAGAACACATATCCGGGATCAGTTTCAATTTTTATATGTTGATTAAATTTGGTGAGTACCTTCCTTTTACAAATGGCTTGGATAAGGAAAATCGGCCCAGGTTTTCCCGGAAAATTTTGAGTTTTCTTTCGAAATAAATTGTAAAAAAATTATATCTCCAAAATTAACAAAGTAAGGGCAACCAAATTTCGTACGCGGGTTTATATCTTTATACCAAAATTTAGCTCTGTAGATCAAAAGACAAAAAAGTTATGGGCATTTAAATAACAATTTATTGGGATTTTCCTCAAAATGTCAAAGTTGCGATTTAAAACGTCAAAAATTGGCAACATTTAGGCAAAGAACTTGAATCTAGTACGGGCTAGGGAAAGAAAATGACTCAAGAAGAATGATTTACAAACCCTGAAGTCTTAGTTTCAACCGTCATTGGCCTTCATTTTACTAAAATATTTCCAGAAAATTCATTTAAAATAGACCCTTTCTCTGATGCTTGGCAGTAGCCTTAGCTATATAGTTTATCGTTTAATGGTATATAATTTTTGTCGACTTTTCGTAAAAAATCAATAAAGCTCAATATATTCGTTATTATACAAGATATGAAAAAAATATTTATATATTAATTATAGGGTGTCTTGAGCTACATCTTAAAAAAATATTTCTACAATCATAGCGTGGCCCATAAGTCGTTGGTGATACAAATTTTCTTATTTTTTTAATCAAACACGCCTTATGTTATTGCATTTTCCATCGAAATATAATGCATGTTTGTAAGAAAATAAATTCTGGATGGAGCAGCGTTATGGTAGCGAATTTTGATCAAATGCTTCATATTTGAATAGCTCAATTTGCTATTAACCTATAAGGTTGACCAAGAAACGAGTTTTTGTGGGAACACTTTAAGTTTTCTTTTGGAAATTGTTGTACATTTTCACACACTAAAGTTATTTTTATGAAACATGGCACATTGTTTTTACTATAAAGGTTATACTGGTAACCAAAATTGATGCCTGCTTTCTTAAATAACAAGAAAACAGACATATTTGCAATAAAAACATATTTAAGAAAATTCACTATCATAACGCACTTGCTGCGTCCCGAGTTTTTTTTTTCTCATAAATTATTTAATCAAAGTACCATAGCGATATGTTTTTGGTTGACACACGTGCGCATACCTATTTTTATTTTGCTTGACGGATGCCGAAATAGACGAAACCAGTTGCGGAGGAAACAACAAAACACACACAACAACCTACTGTCTCTTAAGTTGTTTTTTTTTTCTAATTTGCTTATACAAAGTCTTTTTATGGCGGTCACTGCATAGTTTCACTGAACTATACGTATTTAAAATTAAACCAATATATTTACTTATCCTCATATCTGGAATTCCATAAAATGTGCCATTGACTGGGAAGATCTGGTAGCAATTGTCTCTCAGACTATGTTCGATCTCAGATCCAATTTTGTCCCTCTGATTGCCGGCTATTTCCGAAATCGTCTCTTATTTACGACTTGACCGCAAATAAGGATGATACATACATACACAAATAACAGAGATAATAAGAGTTCATACCGCCTGACTACCAGCGACAGCCTGTGCTAGTCTCTCCGAGTGAAAGAGAGACGATCGTAGACAGAGCATTATTTACATAATTTTAGAAAATAAACGATAACGACTGGAAGTCTGGAGAGCGATATTCAAAAACAAATAATAACTCGGGTCCTCGGGTCAGTCTATTGGCGTCTTCCACCAGGCCTTGCCGTGGCACGTCGAACTCCACGCGCTCACCAAAACCGAATTCCTAATTCCATCCTTTGAGTTGGGTTACGTAAATGTGAAGTGCGGAATTTTTGGTGTCGTGATAACCCCCAGAATATGATCTTAGTGAATGCTGACGACTAGAGCTGTCGGATTACAAGTAAGTTCTGCATCTGTTTGATTTAAGAATCTAACACGAATCTATTTTAAACATGAATTTATATATAAATTGTATCGCAATACGGTTATTTTTATACTCGGGAAATTCGTCAGTTCCTATTGTTTGTGGTTTTAAGAAAACTCTGACTTTTATCAAAAGTTTTATAGCTCTAATATTTCTTTATATCCAACTAATTCAAGATTACCACACGCTGACCCATAAACTAGTCTAAATCAAATTGTTTTATTACAACTCTTTGATGCAAAGTTACTTTGTTTGTTTCTACTAGGCTATTGCGTAAATTTTAAAGTGATAGAAAGTAGATGCCACTAACATTGTTAGGCATCATTTTACTATCATGGAAATAAGTTTCAGGTGAATTTCACTACTATATATTTCACTGCGACCTGTGAATTACTGGAGGATAAGTTTTTATAAAACAGTGATAAGCCTCCTTATTTTCTGATATTGGTAACTTTTGTGTGAAAACACTTTCCGTCGTTAGGAGGAGACGTAAATCCGTCGGTCTCGAGTACCATACGATATTGGCTACGTTAAATATCGCTACCCTTCCTACAGAAAGGTATTGGTTTGGCAAAAAATTTATGGTAGCTGTTCCCCGGTGTCGGTGCTTGCCTGTAACCTCGAAAATACACCGACGTTAAAGAACCAAAATACAACGATTTGTTACAAACTAATCTGAAATTGCATGTTTCTTCTGCTATTTGCCTGATCTTAATGCTTCGACTATGCAGCATCAGATCTAGGCTCTTTTAACATTTCTTTGAGTAATATCTGTTATAACATGTTCATCTTCGCATGATGTTTTACCAGATGTGAATTGTTTGACTACACCATAAGATACGTCTTTGTGAATTTGAGCTGAACCTATAGATTTTTGTTCGTAGATACTTAGTCACCACTCTCTGCTCAAGTCTGTATCAATTTCCAACTTACGAGGGTCGATCAGTAAGTACCCATGTTTGAGGACAGGTGGCGTTGCTGAGGAAAGTTGGCGTTACCGCCGTGTAGTTTTGTAATTTTGTATTTTTTTATTTGGCCTGTTGTATTGTAAAAGTGCAATATCGATCCGTAATTCGCTTTATTTTTGGATGGAAAAAGATGCGAAGAAATAATATCGAAGTTGGCTGCTGTCTATGGGGCCCCTCACAATCTATGACAACCGTGATATATTGGTTCAACGAATTTAAACGCCGTGGTACATCGGTTTTTGGATAAGGACCGGCAAGGCAGACGTGGTTACCGAGGAAATCCTTGAAAAGGTCCAGGACATGATTCTCGCTGATGGCTGAACTAAAGTGTGCGAAGTAGCACAGGCCGCAGGCGTGTCGAAATTCGCAGGAGTTTGTGCGTCGATGAAACGTATATGCATTATTATACGCCAAAGACCAAGCGACAGTCAAACCAATGGATTTTTTCGGGTGAATCTACTCCGAAGAAGGCAAAGACGGCTTATCGGATGGAAATGGCCACGATTTTTTTAGATTAAGGGAATAATCCTCATGGGACTTTTTTCAGTAAGGAAGAACGATCACGGGGAGTATTACAGTGAATTATTGACCGATTCGATGAAAAATTAAAGGATACATGGCCCCATCTGGCTAAAAAAAGGGGCTGTTTTACCACGATAACGCACCAGAATATTCATCCGAAATTGTCGTGGCCAAATTCAATGAACTGCTCTGCGAATTCCTGCCGCGCCCACCGTACTCGCCCAACCTGGCTACCTGTGACCTCTTTGTGTTCCTCAACATCAAAACATGTCTCAGGGGAAAAATTTCAGCTCGAGTGAGGAAGTTATCGCCGAGACAGAGGGGTACTTCGAAGAATTTGTCAAATCTAATTTTTTAAGGGGTCAAAGAAATTACAAAAACGCTGGAAGAGGGTATCGACCCAAAGGTATCGACCCAAAAGGAGATTGCGTTGACAAATAAGCATAAAGTGTGAAAAACCTACGTGTTCATTCCTAACACGAGTTTTTATTGATTAACCATCGTATAACGTGTGATCACTTCACTTTAGGTTGTGAGGATTACTCTCTGACTTATAAATTCCATGTTTTGACAGGAATATCAATACATAGAAATGTCAAAATATTAAAAATATAGAGTACCTATATATCAATAATAGTCAAGGAGTGAGTGCCCTTGTAAAATGATAGTCAAATATTACCTGGACCTGATACAAGATAAATGTGTCCTGTGATTATACTGGGTGTCCCAGTTCTCATGTTCCAACCGTATATCGCGGCTGGCTTAATTATAGATTTGAACTTTTGACTATCGCATATATGCTTAGAGATCTTAAAAATAAAAACAACTGGAAAACCACATGGTGGAACTTCCGGTTTAACCGGAACTTTTGATTTTCTAATGACACCCTACATATTCTTTCGATAATTTGGAATTTATGCCAAATTCCTTTCTTCGTTAGTGAAGTCAATACTTTCCACATCACAGGTTCGACTTGGCTTAACAATGCTTTGCACAGAACGATTATTTGAAACGACTGACGTTTCAATTTTATGGCAAATGTCTTTCGAAATGTATAGTAAACGTCATGGCACCTTTGGAAAATGATGATTCCAACTCTTTTATAAGTACACTTGGAGCCTCGGTGGTCCAGGGGTAAGAACGTGTGCTTCTGAACCTAAGGGTACTGAGTTCGATTCCCAGGGTTTCCCTTTCACTTTTTCAGTACAAACTGTAATAAATTGACAGCATCCGCGGTTCCGGCATTTTATTTGCGTAAGTTGAATATCTGCACGCTCCGCCCTTCGTAAGGGGCGTAAAGCCGTCGGTCCCGTTTCCATGGAATGTTGGCCACGTTAAAGAAATCTACCATCCTTACAGAAAGGCAGGGGTTCGGCAAAACTTCCAAGATAGTGAGGTGAAACTGCTCTCGGGTGTCGGTGATTGGCCATAGTCGCGGAAATAGGCCGACGTTAAAGTAAAAGAAATAGCCTACATATGCAGCTAGAGTAAATACTGCTTATAAGGAGCCCGCAGTTCAAAAGACTGAAGTGAGAGATGCGTTGTCTTCCTAGGCTTAAAATACCCGAGGAAATACGTAATGCTTCTATTTTTCAAAAGTTGAGGGGAGGTATATATAATAAAGTGGTTGAACAAACAGATTAGAGGTGCATAAGCTCACTGATGTGAAAAATTCTTAAGTTCAACTTTGCTTTTAATGTAGATTGTTTTATAGATTAGCGAATTCTAGTGCTAAAAGTTAATATGTATGTTACGGTGTTTGTTTGTTTTTATTTGTTGTTGTTAATCATGTGTATTGTTGCTGCGTAGTCTTGCAAAAATATTTACCGCACACAATAACCTTCTGGATGATTAATTACCGTTTCCTCTTGTCTCTTAATTATAAATAGGAATGAGTGAAGATTGGAACCTGCGATGAGCACTGATAAATATAATTTGGAGAACCCAATTTATCACAATACAGTTTTTTAAACCTGACGATCGTATCGCTAACAAAGTTTGCGTCATCGGGGGGAGAATAAACTAAGCTAATAAAAACTAGAACTACTATTTACATGTTAGTTGCCAATCAATTGCGAACAGCGTCCTCTAGGAAGGTATACAGACAGACCACCCACTGTTGAGTCTTAAATCCCTGTAATTGCCTACCTGCTTTGGTAAAACTGTGTGTTGTAATCAAATATTTTTTCTAAGAAGGACACACTGATTATTAAGATAACAGTTCGAACAATGGGCTACACAGAACCGGACCTACTCTATTAATCGAAACATTTTTGTTTAAATTTCTAACGCTATATATACTTTCTTAAGCATCTAACTGTCGCGGATTCATGGATTTTTGATTAACTTTAGATTTTTTCTATCTACATGATTATTATCCCAAGTATGCTGAGCAATACATGATTTATCAATAGTGCCATATCTCAGTTGCGCTAAATGTTTTTAAATCTAGTTTCAATAGTAATTTTAGTTTGCCAAACATATTTCAGTGTACAATCCTTACAGCCTATTTCGTAGATAATTCATAAACCCTGAAAATCGGTGGGACCTATTGCTTCAGCTATAGATTCCCCGATATACAATATAGCGAATTGGTTGACAAACGAATTTAAATGCTTGCCTATCAAACAAAATGGTTTTTCAGTTTCAAATTCTCTTGAATTTATTAATAAAGTTAACAGTATTAAATTGCTTGGAGGCGAGGTTTTAATGTCCTTTGATGCAACCCCGTTGTTTCCCAGAGTTAACATAAACAAAACGCTAACGTATTTAGACCATTCGTTAAAAGCTAACAACATAGGCGAAGAGGTCTGCAAAGAATATATAAATTTAACAAATATTTGCATGAATCAAAATATTTTTCAATTTAATAATGAATGTTTTGAACAAACCCATGGCCCAGCAATGGGCAAACTTCTTTCTGCATTCATTGCAGACCTTTGCGTGAGTAGATTTGAAGCAGGCCTAGCAAATGAAAATGACTATTTTCCAAGAGTATGTTTCGTTGTGTGGATGATCTTTTTGCAGTACTTAATACAAATTTATGCAAAGTATATGGCTTTATTGCCAAATTAAACAGTAAATTTGACTATTAAATTAATCTATGAAAAAGAGATTAATAACAAATTACCTTTTCTTGATATATTAGTCACAAAAATACAGACACTTTAGAATTTGACATCCACAGAGAGGAAAACACTACTATGAGTTACATTTCGCTTTAACTCACACCATTGTTTTCCACAAAAAATAGCTAGTTTGAATTTTCTGGTTCGTTGATTAATACAATTTTCCTTAAATAAAGAAAAATACAACAGAGAACTTGAATATATTTAAAATGTAGCTAAGTATAATGGTTACTCTGCCTGTTTAGTGAAAAAATTGGTCAATAGATATAAAGCAAAACAAAAATGTTAGCGGCATCTACGACGTTTAGACAAGATAAAACAGACAAAACCGTTGTCTGTCTACCATTTGAACCGCGAATCACGAGAGGTTTTAATAGCATTTTTAAGAGAGCCAATTTAGAGCTAACATTTTCTACCAAAAAAATACGTTGAAAAATTTGCTGGGTAACTCAAAGAATAAAGATAAAACCACAGGTGTGTTGGGAATCTACGCAATAGATTATAATGATGGTGAACTTAAATATGTTGGGCAAACTAAAAGAACTATTGAAACTAGATTTAAAGAATATTTAGTGCAACTGAGATAGCCACTATTGATAAATCATGCATTGGGATAATAATAATCATGTAGATAGAGAAAATCTAAAGTTAATCAAAAATGTCAGGCAGTCGCAACAGTTAGATGCTTACGAAAGTATATATATATATATATATATATATATATATATATATATATATATATCGTTAGAAATTTGAACAACAATTTTTCGATAAATCGAGTAGGTCCGGTTTTGTGTAGTCGAACTATTATCTTAATAATCAGTGTGTCCTTCTTAGAAAGAATATTTGATAACGACACACAGTTTTGCAACAGCATGTGTGCAATTTTAATTACAGGGATTTAGGACTCAACAGTGGGGGGTCTGTCTGTATACCTACCTAGAGGACGCTGTTCGCAACTGCTTGGCAACTAACATATAAATAGTAGTTCTAGTTTTTATTCGCTCAGTTTATTCATCCCTCTGATGACGCTAAGTTTGTTAGCGAAACGATCGTCAGGTCTAAATAACTGTATTGTGATGAATTGGGTTCTCCAAATTGTGCTTATTATAAATAACAGTTCTGTTTTTGGTGAATTTTCTTAGAAAAAATTCACTAATGAGGAGATCTCGACTTTTGAATTTTGAAAAAAACTTTTCAAATGAGCGCGATCTAGGACCCCTAGAACCCATATCCGGGGTCAGTTTCAATTTTTATATGTTTATATATATATATATATATATATATATATATATATATATATATATATATATATATATATATATATATGTATGTATGTATCACACCGATAACTCAAAAAAGAATGGGCCGATTTTAATAAAATTTGGCACGTACCTTCCCCTTGTAAATGGAGTTGACAAGTTTGTTAGTCAGGAAAATCGGACAAGGTTTTCCGGGAAAATTTTGAGTTTTTATTCGAAAAAAAATGTTATCTCAAAGAATGATGGCCAGATTTTGATAAAATTTGGCATGTACCTTCCCTTTGTAAATGGCTTTGATAAGTTCGTTAATCGAAAAAATCGGACGAGGTTTTCCGGATACATTTTGAGTTTTCATTTGAAAAAAAATTTTATCTTAAAAAATAAAAAATTATGATAACCAAATTTGGTAGGTAGATTACGATATAAAAAGTAAACTATACACCAAAATTTAGATTTCTATGTTACAGGAAAAAAAAGTTATAATAAAATATGTTGTGCCAGATCATTTCTATGAAAATTCACTACCATAACGCACTTGCTGCGTCCAGGCTTTTATTATATACTATTTTAAATATTGAAAAACTTTGTATTATTACTATTATGACTTTAGCTCAAAGGGCTCAAATGGGGTCATTTTCAAGTTGTCAGGCCTTAAAAGACAACGCGACGCATCCTGATTTTCTAGAAATCTGCGCGGGGTTTGAGCAGTTGCAAGTATTACTTCTTTCTTTATAACTTTAAAAAGGTGCTCTCCAAGGCCCTGTCTTTTAATGTTCTATCGGAGATTCTTAGGAACCACACCAGCCAACGGCATGACGATCGGGATCACTCGGACAGTATCATCTACCTTTCACTGTCTCTTTACTTGCGTCTCGAGGTCTGTGTACTTGATGATCTTCTCGTTGTACTCTGCCTCCAGATAATTGGTATTCGGAAGGGGCACACTAATCAGCGGCACTTGTTTGCAGGACTACGGAACTGTGGGCAATTCTTTGGTCGGTGAGCCCTGTCCGATCCCAGTAAAACCTGAATCCTGAGTTCTCTAGAACAGGCTCAGGAGTGTGTCTATAGTAGGGTACCTTACTAAGAGTTACAAGTCCCATTTTCAGAGCCTATTCTTAATGAAGTATTTTTGAGACTGTATGTTTGTAGCCTGTTGCACCAAACGCTTGGCATCCACCGGTGGCGGCGCGCTGGATAGTCTCTTACGACTGACACCCAAATATCCATCTATCTTCTTGGACCTAATGATATCCAACTATATACTTTAAGTGGTTTTTTGTTTTAATTATCTGACCTTGTATGGCCAACAAAAACCCCCCTGTTTCTGGAAACATCTGCTCCGACACCTACTAGCAGTTTGAGGCTTATTGATCGACATGTGCCTGTGAGGCCTCAATAAGAGAGTTTTCTGGAGTCCAGGATTGCAGTTTGTCGTTGGTGACTTTGCATTTCACTTTTGCTTAATCGCAGCGGTGTTGAATCATCTGGCCCGCATATGGCACGGTGTAGTACGGAGGTAAGCGCCTGCCGATGTAAATATGTACGTATGTTCAATCTTTGTTGGTCCAAATGTATGATCAAGTGATATAGTGATATACATCCCGAAGTGAATTTGCAAACATAGCATATTTAATGCTTTTTCGCACATATTTTGCATGCATTTTGTGGGTTTGCTGTATAGAAAGCAGTCTTTCGTCATACTATAGACCCAGGCCCTTGAAATTGGTACCCGTAAGGCTTATGCTGCTGAGTTTTTTCTTAGGTTGTGTTTTATGTATAAAAAAAAACAGTAGCTAACTTATCGGCAGAGTGTGCATGGTCTATAAATCACTTCTTTAGATTACAGATAGGTATCTGCCAAAGAGTCTCGTATGGATCACAGACTTTCTACAAACAAAAATCATCTGCAAATGGATACATTGTATGTGATCACCAAACATGCCATGCTACTCATCTACCATCTAAGGTTATTTTTTTGGTTACCAATTTTCCGCTAGAAATCGTCTAATCACAGTCTAGTTAATTAGTCACATACATGCGCTGATCATTTCCGCAACTTAAGCCTCTAAGTCATTCATGACGTATCGTTTTTCCATACGTCTTGTAGACGTTGAAGTGGAAGTACATATCATGACAGCGTGGTTTCTGATACTGTATGTTTCTTATAGAGTGTCGGTAATTTTTTTACAAACAGGCATTAAGATTCATAGGTGATCAGTATTGGTTCTATAAAGATCTGGTCATCTGTTAACCTTGGTATAGTACTATCACAGCATGTGGTTTAATTGTCTTTTTATGACAAGCCTGAAAGTTGTCCGATCGTATAAGATATTATGAAAAGCCATGAATGTTCTCGGCGATTATAAGGTTTCCATATAGTCTAAGCCCTAATAATGTATTAACGCATTACCGAAAATGTTAACTAATTATAAGTTATAAAATTAAATTGAAAGTTTAAGCGATCAGATTCTAGGGATGTAATATATTCAGCTCGAGCTGTTCGTTTATTGTCGAGTTAAAACACCCCTTTTTGTTACCGAGGAAGGGGTGAGTACACGTTACAGAATCGGTTTGATGCTTACATTTTTTATGAGCACACAGTTGTTAGGTATAAGTAATAGCGTTTACTGAGTATTTCGTGTTAATATTAGTAATATGTAAATGTCATACATTAAATATCAAGAAAATAAGGAATTCTTTGAAGTTAATGTATGTTGCCCACATTTTGTTTTAACTGTTTTCATTACTCAGATACGTAAATGTTTTATTGTTTTATTAATTTTTTCTGAGTGGAAAAACTTTTACAGATGCCCTAAAAGTTTACCCCAAGTCAACTATTCTTGGCTTGTTGACTGTTAGTTCGTACCAATACTATATACTGACTTTTTGGACGGTGCCAACCAGGATGGGGTGAAATGTTTTAAACAAATAATATTTTATTAAGAAATGTAAGCATACAAGTGTAGTAAAAATTATGGAAATGCACTTATATTTCCTGACATATTCGATATTAAAAAAAATGGGCGGACTTTAATTAAATTTTGTGAGTGCGTTCCGATTGCAAGAGGCTTGGATAAATTCGTTAACCAGGAAAATCGGACCAGTTTTTCCGGAAAATTTTTGGGTTTTCTTTTGTAACATTTTTGTTTCTGTGGAAATAATGAAGCTATATGAACCAAATTTTGTGCACAGATTTACACTATAAAAAGTATAGTATGTACCAAAATGTTGATCTCTAAGTTAAAAGACAAAAAAGTTATAGGTATTTTAAGAAAAACTTTTAGGATGCCACTGAAGACCGAAAATTGCTGTAGCTGATAATAGTTTTTCGACGATTTTGACGATGACAGATAGTAGATGTACATGGTTCCGCAGCGAGATGGCGACCCTGTCGTACATCTCACAATGTTCTAGGAGGCTGGCTACCATAGCCGTATTACTGTATAGGTGTGTTCTCGCTGTGATTAGTATAGTGCACTGACTAGCTCTAATTCGAGCGAAACCGATCTGCGTTTCTAATTACGGTGAGAATACATCTAGCCTTTCATACATTGTCTCTGTATTAGGGAAGAAGTGGGCCAGGGCTGACAATTTACAAAATTGTTAGTTGGCTGTACACAGTCTCTATCTATAAAATTTTGTGTTAACTAGAGCTGTCGTTAAAACACACTACCTGGTTCCGCACCGAGATGGCGACCCTGTCGTAATCTCACAATCTTCTAGAACGCTGGCTACCATAGCCGTATTACTTTATAGGTGTGTTCTCGCTGTGATTATTATAGCGCACTGACGAGCTCTAATTAGAGCGAATCCGTTCTGCGTTTCTAATTACAATGAGAATACCTCTGCCTTACAAAGATTTACCCTTTAAAAGATGGAAACATTAGAATAAGAATAGTTAATGTGAAAACCAAAACAGAAAACAGTTCTAGACGCAGCAAGTGCGTTATGGTAGTGAATTTTTATTAAATGCTTCAAACTTGGATAACTCAATTTTTGAAAACTTGGACAGTTGAATTATGGGATGTAGTAAGGCCTTTCCCAAGGCAACATATACACCAAATTTCATTAAAATATCTTTGTAATGTTTGGAGAAAACAATTTTTTTCAAAAGAAAACTCGAAATTTGAAAAACTCATTTTTCTATAAACTTAGAAAGTTGAATTTTGGTATGTAGTAAAACCTTTCCCACGGTAACATATCCACCAAATTTCATTAAACTAGCTTTGTAATTTTCGGAGAAAACAAATTATTTTTGAAAGAAAAGTCAAAATTCTTGCAGAAAACCTTGTCCGATTTTCTTGGCTAACGAACTCATCCAAGCCATTAATAAAAGAAAGGTACTTGCCGAGTTTCATCCCAATCGGTTAATTATTTTTTGAGTTTCGGTTGGATTCATACATTATATATATATATATATATATATATATATATATATATATATATATATATATATATATATATATATATATATATATATATATATAAACATAAAAATTTTTGCAAAGTCTCACCATCGATACCTCTCTATTAGTGAATTTTTTTAAATAAAAATTGACTGAAATGTAGGTAAGTTTGGCTAAATCCTAACTGGACCTTCTGTATAACTAAATAAATGTCGCCTTTATTAATTAATGATTACAATTATTATTATTACAACCCCACAACCAGCATCAGGAAAGGGTGGAGTATATAAAAATTGAAACCCGGATATGGGTTCTAGGGGTCTTAGTTCGCGCTCATTTGAAAAAATTCTTCAAATGAGCGCTCTTTGGGCCCCCCAGAACACATATCCGGGGTCAGTTTCAATTTTTATAAGTTTTTTTGGCACAAAAAGGCCAAGAAATGCCAGAAAACTTACTTTGAAAATTTTATAGTTTTTCCGTCAAAGTCGCGATTTGAAACGTCAAAATTTGAAACTTTTAGGCCAACAACCTGAAACGAATACGGGTTCTATATAGAAAATGTCGCAAGAAATGTGTTTTACAAACCCTTAAGTTTCAGCTTCAACCGTCATTGTCCTTCATTTTACTAAAATAATTTCAGAAAATTAATTTCAGATAGAACCTTTCTCTGATGCTTTGGTCGTATTTTTAGTTATAGAGTTTATGGTTTAATACTCTATAATTTTTAGCGAATTTTGGTAGAAAAAATTCCTGTATGGGGAGACAGCGACTTTTGAATTTTAAAAAGATTTCTTCAAATGAACGCAAACCAGGCCCCCTAGAATCCATATCCGGGTTTACTTTCAGTTTTTATCTGTTTTCATATATACACCTGACGCATTTATACGGTAAAACTCAATATAATTGTTATTATACAAGATACGAGAAAAAGCTGTATAAGTTAGTTATAAGGTGTCTTAAACTGTATCTTATAAAAATATTTTGAAAACCACAGAGTGGCCCATAAATCGTTGGTGATCCCCACAATTTTTTTCGAACACCCCTATATTATTGCATTTTTGCATTTTTTATCGAAATATGATGCATGTTTGTGAGAAACAATCGAGATGCAGTAAGTGCGTTTTGGTACCGAATTTTTATTAAATCCTTCAAATTTCAATAACTTAATTTGCTACTGACCCAAGGTTTGTTGGCTTCTCTCGGAAACATTTTAAGTTTATTTTCGAATAATTTTTGTACATTTTCAAGCAATAAGTAATTTTAATAAAATATGGTACATTGTTTCTACTTTATAGGTTATACTGATAACCAGATTGATGCCTGCTTCTATTAGAGAGACATATTTGCTATTAAAAACATTTTAATGAAAATTCACTTCCATAAGGCACTTCATGCGTCTTTTTTTTTAAATACTTTTGTTATTATTGATAGCAACAGTATAACTTGATAGGTAGATAAATAAATAGTTTTAATGTTAGAGCTGGCATTCTTTTATAGTTATGGTTGAATAACTTATAATGAAAAGATCGGTTCTAACAAAACCAAAAATAGGTGTTTTAGTGTTAGTCAAATCCAAACTTATGAAATGGTAGATATCTTCAAAAGTTCTGCAAAATGGAGATTATTATTATGAAAAGAGGCAATCGTTAGAAATATTGATGACATAAATGTTTCTGCACTGATATTGTTACAAAGTCCTAAGTCGGTTCTAACAAAGGTTCTATTAATGTGCTATTGTTTAAACGCAAATGATTATTGTCTACGCGATATTAAGTTCTTCCATAATATATTATGTTCAAAATGTATGATGCGTTTCTATAAACGGCCAAAGGTCAGTTGAACATGGAAGGGAATCGATTTATAGCTGTTACCCTTGAAAAATAAATGAATTACCCGCTACTACTTTGGAAATCAATAATGGTTTCCTATTGTGGTCGGAATGAAAAGAAGCTTTTCTTTAGTAATTAAGTAAACAAAGAAATATTATCTACAAAGACCTAAATATAGAATCCGGCTTCATCTTTGACGAGTTGCTAATTTCAAAGTTTGATTTTAACATATAATTATAGACTAATTACGTTTTAATTATTGTACTCTTAGGTAAGCCTTATGTTTAAAAAAAACTTCTGGGCGCAGCAAGTGCGTTATGGTAGTGAATTTTCATAAAAATGATTTTAATAGCTAACATGTTTTTTTTTTAAGAAAGCAGGCATCAATATATATGGTAGAAACAATATGCCATGTTTCATCAAAATAACTTTATTGTTTGAAAATGTACAACAATTTTCAAAAGTAAACTTAAATTGTTCCCGAAAAAACTGGTTTCCTGGTCAACCTTATAGGTTAATAGCAAATTGAGCTATTTAAATTTGAAGCATTTAATGAAAATTCGCTACCACAACGCACTTGCTGCATCCCGAATTTCTTTTCTTACAAAGATGTATTATATTTTGATGGAAAATGCAATAAACATAGGGCGTGTTCGATTAAAAAATTCGATACCATAACGCACTTGCTGCGTCCCGAATTTCTTTTCTTACAAAGACGTATTATATTTCGATGGAAAATGCAAAAATGCAATAACATAGGGCGTTTTCGATTAAAAAAATAATAATTTGAATCACCAATGACTTATGGGCCACCCTGTAATTATGGAAATATTTTTTAAGATGTAGCTTAAGACACCCTATAATTAATGTATACCATTTTTTTTCTCGTAACTTGCATAATAACGGACATATTGAGCTTTAATGATTTTTTACGAAAATTTGACAACAATGATATACCATTAAACGATAAACTCTATAGCCAACACTACTGCCAAAGCATCAGAGAATGGGTGTATTTTAAATTAATATTCTGGGAATATTTTATTAAAATGAAGGACAATGACGATTGCAACTAAGAGTTCAGGCTTTGTAAAGCATTCTTCTTGAGACATTTTCTTTCCATAGCTGATACTAATTTCAGGTTCATTGCCTAAATATTACCAATTTTGACGTTTGAAATCGCGACTTTGACGTTTTGAGGAAAACCCAAATTTATTTTTCTTTAAATGCCTGTACCTTTTTTTGCCCTTTAACCTACAGAGCTAAATTTTGGTAGGTAGCTTACCTATTATGACATGAACCCGCGTACCAAATTTGGTTGCCCTAGTTCGCGCTCATTTGCAAAAATTTTTCAAAATTCAAAAGTCGGGATCTCCCCATTAGTGAATTTTTTCTACGAAAATTCACTAAAAACACAACCAGGTGTAAAACAAGCAATAGTAAGATGTTTTTAGTTGGTTTCTTCTTGAGAGGTTTAAGGCTCCCTTTCTGCAAGTTTGGGTTTTCATCGTTATAATCCTTTTCTGATACTGGCATTATTTAAATTAAATACTTCGACTTGTTAGACTCAAAAATTGGTTTTCCGGAAAATGTTCAAAGAAACTTTGTCTATTTAAGTTTTTGCCTCGCCAGATTTTGTACTGTATGTTATTCAGATACATGGTTGTTAAAATATTATTTTGAGTGATGTTCCCAGAGTGCATCGTGTATTTACTGTTATTATCACACAAACCACGAAACAATAATATTATTACATGAAAAATGTTCTGGGCGCTTTATTTTTCGTTTAGGAGGTATAATTTGGCCACTCAGATTATGTGATTTAATACCACTGTATTTTTTTCTTTGCAATTATGTGAAAGCTAAAAGGGCCCGTTGTGGCCTACCTGCCTGGCGTTAGCCTCCACACCATTGCTACCACTACAACTTTCTTTAAAAAATTCTATAATGAGGAGATCTCGACTTTTGAATTTTGAAAAAATTTCTTCAAGTGAGCGCTATTTAGGACCCCTGGAACCCAAATCCGAGGTCGGTTTTAGACTTTATGTGTTTATATATATATATATATATATATATATATATATATATATATATATATATATATATATATATATATATATATATATATATATATATATATATATATAAATCGTACCGATAACTCAAAAAATAATATACCGATCTTGATCAATTTGGTGAATACTTTCATTTTGCAAGTGGCTTGGATATGTTCGTTAGCCAGGAAAATCGGACAAGGTTTTCCCGGAAAATTTTGTGTTTTCTTTCTTAAAAAAAATCATATCTCCGGAAATAACAAAGAGAGGGCAACCAAATTTGGTACGCGTATTTGTATTATAAATAGTGAACCACGTACCAAAACTTAGGTCTCTAAGTTTAAGGACAAAAAAGTTACGGGCAGCTAAAGAAACAAAATTTGGAGTTTTCCTCAAAACGTCAAACTCACAATTTAAAACGGCAAAAAACGTCAATGTTTAGGCAAAGAACGTGAAACAAATACGGATTGTGAAAAGAAAATGTTGCAAGAAGAGTGTTCTGCGAACCCTTAAGTTTCAGATTCAACCATCATTGCCCTTCATTTTACTAAAATATTTACAGAAAATTCATTTCAAGTAGACCCTTTCTTCGATGCTTTGGCTGTCGGTTTAGTTAAGTTGATGCTTTCGCTGTAGGTTTAGTGAAGTTTATGGTTTAGCGGTCTGTCATTTTTAGCTAATTTTCGTAGAACAAATTCGTTGCTGCATTTTAGCATTTTTTATCGAAATATGATGCATGTTTGTAAGAAAAAACCTGGACGCAGTAAGTGCGTTTTGGTAGCAAATTTTCATTAAATCATTCAAATTTTAATAACTCAATTTGCTATTAACGTAAGTTTTGTTGGTTAGGAAACCAACATTTAACTTTATTTTCGGAAAATTTTTGTATGAACGCAGCAAGGGCGTTTTGGTTGCGAATTTTCATTAAATGTTCTAAATTTCAATAACTCAATTTTCTATTAACCTAAGGTTCATTGGCTAGGAGACCAGTTTTCACGGAAACATTTAAAGTTTATTTTCGGAAAATTTATGTACACTTTCAAATAATTAGTTTGATAAAATATGGTACATTGTTCCTACTATATAGGTTATACCGGTAACCAAATTGATGCCTGCTCGCATTAGACCGATATATTTGTAATTAAAAACATTTTTATGAAAATTCACTTCCATAACGCACTTGCTGCGTCCAGAGTTTTAATAACTTGTTTTGGCCTCGAGCAAAACTCTTTTAGCCACGGTCACTCCAGGTCAACAACTAGTGCTTCAGCTCCCTACTATATTACGATGTTTTACACACACAAAAGAACAAACAAAGGTATTCTCTATGCTATGGTCTACCAAGCTCAGCAAGCAAACCCTCCAATTTTCTTTACTTCATATAAACCAATAATAATTTAAGAAGAGAAACAATTCCCATTATACTTTACATTTTGCTTTTTTTGGGTAAGGTGTATATGTTTAAGTCTTCTTAACTAGGCTTATAATCGAGGAAAAAAGACATGGGATCACATACTTGACGCCTAAGGGTCCACCAAGGCGACTTTATTTGAGACACACTAGACTGAACCACGGTAAAGATGGGTTAGACACAGGGACAGACAAAAGGAAACTATAACTATATGACTATTAACAATCATGTCAGTTGCTTGAACAATATTACTTTACAAAACAATACAAAATTTTACCTATTTTTAAGTTGAGTTAAATTACCCCATGTAATTTACTACACTTAATAAAGTAAAATTATGTCCAACATTTCTCGTTTAACATAAAACGCTACATGCGAAAAATACGCTATATTCAGTACACCACTACTCCTACTATTATCTAGAAGGTAAACAAGCAGGAGAAAATAATAAAATATATTTTTCTGATTCTAATGAAAACAATAAACAAGCGTCACATTCAAACTGTCAAAAATGCAACTAAAAGTATTTCTAATACAAAATAATTCCTTTCCTCTTGAAATACAATATTTTTGGTGAGTCTTTAAAAAAACCCAAAAAAGATAATTGATAAAGTGACCTGACCTGACCTGACCTGACCTGACCTGACCAAGTTGACCTAAAAACTAAACACAGTTCCAACACTTCTTCATCACAACTTCAAAGCCAGGGTTTGCAGATCGTACCCCTTTATTTGGTAGAAGGATTGTCTTACTGGTTGATTGTCGTTTTATGCCTGATGGCCCCGGCAAATCCATTATTATATGTGGCATAAAACATCATGAGACCGGACATATACTCACACTACTACTGAGGTGCGGTCTGACAGACCGCTGTCAACTTTCCGTTGGTGTTTACAGAACGTGGTTGGGTAATCGCAATGAACTAACTTCTTCAAGAGTGTTTACTAAACTAAACTCGGCGCTACTGAGATGATGGACCCCGATCACGCCACAGAATCCGAAGTTTGTTGATTTGCACTTGCTTGTGCACGCGGGGTCTCACAGGCGACAGTAAGCAGTTAAAGGTTCAGAAAGCCAATTTACAGCTCAGATTTACACAAATGCATTGGAAACTTTGCCTGGTAATCCAGAGGATAAAAAGAAAAGCACAGAAATGTCGGGGATCTGTGAAATAGGTTTTTAGGATTGTGAACTTAAATATACTGGGCAAATTAAAAGATCTCTTGAAACTCGATGTAAAGAACATTTAGCCCAACTGAGATATTGCACTACTGATAAATCATATATTTCTCCATACATTTGGGATCATAATCCCCATGTGGATAGGGGAAATCTCAAGCTAAAACAAAAGTGTCATGCAATCGCGGCATATATATATATATATATATATATATATATATATATATATATATATATATATATATATATATATATATATATATATACCATTGGGGAACATCACGGAAATAGTCAATGAGTCCTCTCTCTGTTGCAGAGAAAGTCCGCTTGTGTTCATTTTCGTAACTCTCGTCGTTTTTGGAAAAAAAATTGAAAACAACGGCTCTTTTGACGCTCAAATTGAATTTTTTCATATGAAAGACCCCCCGTATTTTTCGACAAGGAATCACCCCCTGATTTTTTTGCACTTATTTATTTACACTATATATATATATATATATATATATATATATATATATATATATATATATATATATATATATACATATATATATATATATATATATATATATATATATATATATATATATATATATATAAAGAAAGAGTAAATACTAGTTCTCGTTGCTATTAGTTTAGTTCTATGATGACGGTGACTTTGTTAGCGAAATTATCGTTAGGTCTGAAAAATATGTTGTGGTGAATTCGGTTCTCCAAAGTGTACTTATCAGTGCTCATCATAGGTTCCAATCTTCACTCACTATCATCGAATAGATAAATTTTTTTTGTCATATGACGATCTATCACCAATAGATGTCACATAACAAAATTCAATTCTTCTTGCCTTTTCTCCACAGCTTATATATCGCATTTTTATGAATAAATTGATCAATGTGGCTATAATTATGACAGTTATCAAAGAAATTATGTAATTGATATTTTGGGATTGATTTAACCTGAACGCTGCGATATGCAACAACATCCTGGTTGCTGTTGCTTAAAACATTAAAGTTGACATTTAAAATTAATTGTATAACAAAGCCCTTTTAAATGGTTTAATTCTGGTGGCCGTACTTGACGAAACTACTTCAGACACACAAAATCAAACGGTAAAATGAAGCAGATATCGCGTTCACGGATCGGTCATCAATCTATCCCCAGAATTTCGCACAATTTCTCCGCCTACTACGCGCGTACTCTAAACACGGCAGTTATTATCCCGGATAGACGTAACGGTAGCGCGAAGGCGACCAGCGAAATCAGTTGGCTGTGGAAATGCTTCTTTGCGTGACGTGTGAGCAGATCTCGTGACGTAGCCACGGTCACCAGCTGTTGTCGAGGCGAATCGATCACCGCGCTGTTGTCACGTGTGTGCTCGTGACGCAGAATCTGGTTATTTTTCTTGTTTTGAATATGATTGCAAAGAAGTGGAGGGAGATATTGTGGTAATCAAACATTGAGTTAGTATGTCAAGTAAGTCGTTTGTTGATAAATGTTACACAATATCAGGTTTATAGGTTACAAGAAATGCAAAAAGCATATTAGCGAGATGAATTAGTCCTATTTTTTGTTAAATGTACCAAAAAAAATTCTCTTTATCCAAGATTAATCTACTTTTAAGTTTGTGTAGTTTCGTCCAGAAGATGTTTCGTTACTACAGAAAACTAAGTGCATATATATATATATATATATATATATATATATATATATATATATATATATATATATATATATATATATATATATATATATATATATATATATATATATATATATACTTTATTTGTTTGCTGTACGTTTGTGATTTCTTATTGGTTTGCGCGGACGGCAGTTTCGAACCGTCCCGGTTCATCATCAGCACGCTACTGACTGTTATCGCTCCCGTGTGGTCTACGTCTGAGATTGTACGTGGCGCATGCGCCGTGAGCTTATATTGGTCGGTTTCCTGTTCTCTGATTGATTGTGCCTTCGGACTGTGTCGTGTGTATCGGTCTCCTCTCTTGATCACTGTGGTTTGATAATTTGTCTATTTGTATGGCCTTTATTAAGTTTTGTTTAAATGTTTGTACTTGGATTTGTTCTGGCATTAATTGCTTCTTATTGTTTGTTTGTTGAATGTAGTATTGTTCCCATATTTCTATTTTTTTTTTGTGGTCTTCAACATGTTTCATTAGTTGTAATTGGGTGATGTCTGATTTTTGGTGTTTTGTGTTGTGAATGTGTGTAGCTACGTTTGATTTGTAGCTAGGTATGTGGATTTTAACTAATGCTGTTATATGTTCCTTGAATCTTGTTTCTATTGATTTTTTTGTCATTCCTATATATTTTTTATTGCATGTGTTACATTCTATTTGATATATTCCGTTTAATTCATGTGGGTTGTGTTTTTGTTTTTTATTTATTTTGTTTATTATTTTGTTATTGGTTTTGTAGCTCATTTTTAAGTCATATTGTTTGAGTGTTTGTGTTATTTTTTGATGTGGTGGTTATAAGTGAATGTTGTGTATTTTGTGTTTGTTTCTGGTGTTTTGTTTTTGGTTTTGTTAATTTGTTTGTTTTTGATTTGTTTTACTAGCTTTTCTATTGTTTTCTTGTTGTATCCATTTCTTTCTGGTATTTGTATTATGATGTTGTACTCCTTTTCTCGTTCGTCGTTATGGAGTGGTACATTTAGCATTCTGTTTATTAAGTATCTGTATGCGGCCATTTTGTGTGTGTGTGTGTGTGGGTGTAGTGAGTGTTTAGGTATAGTGATGTCTGTTTGTGTGGGTTTTCTGTATATTGTGTATTCAATCTGGTTTACTTTTCTGATTATTGTTAAGTCTATGAAGTTTATGTTGTTGTTTGATTCTTTTTCTATTGTAAATTTTATGTTTTTGTTAATTTGGTTTATTTTTTCGAGGATATTGTCTATGTTGGTTTTTTGATTGTCGTATATTATACGCGCAAACCAATAAGAAATCACAAACGTACAGCAAACAAATAAAGTGTATATTTAAAAGTGATTACAGTGTAGTGCAATATTCCAAAAGATATATATATATATATATATATATATATATATATATATATATATATATATATATATATATATATATATATATATATATATATACTTACACTGAGTCTAATCTGATCTCTAAATCGACTTAAAAAATTACTTCTAGAATCCAAGTTTTTAGTTTGAATTGGTGGGCATTTGGTGATGAATTAAAAATGTATGCAAGGTAGCAAAAAACATTAATTAATATGCTTTGAAAATTGTGCACCGTAGCATATCTTTTTGTTAAAAAACGTTTTAATGGCGAAAAATGGAGGTACAAAATAATTCATCCGGTCCTTTTTAGTGGCAGACTCGACTCAGACTTGTTTGCAGAACGATGGAAATATCCCCATCTTATAAGACAGCGAAAAGAGGCGACATAAAATTGGAGTGTTTTAATTGTCGTTGTCCTTACCTGGTAAAACGTTCCGTACTAAATGCAGATGTAGAGACTTTTTCTCTGGCTTCACAAGTGTTGTTTTTTCTGTCACCGGTTTCGCTGCTTGACATCATCAGACAGTATTAACAAGTAGAACCTTATGTACATACTTCAAAATCATTGTCAAGGTTGTGAAAAAATAATTGCATTCTCCTAAAGGTACTATCTGGTCTGCAATTTCGTTCAGGATTATCGGTCCGTATTTTTTCGAGGTAAATGATGCAACGGTGACAGTTAATTCTGAAAGGTATGCAAATATGCTGCAATTTTATTTCCCTCCTCAGCTGACAGATGAAGGGAGGAGGCGGTATTGGTTCCAGCAGGATGGTGCTACTAGCCATACTGCAAGAATACCGATGAAAATCTTAAAACAAGCGTTTCCGCTATGTTTGATATAGATCGCCGGATATAACTACCCAAGATTTTTTCTCTGGGATAGTCCTGTTTAACGTGTAATGTCCAATTTGGTAAATCGATTGCAGGAATGTCTTGACGGCAACGTAAATCATTTAATGTATTTGTATAATATGTCAAGTTTAATTTTACTTTCAGTTTTCCCAATACAATATTATCGTTCAAGAATAGTCCACTCAAAATTAGCCGCTCACTGCACGAACTTGGTTAAAGGTTGTTAAATATTATTCGACGTTTATTGTTTTTCTGGTAATGCATTTGGCAACACTGTAAGAAGTCAACAATCGAACCGGTGACTTTTATTTCTTTTTCACGTCGCTGCCGCCAACGTTATACTCGCTATACATTATGGCGCTTTTGTTTTGACAGGTATATTAATTCATATTAGATGTCTTATCAAATTATGTTATATCTAATCAAAAAAAGTCATTACTTCTTTCCTTAATATAAATGGTGGATATCACTTGTGAAATTATGGTTTATCTGCTGGCTTATTGTTTATTATTGACCTTATTATGATTCATTATTAACCATTAAAAATGTGATTGTGAACTAGCGATAAGCAAATGTATCGAATTGTTCTCGTATTAGTTTTTCGTCGCTGCTTAAGCTGAATTGTTTGTAAAAAGTAAAGGTAAGATGCTTACTGGCAATTAGGTCAATGCTGACCCTTTTTGCTCATCTAAATTAACCTACTCTCCACCTTGAGCTCGATCTCAACGAGAGAAGTGATTTGAAAAATCATCCGCTGCCGGTGAGTCTCGAACCGTCGTCCCCCGAGTCCGAATTGGGAAGTTTTAGTCGCGTTTCCAACACGGCCACGGCGGCGCCTTAATTGTTTGTAAGTATCGTTGTTAGTTAATTATAAATTTGCTGTTTTTTTTTACAATGTATTAATTGAATCCTTTGTATTGTATCATTATTATTTGGCAGAGATTAAATTCAAATTCTGTTTTTCCTCATGCCTACTAGTATTGTAGATTGTTTAATGAGTCATATAGGCCTTTGGCCTCTCAGTGCGGCTACCCAAATGGGTCTTTTGTGTATGACTCTTTTTCCCTAATAGTTGCCCAGAAAGCTTGGTGTTTTCCTCCAGTATGACAGCATTTGGTTCCTCTTCCAAGTGTCAAGTGCATTGCTTACACGGCTTTTGTTAATCTACAATCTCTGGACCATAGAATGGTGCTGCTGCTGCCCTTTTTGCAGGGCAATCTGCTTCCTCGTTTGTTTCAATGCCTTGATGCCGTGGTGCCCACATCAAAGTTACTTTGTTGTTTATAGTCCGTTGCTTCGAGGATTTGTTGCAGTCCCAGGTCAGTTTAGACTTGGTTTTGAAAGACTTCAGAGTTTCTAGTACTGCCTGACACTTTGAGGATGTAGATCTCTCTATTTCTGAGTCTTCTTTGTATGTCCTCTGCACAGAGATTTATAGCAAGCATTTCTGCTTGGCAGATGGTGGAAGTTTTTCCTAGGGACTTAGAGAGTCAGAAGTTACGTCCTATATTCGCAGTCCTGCTGCCTCCATTTGCTTAGACCCCTACGGTTGCGTTGTTTGTCAACCGTTCACTGTCGTATCTGTCCCATGACTGGCGGTCACTTATGGCCACATCAAATGGGACTATGAAGTCCAGTTGCGCTGGCATTTCCCTACTACGGCCACTTTTACGTTTTTTTAACTTTTTCTGTAATAAAAATCACAACGTGTCTAAATATACCTTTTTATGACCAAATATCTCTTTAAGTAATAAAAAGCTATTGCCTTGGACAATAATACAGACGTGTGAAAATTATAAAAATAACTTTTGTCAAGCCTGTCAAAGCACATCTAATAGTTAGTGTGCATTCCCTTGCTTTTAAAAGTAATCTAATCCGCCATGGCATGCTTCTTAGGAAGAGTTCTTGATTTTCTCATCGTGATTTATCAGTGTTTTCTTTAGACCCTTCTTTGTCAACAGAGCTATTTCCAGGTCACGGCAGAGTTCTTACTCTGTTTTCCTCCAAAAACTTGGTGCTAAAGTTTGCTTTATCACGTGGTGTACCAGCATTCATAAATATGTAGTGGCCGATTGGGAAGCAGTCAGCTCTTTTTTGCATTGAACCTGCTTTATCATGTCCCTCTACGTTTTATAAACGACCTGCTCCTTGAGCGGACGTGACACGACAGACCATCGCTTGGGTAGAATCTTTTACAGGCAGTTTGTGCGATACACTGAAGAGAAAACACCTCACTGGACCTCCTCCATATATACTGGCTGATTTTTTTTTTCTAAATGGCAAATATTGATTAATAAAAAAACATACCTGGAAAATAAAAACAGCCTTAAACACACTTGATCTTTAATTCTGTTCACTTTGAATAACAGTTGTGTTTAAACTGTCACCCTGTTAAAGGTTTGATAAATTTTGCTTGCTCTAATCATTCGCGAATAGTTATTTCATTTATTTTGCCCGAGCAAAACTTTTCCCAGCAATGGCAGTGTGATTTTGGCCTTTTTGTGAGGACCACAAGCAGACAATCCAACAACAATCAGCCTTCGACGGATAGAAGTATCAGTAACGTGTACTCTATCATGTCTCACATTATTTTTAAGTTTTTACTGGCGGTTCTTCTGTTTGTCTTAGAGATTTGGGCAAGTTTTCTTTCCATTATTGCCGTATATTTATTCTCTCGTCCACAGACAGCGCATACTCAAAACCAAAATCCAAAGCTCTCTTCACCACATATGCTTGTGAAATATTTGTTGCATGTAAATTTTTTTCCCTCAGGGCTCGTCCGCGGCCTTGCCGCCCCGATAGCACTGCAACCTTTGGTTGATTGTGCATACCCTTAGTCTTACTCCATCCATTCCAAAATCACTGTGCCTTGAACTAGTCTGCACAGCGATTGGTAGGGTGAAGTTTTATATTGCTCTGTCTCCGGTCTAGACTCACCGTAGATCAGTTGTCTTTTGCGGTCCAGAGCTTTACACTCGCACAAGATGTGCTGGGCTGATTCCTCCCCCTCGAACTGCCCCATTTTATGCAGGTGTTTCTTGACGGCCATGTGTCCCGTCAAGGGGCCTGTTATGTTTCTGAGCTGTCCTCTGCTAAGATTTGGCAGCTCCACAGGTCTCTATGAGCTGGGTCCGTCAATTATTGACTTCCCATGTCTGAGCCCTGGACCTGTCCGCCCAGTACACCTTGTGTTGGTTTCTGACCCAGGACTTAATGGCTCCCCTAGCAGTGCTCTTTGTCACGCCCAGAGCTGGTTCTGGTCCCATAACTGGTTCTGCTGGCCCTCTCTTTGCGAGAATGTCAGCTGCTTCATTGCCTTTGACCCCGGAGTGACCCGGCACCCAGGTCATCTCATTATGCCCAGCCAGGTCGCTCGTCTCGTCTCGGCACTCACTCACCAGCCAGGAATTTACCCGTGTGTATGTACAATTGCTGCTGGTTGACTGTGCCGTTTTTTATATGTAGAAGGACCTTGATCTGAGCGACTTTTCTAAGTCACCTTGCCCAGCTTTATTTTATTTCATAGCTTCGGCGGAGGATAGCCGAGAAAAACTTGTCCCTGAACTGACTTTAATTCTATATCGCTCTTTTTTGATGTCCTATAAGATGGGGGTATTTCATTCTTCCTGAAACAAGCTCCTAAAATCGAGCTTGTGTCAGGAAAAACGAATGGAAATTGACGTTCCCCGCATCGGATTGGTCTCCCTTTTTAGGACCAGACTGAGACCTTAAAAAGGGAGACAATTCCGATACGAGGAACGTCCAATTCTGTGAATTTTGTCTAAATATATCAATATAAAGCTCATAAAATCACTTAAAAAATCAAACATCCTAAGTGACCGCCAATACGGCTTTCATCAAAACAGATTTACTGGCGATATTCTGACATACTTTACTCATCTTTGGAATTCCGCTCTCGAAAAAATTTGGATAAAGTCATGAAATTTCATTGGATTTTTCTAAAGCATTGGGTTTAACATGCAGCATTCCTAAATAAACTTTCGTTACACATATGGATTGTCTTCAAAACTATGCTCTGGCTGGCAAGATACTAGCCAACAAGTCCACCACTGAAAAAAGTCTAGACGCAGCAAGTGTTTTATCGTTGTGAATTTTCATTAAAATGTCTTTAGGGGCAAATATGCCTTTTTTAAATAAAAGGCATGGAATTTGGTATAAAATACATATAGTAGAAACAATGTACCTTATTTCATCAAAATAACTTTATTGTTTGAAAAAGAACAATAATTTTCCGAAAATAACCTAAAATGTTCCCGAAAAAAGCTATTTACACACCTGCTAAGATATAAATTATTATCCCAAAAAGCTTTTTAGCAAAAATTCAAAAAAAAATTGCTTGAAAATTTGTAAACAATTTCTTTAACGAAAATTGCCATTTTCTTTACAAAATTTGGTTGCACGAAAACTATGTATTTTTACGAACATTTGCGAAACAATTACTTTTCACGAAAATGGGAAATATTTTTTTTTACAATAATTTATACATCCACTATTACCAACACTTCCAAAAAAAATGTTTCAAAAATGATTTCTTCAAAAACCTATATGCGATTTTTTGTTTGCTTTTATCATTTTCTGGATGAATAAACTTAAAGCTTGAAAACACAAATAATTTTGCATAATATTTTTTACACGAAAATTTGCTGAAAAATGCATAATAATCAAATTACCTAGATACCTAATATGTGTATAAATTTTCGTGTAATTCACATTCTATTATAAAGCCTCGGTGGTTCAGGGGTAAGAACGTGTGCCTCTGAACCGAAGGGTACTGGGTTCGATCCCAGGGTACTCCTTTCACTTTTTTAGTACATACTGTAACATTCACATCAACCGAGGTTCTGGAATTGTATTTGAGCAAGTTGAATGTCAGCACCTTCCGCCCCTCGGAGGGGGCGTAAAGCCGTCGTTACCGTGTCCATGCGCTGTTAGGCACGTTAAAGATCCCTACCCTCCTTCCAGAAAGGCAGGGGTGCGGCAAAATTTCCAGGATAGTGGGGTGAAACTGCTCCCTGGCGTCGGTGATTGGCCTTAGTCGCGTAAATAGGCCGACGTTAAAGAAACAAAACACACATTCTGTAATATAAAGCCGCGTACCAAATTTGGTTGCTATAGCTTTATTATTTTAGAGGTATAAAAATTTTCCGGGACAAAACCTGAAATTTTTTAGGAAAAACTGGTCCGATTTTCTTGCCTAACGAACGTAAGCGAACCACATGCGAAAGGAAGGTACTCACCGAATATGATCAAAGTCGGCCTATCATTTTCTGAGTTATCGGTGCGATACATATATATATATATATATATATATATATATATATATATATATATATATATATATATATATACATATATATATATATATATATATATATATATATATATATATATATATATATATATATATATATATATATATATATATATATATATATATATACAGGCTGGTCCTCCGGGAGGTCCCACGATCGATTGCGGAAAAACTATCAATAGGAAAAACCTGAAAATTAGATATTACACTAAAGTCGTTGGGGGCCATAGGTTAAAAACATTTTCAAGATAGAGGCACTTCCGGTTATACCGGAAGTAGATGTCGATTCGCTTATTTTAAATAGTATACGCTATATTTTATTGCAGTTTCAGATTCCACAATAAATTCTGAACAGTTTTCGTAAATAATGTTCTATACCTATCATCAACCGCCCAGACGATATTTAGACTTTAAGATAAAATTTGACATTTACAACCAGTCATAAGGATACCGATATTCTTATTATAAGAACATATTTCATTACGATTTTTAGAATTATCTTAAAAGATATTTCACTTCATCTATTTCCACCTCGAGACTAACGATAGAGTATGCAGAGTGTCCAAAAAAAATTGTTGAAATTTGCAATGAGAAAGTGCAAGAATCTCGCGATTTTCAAATTGGAACCTCCTTTTTTTTAACACTATTGTGTTAAGCTCAAAAAATCACTGATACTGTATGTAATTACCTATACCTAAATTAAACGGTTTTCATTTTATTTTCACAAAACTCATTTCAAAGCCTGATATTTTGATAAATTTCCTACCATAAGCGTTAACCATGGAAAATAAATTGCCGAGTGTGTTTCTATGGAAACTTTGACAGTTAGCTAATAATGGCATGTTTAAATTACACACACGAAAATTATTTAAATATTATTTACTATTTATGGACAATGTAATAAAGTAATTTTGCGAACGTGTGATACGTTTGCTGACAGATACCCAGATAAACAGAAACCGTCAAACAAATAGTAGACAATTTCAAAAACTGCGGATGTGTCAAATCGAGACAGCAATTTTTACGTATCTTGCCATATAACCTTACATAAAATCATCAAACAGATAATAGAAAATTAAAAAACAATTCACACACAACATGGACTAAATAAAATGAAACAAAACTTAACGTCCTAAGTATTCAAATTGACGACCTCTGGCATCAAGACATTTTTCACACCTACGTGTCAATCCCTCATGTGTGCCCCTTCTTATTGAATCCGGATCCAATTCAGGAAATGATTCTCGAACCCGCTGCATGCAATATTCTTTAGTAGAAACTACAGTATTGTAGATTTTATTTTATATAGTACCCCATATAAAAAAATCGAGAACAGATAAGGCGATCGAGGCGGCCAAAGGTGTGGCCCATTGTTGTCAATCCATTGGTCAGCAAATAGAGATTGTAAAAGATTGATAACCAGGTGACCATTGTGAGGAGGGGCCACATCATGATGGTAAAATATTTGCCTATATTCATTCAATGAAAGGTTGTCCAACTAAGTTACTTCAAAATTTTGCAAAATTTCCAAATAACGCTCACTTACAAGTAAATAAATAGAGTTTACACAAAGTATTTTATGAATTTCGGATTAATTTTTACCATTCAAATTATCATCGTATATTTCTAGGGCAAAAACGCCGTCATTCCTTATAGCACAATAAGCATTAAACTGCCAGCTTTCCTGAAAATGCCCTTCCCTAAAAGGATAAACATTGGTGTCAATCCAATAGTGAGAATTACGACGATTGAGAAGTCCATTCTTTAAAAATTTTGCTTCATCCGTCCATATGATGTTATCTAAAAACAGCTCGTTTTATTGGAATCACATTAAAATAAATTCACAGAACTCCACTCTTCTTGCAAAATCAGTTTCCTTTAAATGTTGCACAACTGAACAAGCATAAGGATGAAACTTATGTTTTCGTAAAATTCGCAGAACGGAGGTTTTGGACAATCCTGACTCCAGTGCTACTTGCCTCGTTGACTTTGTAGGGTATGCGGCAAAATATCCCAAAATTGATGTTTCAATTTGTTCGTTGTCAACAACGGGTTTAGACCTCTGCACCTTTTTCTTGACAGATCCGCAGTTTTTGAAATTATCTACTATTCGTTGACGGTTTTACGTGACTTTTTCTGTTTATCTGGATATCTATCAGCAAATGTATCACACGTTCGTGAAATTACTTTATTACATTCTCCTTAAATAGTAAATAAATTTAAATAATCTTCGTGTCTGTATTTTAACCATACGAATATTAGCTAGTTAATCAACAAACTGTCAAAGTTTCCACAGAAACACACTCGGCAATTTATTTTCCATAGCTAACGCTTATGGTAGGAAATTTATCAAAATATCAGGCTTTGAAATGAGTTTTTTCAAAATAAAATGAAAACCGTTTAAATTAGGTATAGGTAATTACATACAAAGTATCAATGATTTTTTGAGCTTAACACGAGAGTGTTATAAAAAAAGGTGGTTCCAATTTGAAAATCGCGAGATTTTTGCAATTTCTCATTGCAAACTGCAAGAATTTTTTTGGACACTCTGTATACTCTATAGTTAGTCTCAATGCGGAAATAGATAAAATGAAATATCTTTCAAGATAATTCTAAAAATCGTAACGAAATATGTTCTTATTATAAAAATATCGGTATCTTTATGACTGGCCGTAAATGTCAAATTTTATCTTAAAGTCTAAATATCTTCTGGACGGTTGATGATAGGTGTAGAACATTTTAACAAAAATGTTCAGAATTTATTTTAGAATCCGAAATTGCAATAAAATACAGGGTGTTCCATTTAAAATAAGCGAATCGACATCTACTTCCGGTATAACCGGAAATGCCGCCATCTTGAAAATACTTTTAGCCTGTGGCCTCCAACGACTTTAGTGTAATGTCCAATTTTCAGGTTTTTCCTATTGATAGTTTTCCCGCAATTGATCGTGGAACCTCCCAGAGGACCACCCGGTATATATATATATATATATATATATATATATATATATATATATATATATATATATATATATATATATATATATATATATATATATATATATATATATATATATATATATATATATATATATATATATATATATATAAATGTGTTATAGTGGGCCCAGTTGGCGCTCATTTGGAGACATTATTTCCAAATTAAAAAGTCACGATTTTCTACGAAAATTCACTAAAATCCTTCATAAACGTAACGTTCAATTACTTCATTAAATTTGTAGTTACTGTTTTTAGGAACTCAAAAACTGAAAGGTTGATACTGTCATTTCCATAATTTTCTGGCCACCAACCCACCACACCGTTTTCAATGAAAAACTCCCACTTTGCCCAATTAAAAAAATCGCTAAATACCTAGTCACGTAGATCTGATCGGTTATTAGATATAAACTAGTGGACTTGTGCAGTGGTCGAAATTCGACCGTAATTCGTCAAATTTTTAAGTTTGAACATTATTGATGTTGTTTTGTCATAGAGTACACCTCTATAATCTCCGTGCGACTATTTGACCACAGACTTATATGTGTTTAATATTCAGTATGAATGTATGAATGCATCCATATACATCGACCATAGAGTATTATGTGTTTTACATTGATAGATTAATATATTAACCGTCAGCTCAGACCTGGCACTGGAATCAGTCTGTCTAATTAAAACAAATAATTCGTTTAATCTATTTGTAAAACATATTATAGATACATTTTATCTTTCTCCTCTCCCTCTTTATATGAAATTTAACTATGCCAAATCTCACACTGATCCATGCGCGCAAGGTTCTTAAAAGAGGGTAGAAAGTTTTTTCTTTGTGTATTACTACCCTATAATTGAAACTACTGCCAAAGCATCAGAGAAAGTGTCTATTTGAAATTCATTTGCTGCAAATATTTCAGTAAAATGAAGGACAATGACGGCTCTAGCTGAAACTTAAGGCTTTATAGAACACACGTTTTACGACATTTCTTCCTCATATTTATATTAGTATTAGTATTAGTTTCAGATTCTTCATCTAGAACATGTTGATTTTGACGTTTCGAATCGCGAATTTGACGTTCTAAGAAGAAAAACTATAATTTCCTTAAATGCTTATAACTTTTTTTTCTTTTAACGTAGAGATCCAAATTTTGGTGCATGGTTTACTTTTTATGATATAAACCCGCGTACCAAATATGGTTGCCATAGCTTTGCTATTTCCAGAGATGTAAAAACTTTCCGAAAGAAAACACAAAATCTTACGAAATTATCCAAGTGACTTGCGAAAGGAAGGTACTCACCAAATTTTATCGAGATCGGCCGATTATTTTTTGAGTTATCGGTGTGACGCGCGCGCGCGCACACACACACACACACACACACACACTAATATATATATATATATATATATATATATATATATATATATATATATATATATATATATATATATATATATATATATATATATATATATATATATATATATATATATATATATATATGGACATATAAAATCTGAAACTGACCTCGGGTTTGGGTTCCAGGGGTCCCAGTTTGGGCTCATTTAAAGAAATTTTTTTCAAAATTCAAAATTCTCTCTCATTAGTGAAGTTTTTAAAAGAAAAATTCACTAAAAAAACAAATCTTTATATTCAGTGTCGGTGTTTTTTCCTTTTCTAACTAGCTGATGTCAGAAATAGCACTCTTCTGGGACATACTATGTGAATACCTGGAGCTAGATAAATCACTGTAAAGTCTCTAGAGCCAAAAATAGCGCATTGTTTTTTGTTTTTTTGGTGAAAAATTAGCTCTGTCCACGGTCACGGTCATTTATAATGGAAAATGTTAATTTATGACGTAATGTAGCCTGACCATTTCGGAGTTGCTATTCCAGCAAATACACTGATTACATTAATGCGACCATTAAAAACTCTAATTTTAGTAAAAGCCTAAGCCTTGAACCGCCCCACTAGTAAAAACAAGCATACATTTTTAGAGATGCAATATGATAAATGGCAAGTAATGGCACAAACTTTTGTTACATCATCGTCAATGAATTAGGTCTGCATTGCGCTTTTCTTGCGTGTTTGCACGTTTTATACAAAAAGTGGAAATATATGCGCATCTTCTGGGAAAAATTACAGATGACGACCCAGTTTAGGGGTGGTACAGGTGTCCCAAAATTGACACCAGTGCCGTGCTTCGGGACGTTATTCATTCGACTAAAACAAATCGAAAATTGATGAGCGTTTTTTCAAACTCGAAATCTACATTTTTAAGTTTTATATATATGTGTATATATATATATATATATATATATATATATATATATATATATATATATATATATATATATATTTCAACAACACACCACAAGGGCTTACAGCCTAAATACTATCGTACCGTGGGTGTCGACAAGGAGGAAAGATATATATATATATATATATATATATATATATATATATATATATATATATATATATATATATATATATATATATATATATATAGTATAGCATTTAATACAGAGGAATACGATGGCGAACACAGTTTTAGTGAATTTTCTTTAAAAAATTCACTAATGAGGAGATCGCGACTTTTGAATTTTGAAAAACTTTCTTCAAATGAGGGCGAACTAGGCCCGCTAGAACACATATCCGGGGTCGGTCTCAATTTTTATATGTTTTATATTGTACCTTCCTTTTGCAAGTGGCTGGGATAAGTTCGTTAGCCAGGAAAATCTGACCAGTTTTCACTGGAAAATTTTGTATTTTCTTTCAGAAAATTTTTATATCTTTTGAAATAACAAAGTACCCAAATTTGGGACGCGGGTTGATGTAATAAAAACTAAACTAAGTACAAAATCTTAAATTGCCAAGTTAAAAGGAAAAAAAGTTATAGACATTTAATGCAAAAAGATTCGGTTGCTCTAGAGACCAAATGAGAACATAAAATGAAAAATTATTGGTTAAGCGATCGAAAAATATAAAAATAGTGAAATAAGCTTTCGTACTCCAAAACAAACAAGATTCTTATACAATAGTGCATAATAGTCTACGGCAACAGTACATGTCATATTCAACTGACAAATTATTTTGACAAATGTCAGATCTACTTTCAAAGTGTAAATAACTATTTTCTTTGCTACATTGTGTAATACAAATATAGGCATGCTTTTCTTCTTATGTTTATCTTTATCTTTGTTCATCACAATTTTACTCATAGAATTAGATATAATTTGATATTAGTGAATTTTCTTTAAAAAATCGAGATCGCGACTTTTGAATTTTCAAAAAAGTTTTTCCAAATGAACGCGAACTAGTCCCCCCGGAGCCCATATCCGAGGTCAGTTAAAAGCATTTATCGAAAAAAAAAATGGGGTTTTCCGCTTAAAACGTCAAAGTCGCGTTTTGAAACGTCAAAATTCGCAACATTTAGGCAAAAACCGTGAAACGAATATAGGTTATGTGGAGAGAATGTCATAAGAAGACTGTTTTACAAACGCTTAACTTTTAGCTTCAACCGCTCCTTCATTTTATCAAAATATTTCCAGAAAATTCATTTCAAATAGACCCCTTCTCTGATGCTTTGGCAGTAGTTTCAGTTATAGAGTTTATGGTTTAATCGTCTATAATTTTTCGCAAATTTTCGTAGACAAAATTTGCTATGAGACCGCGAATTTTGACTTTCGAAAAGATTTCCTCAAATGACCGCATACTAGGCCTCTAGAACCCATATCCGGGGTTAGTTTCGGTTTTTATCTGTTCTCATATATACAGAATGGCCCATTTGTACGGTAAAGCTCAATATATTCGTTATTATACAAGATACGAGAAAAAAATTTATAAGTTAATTATAGGGTGTCTTGAGCTGCATCTTATAAAATTATCTTGCGATCACAGGCTAGCCTATAAGTCGTTGGTGATACAAATTATTTTTTTCAAACACCCCTTATATTATTTAATTTTTGCATTTTTCATTTAATTATAATGCATATTTGTAAGAATAAAATGTGATAACGTTTATCGTTTTGGGTTATTTCAATTGTTTTGCAGCATGTCACATTTTTGGTACATATAAAAAATTATATAGATACGCAATATCTTTTAAATGATTAGAGGTACGAAACTAAAACTTTACGCGCACGTAGATGTTGTATCAATTGTCCTCTCTACGAAATTTGAACTTAATCGGTTCAGTAAATTCTGAGTTATAACCAAATAAAAAATGAATAATATACTATATACACTGAAATTACCTCTGAATGGATGCCTATAGTGTTAGACAAGATCAGACAGATATATCAGGGTTGCGCTGCTATTGTAAACAAATGCTCCAAATTAAACTTCAAACGAACAGGCTACATATTATGTTACAATAAACAATCAGCGGAGTTGCCATTTGTCAAAACTGTCATCTGAATTTGAAGATATCAGAAAAATATATAGTAATAAATAAAAATTTTAATGAAAGTGATTCAATTTGTTTAAAGGCAATTTAGAACTACGTTTTATTATGTATAAATATTACGCTTCCGGTTCTTCAAGGTATTTAAAACCCATCGCCCTGTCCTAGTTAAATCTGACAACGCCAGTTAGCTATTTGTCATTGTCATTTGTTATTTTGCAAACTGTCAGTGGAAGGAGTCGAATCGAGGTTATCTTCTTCTTCTTTGTTTACATACGTCATAAACAAATAATAAGACTCGGCCAATACCTTAGAATAAGGTACTTATTGTTTACTTTTAGTTTTTAGTGAATTTTCATTATTACTTACTCTTCATGTCGTATATGGAAAATTTTAGGTAAATGAAACTACATTATATCATGCAGTAGTTTAATCTATACCGATAAACATATGTTCAGTGTAAATTATTAAAATTTTAGGTTCAACATGTTTTATTGTTTATATTTATTTATTTCATTTTCAAAGAGTATGGATACAGCAATAGTAAATAAATGTTGAAAAGAGTTTAAGTGCAGAAAGTGCGTTATGGTAGCAAATTTTCCTAAAACTATTCCAAATGGTGATCATTCAATTTCCCATTAAACTAAAATCTTCAATTTTGATACATATTAAAACCTATATGAAAGCAGCGTGGGTACTAAATTTAAAAAATAACACAATCAGCTTCACAGGAAACGATAAACTTGTGTTAGAAAACCATTTTTGTTATTTTGTTTGCAGAAACTGTTTCGATTGAGAGGACCAAAACTAAGTGTGAAAAAGGTCTGGGTGCAGCAAACACATTATGGTAGAGAGTTTTTGTAAAAATATTTGAAATCCGATAACTCAATGTCCTATTAAGCTAGAATCTTCAATCTTGAACCATAGTAACGCCTATGTAAACGCAGCTTGGTTACTAAATTAAAGAAAAATAACAGAGTGAGCTTCGCGGATAACAACAAGTTGGTTTTAAAAAAATTTTGTTGTTGTTTTGTTTGCAAAAACTAGTTCGATTGGGTTGACTAAAACAAAACCATCCAAGTAATTAAAAGGAAAAATACCTGCCATATTTATGATTTGGCAGGTACATTTCCTTTGTAAATAATTAATTTTTTTCTAGAAAACTTTTGAGACTTTGAAATTTGTAACACATTTTTTTAAAGAAACTTGCAGTACTTACATATATCTCTACCGAACTATAATTTTCTAGCTCCATAGAAAATAGAAACTTATTCAAATAATCGCTAACTGGGACCTCTAAAACTGGTCTCCGGGGTCCTTTTAAATTTAAAGAATTAGTTTTAATAATATACCTAACTAATAGTGTACAATTCTTATGAAAATTCACTACCATAATGCACTTGCTGCGTCCCGAACATTTTCAGATCTAGACAAATACTGTTGCCATAAGATTATATATATATATATATATATATATATATATATATATATATATATATATATATATATATATATATATATATATATCAAGCGATTTAACAAAACTGGACATCTGCTTAAAATTCGTTTGCTTGAAACTCGACGTCTACATTCCCAAGTAGCTATACAAGAACGTTAATCTTAGTTTCGGTAATCCAAATGAAGATACATGTTTTACCTGGAAATAGTTCCTCATTAAAATCAAAATAGTTAACGTAACATTTATTGTAAATAAAACTTTTTTAGAATTATCTAAAGTTACTACTCTACGTTACGATGCTACATAGTTGAATTTTCGCAGTAGTAATTCCCATTAATTAGTTAATTATGTGTGTTATTGTTTACGATGATGTACTGTTGTCGAATAAACATCTAAAAATAGCTACCTGCCACCATCACCAGTAGTAATAATGTCAATGACGATGATGATGCTCTATGGTAGTCATAAACCGTTAATGAGAGCGTGTCATTCAAATGGAATATTCTACATAGACTTCCGCAATTTCCGCAAAATAATTCGACGATTAAACGCTCCCCTGGTTCGAAACCGCGGAGTTGTTTTCGAAGTGAAGATGTACCGGCTCTGGCACATCATTCGTAACTACTCAGTAGGTTCATGTGCTTTGGTAGCTCGTTAACCTCTGCCGTAATATGGCAAAGCAAAACACTGTTAATGCGGAAAAACACATCACACTAAACAACAGAGATAACAAGCTGTCCTGGTTAGTGTTCGTATTATCGTAGGTGCAGAATCAACACGGTAAAAGATCGAGACAATTTCAATTGACGAATCGCGGTTTATTTAATTGTTTTATCATACTATAAATCGTGACTTTCACAGGTCATGGTTGCATAAACATATGGTGAATTATTTTTATTGTCTCGAATCATATACCTACTAGGAATAAAATTTAATTTAAATGTTTTCGTATTAGATTTAATACTTATTATTACTTTGGTTGAAACCTCGGTGGTTCAGTGGTAAGAACGTTTACCTCTGAACCAGAGGGTACTGGGTTCGATCCCAGGGTTCTCCTCTCACCTTTTCAGTAGATATTGTAACATTAACATCAGCCGAGGTTGTGGCATTGTATTTTTTTAATTTTTTTATTTCAACAACACACCACGAGGCATTACAGCCTAAATACTATCGTACCGTGTGTGTCGAAAGAGGCGACTTGTTAATTCTGGACTTGAAGGTTTGGAGGTTCGAAGGAGAAGGAAAAACATGCGCCGGCAAGGAATTCCACAACTTGGAAATCCTCGGGCCAAAAGAGCGGGCATAACAAGATGTTCTATGTCTAGTGACCTGGACAGTAAAAGGGTGCATTCGCTCTGTTCCCCTGGTAGATCTGTTGGGGGCAGCAGTTGGAGGAACTATGGAAGAAAGCTCCCCTGAGCAGTGCCCGTGCAGATATATATAAAAGGGAGAGAGGTCACCAACGGCACGTCGGTGGACAAGCGATGGCAGCCGTTGGGTGAGGGTAGGATCACCGATGAGACGTATAGCTCACTTCTGAATGGAGTCCAGGATAGCGAGTGTAGAAGCGGCAGTAGCACCCCAGATGTGGGAGCAGTATTCGTGGTTTGGCCTTATTTGTGAAATATATAAGGTATAGAGATTAGCTGGTGAAAAGTATTTGCGAGCCCGGAAAAGGAAACCTAATTTCTTAGCAGCCGCTTCTGCAATTGATGTGACATGTTGGTGCCAATTGAGATTTCTATACACAGAAATGCCAACAAGTGAAAAGGACTCATTACTTTGAATAACTTGGTTGTTCATTGTGATAGGTCTAAGGCTGGTGTATCTCTTATGAGAAAGAAAGCAAGACTGAGATTTGGTGGGGTTGAATTGTACAAGATTTATACTTTCCCAGTCTAATATTTTTTGGAGATCGCGGAAGACAGAACCCTCCATGAGTCTGCGATCCTCATCTAATTGGGCCAAAGAGACATGCTTAGAATATTGTATATTTGAGTGGAGGGTGCTGTCGTCCGCGTAAATATGAACTGGGTTGGATGTGCTAGAGAGGAGGTCATTGGTTTGGAGAAGAAACAAAGTAGGCGCTAAAGCTGAACCTTGAGGATCTCCTGCATTAATTGGATATAGTTTAGAGGAATGGCCATTCACGACACAAAAATGTTCCGGTTGGAAAGGAAATTTGCTGTCCAGGTACAGAGTTTTGGTGGTAGGCCATAGGCGGGAAGTTTATTAAGCAGCGCTGCGTGCCAGGCCTGGTCGAATGCTTTGGATATGTCTAGAGTGACAATCTGGGATTCACCGTGTAGTTCCATAGACTTGTTTCAAGAATGGGTGACAAAGGAAAGGAGGTCGGCAGTTGATCTGCGCTGACGGAATCCATACTGCCTGTCGTGGATTAGACTGTGTTTTTCAAGAAATTTTAGTAATTCGGTGTTTATATACTTTTCCATCGCTTTAGAGACGACTGAAAGGAGAGAAATAGGCCTGTAGTATAATATAGTTTGAGCAAGTTGAATGTCTGCACGTTCAGCCCTTCGGGCGTAAAGGCGCCGGTCCCGTGTCCACGTGATGTTGGGCACGTTAAAGATCCCTACTTTCAGAAAGGCAGGGGTTAGGCAAAATTTCCAGTATAATGAGGTGAAACTGCTCTCTGGCATTGGTGATTGGGCATAGTTGCGGAAATAGACCGACGTTAAAGAAACAAAAACACACATTACTTTAGTACAGATATTTTGCTGCGATAGTATGTTTTATTTGTCCAACTCTCCTCAAAATTTGCTCTTCACACTGAGCCGAATCGCGGTTTATTTCATTGTTTTATCATACTATAAATCGTGACTTTCACAGGTCATGGTTGCATAAACATATGGTGAATTACTTTTATTGTCTCAAATCATATACTAGAAATAAAATTTAATTTTAATGATTCCGTATTAGATTTAATAGTTACTATTACTTTAGTTGGAACCTCGGTGGTTCAGTGGTAAGAACGTGTACCTCTGAACCGAAGGGTACTGGGTTCGTTCCCAGGGTTCTCCTTTCACTTTTTCAGTACATACTGTAACATTAACATCAATATCAACCGAGGTTGTGGCATTGTATTTGAGCAAGTTGAATGTCTGCACGTTCCGCACTTCGGGCGTAAAGCCGTCGGTCCCGTGTCCACGTGATGTTGGGCACGTTTAAGATCCATACCCTACTTACAGAAAGGCAGGGGTTCTCCAAAATTTCCAGGATAGTGAGGTGCTCCCTGGCGTCGTTGATTGGCCATAGTCGCGGAAATATACCGACGTTAAACAAACAAAAACTCACATTACTTTAGTTCAGATATTTTGCTGCAATAATAGGGTTTATTAGCCCAACTCTCCTCAAAATTTGCTCTTCACACTTCGGCCAATAAATACATATTTTGATAGATAATTAAAGTTTGATCGAAGCTCAGCTTAAAAGACTGGTATAACTGAAATAAGGTTTCTTGCAGTATACAGCTATCCAAAACAAAAGTAAGTCGAGTAGTTTCATGTTAATAATAATGATAATAATTATAATCTATTTGTTTTACTTTACAAGTTATACAAAATAAGTAAGGTTTGTTTAAAGAAGAATATAAGGAAGATTAAATATATCTAACAAGTCTCACGAAAAAACTGGTCCGATTTTCCTGGCCAGTGAACCAGTTCAAGAAATTTATACAAAAACTACACTGACCTTTACATAATTGTCATTCACCAAAAGCTTTTTGACAAAAATTCCGAAAAAAAATGTTTAGATGAAAATTTGCAAAGAATCGCTTTCACAAAAATAATCTTTTTTTGTGTACAAAATGGCTCAAGTAATGTTACAAGCAATTTATATAAAATCTTTCTACAAAAATTACCTAAAAACTTTTTTACACGACAAATCGCCAAACAATCATCTTTCACGAAAATCGAAAACAAATTGTTCTAGTGAATTCACAAACATTTTTTTACAACAACTTATTAAACATTACTTATTAATTACTAACAGTTAACAACAATTTGGCAAAAAAAAAAGATTACTACGAAAAAAACTAAGTGGGTTATAGTAGCGATTTTCATAAGAATTGTACAATATTATTATACGGCATATTAGTAAAGTTAATACTTTAAACTTACACAGCCCTTGAAGATCGATTTTAGAGGTCCTAGTAACCGCATATTTGAAGAATTCCTTCGAAAGTGTTACCATCGATATCTCTCTATTATCAAAAAAATCTTGCGTTCTAACTCCTTTTGAAAAAAATGTCCAAAACTCAATTTTCTATGAAGCTAAAGAACTAAATTTTGCTATATCTGTAGATAGTGTAAGCCTCTTAAACAAAAACTTGTATTACAAATTTCATTAAAGTTATACAGAAGATTTCCAGAAGGAAACTTAATTCATATTTAGAAAAGTACGGTATCTGCCAAATTATAAACGTAGCAGTTATTTCTCCTCATTAATCGCCAGTATGATTTCATTTTAGTCAACAAATTTATAATTTCAGACTCAAAGGTGACAAACTTATTAACAAAAATGAGATCTTGTTCAAAACATATGAAATCTGTGCACTATTGTTTCTCCAAATGTTAAAATAAAACATAAAAAACATACATTCATCGAGCTGGATTCGATCGCGAACCTTCTGCTTAGGAGGCAAGCACGATGCCCCCTGCGCCATCTAGGCACACGTCAACTAACGTTTTATTTGCGTGATACTTTAGATCGGCTTCATGCCCGGGATATTATATTCAAAGTATACGTAACAATGATTAATTACAGAATTAGTGGAATTACCATTGAAACACATCCCACGACTGTTTCGGTCTTATATGACGTCTTATATTTAAGTTTAACGCTAAAAGAAACTATTTTAGAATCATTTTTATAGAGACGGGTTGATTTTGTTTAAATATCTCCTATATTATGCGACAGTATAATATATCTATGCTGCGCTTAAACTGTAATCGGGACCGTTAATAAATCTACAAATATAGTGAATTTTAATAATTGGTTGAATCCCCCCAGTTAAATAACAATCACTTGGCAAATTTTTAATTTCATGTGGTCTGTCATTTTCCATAATTGCGGCCGATATTTCACGATTGTTGGTTCGGGTAGTATGTTTTATGCCTGGTATATATTTAGTTTGGTTACCGTTGATGTATGGTTTATACCTGTTGTATGAATCAATATACGCATGGCAGTTAACTGCTCTGTCTGTCAGGCATTGGACTTTAACCACTAAGTCGGCTCAACGAATGTCTTTGGGATTTTATTTTTAATTTGGAAAAAACTCTAAATATTGTGTACCAAATTACTTAAAATTCACAACATGGGTTTATTTGCACTATTTGTAGCCACTTGTAAAGTCCGTTTCCAGTTACTCTGATACTTGCAAAAATATAGCGTTTTCAAAAAGTTCTCCCAGATTTTCCACCGGCAAAACTTGACCATAAAGGCTGATTAACGAACTCGACCTCGGTTTTTCGCCCAAACAAGATTTTCACTGTTTAAAATTGAGTTACTCCAGTTTGAATTTTTTTAAAATCAGCCACTAGTTGAGTGCGTGAGGTGAATGGCATTTCGATTTTTTTCGACAAATAATATAAACGAAAACCTTCTTGAATGCGTCATTTTCATGGGACTCTGCTATCTATTGGTAAAAACGCTGTATCACAATTTTTGATATGTATAAAACGTTAAAAGTTGCCAAACAATTGAAATAACTTGAGAACGGTGAACGATATCAATTTTTTTGTGACAAATATGCATTATAAATCAATGGCAAACGCGACAGTGTAATAATATAAGAGTGTTCCATTGAATAAAAGAAAAGTTTGATCACCAGCGACGTATGGGCCACCTTTATTGTCAAAATAATTTTATAAGATGTAGCTCAAGATGCCCTAAAATTAACGTATATAATGTTTTCTCGTAGCTGATATAATAACGAATCTATTGAGCTTTACCCTAGAAATGCGCCATATATAAACATATACGAACTGAAACTTATTCCGGATGTGGGGTCTTGGGGACCTAATTCGCGCTCATTTGAGGAAATCTTTTCAAAATTTAAAAGTCGCGATCTCTTTTTTTTTGTACAAAAATTCGCTAAATACAGACTATCAAACCACAAACTCTATAACTAAAACGACTACCTAAGCATCAGAGAAAAGGTCTATTTGAAATGAATTTTCTGCAAATATTTTAGTAAAATGAAGGACAATGACGACGGTTGAAGCAGAAAGTTAAGACTTTGTAAAACCCCTTTCTTACGGCATTTCTTCTACATAACCTGTATTCGTCTCAGCGTCGCCCCTGCCTTTTCATTATGGAAAAACGAATTAAATGAATAGCATTCAATGTCAGTCACAACAAACGGCTCATACTGTTCGACATTTATTTTTCGTTCGGTACACCGGTACTAAACTCATCCATTCAAGAGGACGCTGGCACGTAATTACGACACGGCTCGTACCAGAACACAATGTAATTGTGCGCTCACGTCGATGTCTTACGCATTACATGACTTATAGATGTTACATTCAAATTACCTTGTGCATAGAATGTAACAGCAGTTATTGTTCGAGAAATTTTACTTGTATAATTGTAAGACTTTGTTATGAGAATTAATTGAACGTATAAATAATGAGCTATATTATGAATGGAGCAGGAATACCTATATCAAAAGCAGTAGCGGCTCGTGCTTTAATGCATTGGGGGTGCGCAGGAAAAACAAAAGTTCGGGACGCAGCAAGTGCGTTATGGTAGTGAATTTTTATTAAATGCTTCAAATTTGAATAACTCAATTTTCTACAAACTTTGAAAGTTGAATTTTGGTGTACAGTAAGGCCTTACCCAGGGTAACATATCCACCAAATTTCATCAAAATAACTTTGTAATTTTCGGAGAAAAGAAATTTTTTCAAAAGAAAACTCAAAATTTGAATAACTCAATTTTCTAAAAATGTAGAATGTGTGACCTCTCTCTCTTTTATAGATATCTGCACGGGCACTCCTCAGAGGAGCTTTATTCCATAGTTCCTCCACCTGCTGCCCCCAACAGATCTACCAGGGGAACAGAGCGAATGCTTCAAATCCAGCGCCCCGCACGATCTAGAACTAACATCTAAGATAGCGTCCTGAATTAACATGTCCTTTAAACCCCTACTGTTTAGGTGATATCAACTTATATTAAAGGAACTATTGTTTTATCCTTACTTTCAGGACTCTCTCAAATACCTTACGAAGTGCTGATATTAAGTATATCGACCGATAATTGTTGATGTCTCTTTTATCCCCACTATTATATAACTCTCGTGATGACAACCCTCAGAACGTGAGGAAAACACCATAAAAAATCACTGAAAATGAAGGTCTCGCCTCTTTTTTCCCCGAAAATGTATTACAAAAAACCTACTTACTAAACTTAATAATTATTAACTACTTACCAAGTTTTCCTCTACTTAGTTATAGGTTATAGTAGTTAAAAAGTCCTTTCCTTAAATAATTACTAACACAAATCACAATTCTATCAATACTCAGCATTCACTTTAGTTTATAAGTATATAAGTTATAACTGTGAAAAGTTAACCTTTAGAATATTATCCACTGAATTAATCACAGTATCACAATTATTTTGTCCACTTATTAAGCAACCCGGAGCAGTAGCCATCATAATAATAATAATTGTCTTCTTAGAACATGTAAACAACCAAATGAACTAATTAAAAATCAATCCGTCGCGAGCACTGCACGGAAATTACTAGGTACACACGCTCTTCCTCTACCAAAATTCCACTGCAAACTGCGAGTGTGTAATTGTATAGCGCACGACCAGATTGCTCTTTCGGTCGTTTTCGAGTAAGATAGGCGATGATTTCGCATCCAAGTATCGCATTGCGCGAGAGCGCCGAAAAATACACACCACCGCGCGAGGACTGATTTATATAGATATAACACTATACATATACTTATTCTGATTCTCTATTAATGGCTGCCGACTCTCTGCGATCCTCGATATACTAATTTTGTTTATTGAATGCAGGAGGTAAAAAAGTGAATAAAAATTTATTAAAATATAGCATAGCAAAAATATTTTTCCCACGCAGGCGGCAGTGCGCGGGCACGGGCGCACTTATTGAAGAACCGCCCCTGATCAAAAGTCTTTTGGGGGACAGTAGCAGCAACAAAAGCAGAAGGTTTTGCGATAAGTAAAATAAATAAAAATAAGCACAAGGATACAATAAATCATTAGTATACCAACCAACGTGTGCTATTGGCAGGAAGATATATAAAATGTAGAAAAACTATGAACTAGATTTCAAATTTCCATTATTATTCATTTTCAACGAAAATCACCCACAAAGTTATTTTTAGCAAATTTGCATGATGATAATTTCCGTAATAGAGAGGTAACGACTTTTAGATGTTCGAAAAAAGTGTTCAAGTGAGCTCGAATTAGAACTTTTGGAACCCATTTACGAAGTTTTTTATGTTTATTCACGGTGGTCACTCTTAACTGGTTCACAATTCGGATGTACCAAACCATGACATGTACACAGTCGGTTAAATTACGAAAAGAACGTGGGTGATTTGATGCTTATTCATAATTTAAAGACAACGTTTAGATATATTCTATCATTGCTGAATTATCCTGCAAAAACTGAAAAGGTGCATACTTTTTTTCAAATATATTTTCTATTATCAAATCGACTCTCGCCAAAACTGGTGACTTGCCATAACTGGCTATAAGCTTTCAAACGGGTCGTTTATAATTTATCTGGGCCTACTAGATTTTGAGTTTCCATGGCCAAATTTATGTTTATTATGGGCGCCATATTGGATTTTCTTACCATTACAGAGTAAATAATTACGAATGCAACTGTGTATTTTATATGACTCATCTGACTTAACATTATTGCTAAAATGAGTTAAAATAAATAACAATCACGAAAATAATGTTTATACAAATCAAGTAATTGTCAATTCAGTTTTTATACACGGAAAATGCGACAAAATTGTTGCCAAACTTGCAGAACATGTAACAAAAACTATACACATTTACCTCCGATGACAAAAGGTACATTTAAATGAATAGAAGCGAATTTTGTGCGTTTTGGACGAATGGGTCAAGTATTAAATCGACCAAAAACTGTAGTTGATAATGAAGAGGCGAAGTTAAATACCTTTTAAAAACTTCCAGCTACCGGTCTCGCTCAAACATCCTGTATGTATAATTTTTTTTCTCCCTCAGGGCTCGTCCGCGGCTTTGCCGCCCCGATATCACTGCTGTATGCATGGTGCACTGTACAGTGTGTCCCAAACTGGATGGAAATGTATTGCTATCTCCGTTATTATTAGAGATAGGGAGACGGTTGAATTAGCAATGTTTTGTAGAATTTTATGCTCGTTCCAAATATGACTTGTATTTTGCCCTGCCTCTTTTCGTTTTCGAGTTATTTTGAAAAAACAAAATTTGTCGATTTCTTTTTTCTTCAATATCTAAGTAGGCGTTGATCTGACATGTCTAAGACTTGCACATTATCAGGGCACTTTTTACATAGTAATCTTTTTGTGCTATTCTCAACTTTGGATTGTCATTTGTGTTTTTGAGCTACAGGTATCCACGTTTGTTTTTATTATGGCAGCCATATTGCATTTTTTGTTCATGTGATAGCCTGTGAAAAGAGCTTTCCAATGATGTATAACATGCTTAAGAAATCTTGTCATTGCACTGACAGTTTTGAGAAAAACCACTTTGAGGATAGTAGGCTATGAAATCTAATCCCAGGAAACAAATGACAAAAAAAAAGTGTTCAAAAAGCAGTAGGCCATGAAGTCTTACAATAGACTTCTACTTTTAACATAATTTTCCGTAATGATTCACGACAAAAAATAGGAACTTTGAGCACACCAATGAATCGGCCCATTATTACAAATGATATTTTACTTTACATTATCCTAAAAAAATTTTATAATTTAGTTAAATAGGTAAACCTAGTAAATAACTAAATTTACTAACAGAACTCAATAAAAAGCAGATTAATAATTTACGAAGACGCCTTTGAAAATTGTTTGATTTTCAACTGAAAAACAACCAGAAGAAAGGTTGCTGTGAATATAACACTATCGCGACAATTAAGAATACTGTCATTCTTAATTATTTGAACAATTTGACATGTATTTAACACGTTGCTTAAAATTTTGTACTAAATACTTTGTTTCCTGTTTATTTTAAATATTATTCAACAATATGTTCAGTAATGAAGAATATTTTGACATGTTGGAATGTTATATTCATTCTAACCGAAATACTGAGGCAGCTGCAAATTCATATCAAAACAACCACCCAGAAATACGACAACCAAACACCAAAATATTTTGCAGGATAGTGACCAATCTATTGAACGAGGGTAGCTTCCACGCAAAGAAACTACCAATGCCTAGAAATGAAAAAAGAAATAATGCCGTCTTACAGGTTTCAAACGAAAACCCTCCGCAATCTGTTCGGTTTTATGGTGAACAAATTGACGTTCTAAAAAGTGCGGCACACCGTGTATTAAAACAAAGTCATTACCATCCATACAAACCTACAATCGTACAAGGCCTAAATTTTGACCATTTCCCTAAGCGACTTGAATGAAAATATACATTTGAAAATAATATGGACTGATGAATCCAGATTTACAAATTGTTGTATGTATAATCGCCATAATAGGCATTATTGGGCAAATAAAAATACCCATCTAAAGGAAGAAAGACGATTGCAAGACAGATTTGGTATTAATGTTTGGTGCGGCTTATTAGCTAAAAAAATGTTATTTTTGTTTGTAGATTAGACAGTTAATTTTAAAAAATTCAGGTGACCACTGTTCGTCCGTTCTGTTTTTAAAATAATTTAGCTGGGGAAAGGTATCTTAATCTATTGAGAAATGATATCTTACCAACAATTAGAAGAGTTCATGATAATTTAGACGAGATTTGGTACCAACAAGACGGTTGTCCAGCTCACAATGCTAGGATCATTAAAGAATTTGTGTACCAAAATTTTAATAATCATGTCATTTGTAACAATGGGCCGGTTCATTGGTGTGCTCAAAGTCCTGATATAACACCCATGGATTTTTATTTTTGGGGTGCTCTGAAGAATTATGTGTTTAAATTCGATCCACCACAAAATATCAATGAATTACGAAACAGAATCACGAAACCTCTAAATCATATTAACCAAAACACCCTCACCAAAGTTTGCAGGCATGTTTCAAAAAGGTGTATAAAGTGCATTGAATAAAACGGTGGACATATTGAACAATTTTCTATTTAGTGTATTTTTAAGTTTCTATTTTATTATTTGTTGAGTTCCGTTTCTAATCGTGTTGCTTTGTGGAGTTTAAGTTTCTAATCGTTATTGCCGGGTTTCGTTATTAAACTGTATCACATAATATTACCTAGCATTATTACCTAATTAAGTATAGAAATGTAATCACAATATTTTTTTCTCGTGAATCATTACGGAAAATTATGTAGTAAAAAGTAGAAATCTATTGTTAGACTCCATGGCCTACTGCTTTTTTAACACTTTTTTTTTCGTCATTTGTTTTCTGGTATTGGATTTCATAGCCCACTATCCTCAAAACGGTTTTTCTCAAAATTGTCAGTGCAATTACAAGATTTCTCAAGCATGTTGTACATCATTGGAAAGCTCTTTTCACAGGCTATCACATGAGCAAAAAATCCAGTATGGCTGCCATAATAAAAAATAAACGTTGATACCTGTAGCTCCAAAACAAATGACAATCCAAAGTTGAGAATAGCACAAAAAGATTACTCTGTAAAAAGTGTCCTGATAATGTGCAAGTCTTAGACATGTCAGATCAACGCCTACTTAGATATTGAAGAAAAAATAAATCGAAATTTTTTTTAATAACTCGAAAATGAAAAGAGGCAGGACAAAATACAAGTCATATTTGGAACGAGCATGAAATTCATTCTACAAAACATTGCTAACTTAATCGTCTCCCCATCTTTAATAATAACAGAGATAGCAATACATTCCCATCCAGTTTGGGACACACTGTATAATTATTTTCACAAATAAATAATAATATTAATAATGGATATAATTTTCGTAAAAAAAAGTGTAGATCAATTCTAACGAAAAATCGCACTTGCTGGATCCAGACTTTTTTCAATCACCTCATTCAATTCCTACAGTCATTTGCAAGCACGTGTGTACCATCAGGCTGTTATCACTATAGATTTGGTGATAAAAGTTACCAAAACCACAAAGGTTGCCACTGTGGAAGACAAATGTTTTAACTCTGATAACAATATAAATAATTCAACAAAATCAAGATGAATGAATCGGCCTTCCTTGTAGGAGATTATGCCGGCCATTGAACGGATAATAATCAACAACGGCAGAGCGGGCGGCATCGTCTCCAACAGGTCGGACACGGCTTGCTGATTTAGGGGCCAGCGCACCAGGTGAGCCGAAAGCTCACATAGTCTGGGGACTAATTATTATCGGACCTCAGGTATAGAATCATATGGTTCGTACTCGTATACGAACAACATCCCTAAAGGGAAACACATTTTAAAATTTATCCAGGCTGAAGAAGTTAGGCTTATGGTAGCGAATATTTATTAAAATACCTCATATTCTAATAACCCAATTTATCATTAACCTAGAACTTTCTGTTTTAATAGGGAAATAATAAATACATTGTAAAGGCATCAATGATTTTTTGGAAAAATTGGTTCGATTAGGCTGACTGGCGAATCCATCCAAGATATATATTTTTAAGAATCAAAGCCGGTTAATTATTTTTCAGGTTATTGTTCTGGAACAAACACGCGCGCATGTACACACATGCATTCGCACAACCACATACGCCTGCGCACAACCACATACGCACGCGCATAACCACATACCCACGCGCATAACCACATAGGCTCGCGCACTCGCACATTTTTTTGGGAAAACTTATCCGCTTGCTAACGAACTCATCCAAGGGATTTACTAGAGGTACGTGCTAAGTTGTTCCAAATCAGATAACTATTTTAGTAATTATCTTTTGGATATATCAGTATTCATCATCATCATCATCAATCAGCCCTCTGCGTCCACTGCTGGACATAATCCTCCCCTAGTTGAGTCCATTCTTTTCTGTCTTGAGCAGTACGAATACAGTTTTTTGTAATTTTTTTAATGTAGTCTGTCCAGCGAGTTGGTGGTCTTCCCCTGTCTCTTTTATCGGATCTGGGTCTTCATTCAAGTAATCGTTTTGTCCACCTGTCATCTTGCATGCGAGCCACATGTCCCGTCCACTTCCATTTGAGTTTCGCCACATGTACGACCACATCAGTCACTCCTGTTCTTCTGCGTAATTCTTTATTTCTAATGTGGTCACGTAACGAAACACCAAGCATCGACCTCTCCATTTTGCGCTGTGCTACTTTTAGTTTCTTAGCAGAAGCGTTGGTAAGGGTTAGTGTTTCGGCGCCGTAGGTCATAACCGGTAGAACACATTGGTTGAAAACTTTTCTTTTCAAGCATATTGGAAGGTCGCCTCTGAAAACGTCTCCAAGTTTGCCGTAAGCCGCCCAGGAGAGTATAATTCTTCTGTTTATCTCGCGTGTTTGGTTGGTTTTGGATGTGCTTATCTCGTGGCCCAAATATGTGTATTTATCTACCCATTCCACCTCAGAGTTTTCAATAATTAGGTTTTTACTAGGGACGAGGTTTGTCATAATTTTTTTTCCGATGTTCATTTTTAGACATACTGTTGCACAGGCCTCCTGAAGTTCCTGTGGCACCACTGTAATATCTTCCAAGCTGTCAGCCAGTAAGACAATGTCGTCTGCAAACCGTAAGTTTGACAGACTTTGGCCGTCTATTCTTAGACCTTTCTGGTCCCAATCTAGCTTCTTGAACACATATTCCAGGACGGTGATAAACAGTTTTGGAGACATCGTATCTCCCTGGCGTACTCCTCTTTCAATTTTTTTATCAGTATTTGTTTATTAATATTATATTAATTATCCGAGGATAGATGATAACCTAACTATCCTATAGCTAACTGTCCAAGACAATATTAAGAGATAAAAGCAAAATTGTATTAGTCGACACATGGAACATTTAACAGTTACACACTTAGTCAAAGGCTTCTCTAATAACGCGATACTCTCAAAAAATATTTTCGGTAACTCCTCAAAAAAGGGCGAAAATGGCCTCTCTTGATCTGAAGAAGATCAACATCCCAGCAAATGTTTCTTTAACTTAGGACACAGAAAAAATTGTGTGTTGAATTATAACATTTAACAAGATTTGGATAAAAAAAATCAATAATTTTTATGGTTTATTAAAATTTGCTATCCATGGCTCTATGGTGGTGGCAGTAGCGGCTCGTGCCTTAAAGCATTGGGGGTGCGCAAGAAAAAAGTTTGGGATGCAGCAAGTGCGTTACGGTAGTGATTTTTTATTAAATGCTTCAAATTTGAAGAACTCAAGTTTCTACGAACTTAGAAAGTTGAATGTTGGTGTATAGTAGGGTCTTACCTAGGGCAACATATCCACCGAATTTCATCAAAATAACTTTGTAATTTTCGGAGAAAAAAATTTTTTTTCAAAATAAAATTCAAAATTTGAATAACTCAATGTTCTAAAAATGTTGAAAGTTGAATTTTAGTCTGTAGTAAGGTCTTTTACACGGCAACATATCCACCAAATTTCATTAAAATAGCTTTGTAATTTTCGGAGAAAAAGTTTTTTTTAAACAAAACTCAAAATTTTCCCGGAAAAACTTATCTGATTTTACTGACTAGCGAACTCATTCAAGCCATTAATAAAAAAGGCACTTGCCGAGTTTCATCGAAATCAGTTGCTTATTTTTTGAGTTATCGGTTGGATATATATATATATATATATATATATATATATATATATATATATATATATATATATATATATATATATATATATATATATATATATATATATATATATATAAACATATAAAAATTGAAACTGACCCCGGATATGGGTTCTGGGGGTCTTAGTTCGTGCTCATTTGAAAAAAATTTTGCAAAGTCTCTCCATCGATACCTTCTATTAGTGAATTTTTTTTTTCGCCGAAAATGTATTATAAAAAAACCTACTTACTAAACTTAATAATTATTAACTATACTTACCAAGGTTTCCTCTAGTAAGTTATAGGTTATAGTAGTTAAAAAGTCACTTAAAAAGTTAACCTTTAAATTTAAAATATCGACTGAATTAATCACAGTATCACAATTATTTTGTCCATTTATTAAGCAACCAGAACTAGTAGCCATAATAATAGTAATAATTGTCTCGTTAGAGCATGTAAACAACAACGAAATGATCTAATTAAAATCAATCCGATGCGCAGCACTACACGAAAATTATTAAACACATGCTAGACACAGACACGCTCTGCCAAAATTCCACTGCAAACTGCAAGTGCGGAATTTGAGAGCGCACACCAGATTGCTTATTCGGTCGTTTTCGACGATGATACTCGATCATTTCGCACTGAAGTATCGCATTTCCTCAAGAGCGCCGAAAAATACATACCGCCGGCAACTGATGTATATATGGATATTTGGATATGGATGTATATAACGATAACGTCTGCAACCAACCATTAACACTATACTTATTCTGATGCTGTATTAATGGCTGCCGACTGCAATCCTTGATATACTAATTTTGTTTGTTGAATGCAGGAATGCAGGAGATAAAAAAGCAAATAAAATTTTATTAAAATATAGCATAGCAAAAATATTATTCTTTTTTGGCGCTCTTATTGAGGAGCTGCCCGTGGGTGTTGGTAAACAAGACTATGGAGAAGCTCCAAGTCGGATCAAAATTTTCAGTCACAGTTCATTATATAATTTGGCAGCTGAACGTTTAGAGATCAGAGTTTATCAAAGTTGGTACAAGCACAAGCTAAAGCTTTTTTGTATAGCACGATGTAAAATGAACTCATATACCAATAAATAAGTAAATAATGTAATATTCAGACGGAGTTACAACGGGGCTGTAAGCAGTGTCTCGCAACTCAACGAACCCGCATTTATGGACTTCTTCCTGAACTTTGTGAACCTTATCCATTGCCGTGTAGCAATTAAGTTTTTTGTTAAAAACTAGGACGCCTCTTTTCGCGTAGTAGTATGTACAATTTTTGAAATAAAAAATTAAGTATCTATGAAGATTTCCTTCCCTCCCATCTCTCCTAGGACGAGTAATTGGGGCTATGTTTTCTTTATAGCATATTGTAGGATCAGTAACAATGCTAAATCTTAACCTGTTAGTATCTGCAGTGTTCTGTTGAAATAAAATTTAAATATATAAAAAGATTTTCTCCTTTACACATACAAATTTGGCTGCCAAAATCACATCGGTGTCCTGAACTGAGCTGGAGCGGCAAATATGCAGTTTTTTTATTTTTTTTCAACAACACACCACGAGGGCTTACAGCCTAAATACTATTGTACCGTGGGTGTCGACAATGAGGAAAGAGGCAACTTGTTAATTCTGGACTTGAAGGTTTGGAGGTTCGGAGGAGAAGGAAAAACATGCGCCGGCAAGGAATTCCACAATTTGGAAGTCGTCGGGACAAACGAGCGGGCATAACAAGATGTTCTATGTCTGGTGACCTGGACAGTAAAAGGGTGCATTCGCTCTGTTCCCCTGGTAGATCTGTTGGGGGCAGCAGATGGAGGAACTATGGAAGAAAGCTCCTCTGAGCAGTGCTCGTGCAGATATCCATAAAGGAGAGAGAGAGAGAGGTCACCAACGGCACGTCGGTGGGAAAGGGATGCCAGCCTTTGGGTGAGGGTAGGGTCACCAATGAGACGTATAGCTCTCTTCTGAATGGAGTCCAGGATAGCGAGTGTAGAAGCAACAGCAGCACCCCAGATGTGGAAGCAGTATTCGAGGTTTGGCCTTATTTGCGAAGTATATAAGGTATAGAGATTAGCTGATGAAAAGTATTTGCGAGCCCGGTAGAGGAATTGCAATTGATGTGACATGTTGGTGCCAATTGAGATTTCGATCCACAGAAATGCCAACAAGTGAAAATGACTCATTACTTTGAATAACTTGGTTGTTCATTGTGATGGGTCTAGGGCTGGTGTATATTTTATGAGAAAGAAAGCAAGACTGTGATTTGGTGGGGTTGAATTGTACAAGATTTCTACTTCCCCAGTCTAATATTTTTTGGAGATCCGCGGAGACAGAACCCTCCCTCAGTCTGCGATCCTCATCTAATTGGGCCAAAGAGACAGGCTTAGAATATTGTATATTTGAGTGGAGGGTACTGTCGTCCGCGTAACTGTGAACTGGGTTGGATGTGCTAGAGAGGAGGTCATTGATGTGGAGAAGAAACAGAGTAGGGGCTAAAGCTGAACCTTGAGGAACTCCTGCATTAATTGAATATAGTTTAGAGGAATGGCCATCCACGACAACAGAAATGCTCCGGTTGGAGAGGAAGTTTGCTGTCCAGGTACAGAGTTTTGGTGGTAGGCCATAGGCGGGAAGTTTATTAAGCAGTGCTGCGTGCCGGACCTGGTCGAATGCTTTGGATATGTCTAGAGCGGCAATCTGGGAATCACCGTGTAGTTCCCTAGACTTGTTCCAAGAATGGGTGACAAAGGAAAGAAGGTCAGCAGTTGATCTGCGCTGACTGAATCCATACTGCCTGTCGTGGATTAGACTGTGTTTTTCAAGAAATTTTAGTAATTCGATGTTTATATACTTTTCCATCACTTTAGAGATGATTGAAAGGAGAGAGATAGGCCTGTAGTTGCTAGGAAGCGCTTTGGATCCTTTCTTGTGGACGGGTTGTACTCGAGCAGTTTTCCAGTTACTAGGGAATATACCTCTATTGAGAGTCAGGACTGGAGCAAGTTCTGGTTCGCATTTTTTGAGAACAATTGCTGGGATCTCGTCAAGGCCAGAGGCTTTCCTGGTATTAAGAGGAGAGAGCAGCATCTTTCGTACCTTTTTAGTTTTGAATATGACATCCGTCAGTTTATGCGCGACATTGGGGACTGTCGGCGGTTGAACATTTGTAGGTGGGTTGAGAGTAGAATTGCCGGCGAAGAACGAGGCAAAAAGTTCAGCCTTGCCCAGGGCGGTAGAAACAATTTCATCCCCTGAGACAAGAGGTGGAAACGTGCTGTTGCAGAAATTATCCCCAATAGATTTAGCAAGAGTCCAGAAGGGTTTGCTGCCCTTGGAGCTTAATAGGACTTTTTTTTGATGTGGTTATTAAACGAGTTTTTTGCCTAAGAAAGAATGCGGACATAGCGGTTTCTTGCGTCGTCAAATGCTTGACGGTTTTCTTGACAGGGATTGTGTAGAAGCTTTTTGTGTGCTTTGACCTTTTCAAGTCTGGCCTTGTCACAAGATTTAGAGAACCAGGGCTTTTGAGTGGCTGAAGAAGTTTTCTATGTACGTGGAATAAATAATTCTATGCCAGCTTGGATAATTTGGATGACGTTTTGTGAGATATCAGAGGGGTCGGGATGAGAGAATGCCTACATTAGAGGTGACACTGGAAGAAAAAAAAAAGAACGCGGTTGACCAAATTCTGGTTCAGTAGTAAAAAATGTTTAATAATTCATCATTCATGTATTGGTTCGTCTGTATCTGGACGCAGCTTTAGAATCGTGTTTAAGTATAGCATAGCAGATTGTAGACTCCATCCAGCATCTTCTATTCATCACTTCTTGGAATCGAAGTTTACAGTCCACGTTCACATGGCCCTTTCATTAGACCTCAGTTACTTTTCTCTTCTCACTCTTCATTCTTTATTCTAACTCTGTGCTCTTTATTTTATTTTATTCCTCGTCCTCCTCATTCTAGATTCAGATTCCGAGCCTGAGTGAGCCAAAGTCAACAATGGGTAGTGAGTAGTAGTAGCTTATATATGTAGTTTAGTGGTTAATAATAGTAAAGTAGTGAATACTTTTGCAGTGCCAAGATTTTAACACAGCACAAGAAGAATTATTATGCTGTTACTTCACTGTCACTAAAACGAGTAGACGGTCCTAGTCGCTTCCAGTTCTGCTGTGCAGTTTTGTGCATAAAATTTAGTCAGATTACTGGTCATTTAGTAACAAATATTGTTTAAAAATAATTCTAGTACGGTTTTTAACAAATATAACACTATTAGTAGTGTTGAATTTTAGATTTTTGTTTGGAAATATGATCGACTACTCAGTAAAAACAAGTAAACCAAGAAATATAGTAACTTTGTGCACTACATGAATAAATGTAAGTTTCGTGCTTCGAATGGTAAGTGTAGCTGTTAAATTAAATATACAGTGTGTCCACACACGATACATATTTCATAAAACGCTAAGTTATTTTTTGTGATGTCTAAAATTTCTGACAGTTCCGCTTTTGCCGATTGTAGCAGAAGTCTTCTTTGTTATTTACAACGTTACATTCACATTTTAGTGAATTTTCTTAAAACAAATTCACTAATGAGAAGACTTGAATTTTGAAAATATTTCTTCAAATGAGCGCTATTTAGGACCCCTGGAACCCAAATCCGAGGTCGGTTTCAGACTTTATATTATATATATATATATATATATATATATATATATATATATATATATATATATATATATATTTATGTGTCACACCTATAACTAAAAAAATAATGGACCGATTTTGATAAAACTTGGTGAGTACCTTCCTTTCGCAAGTGGCTTGGATAAATTGGTTAGCCAGGAAAATCAGCTGAGGTTTTCCCGGAAAATTTTGTATTTTCTTTCGAAAAAAATTATATCTCCGGAATTAACAAAGTAAGGGCAACCAAATTTGATACGCGGGTTTATGTCATTATAGGTAAGTTACCTACCAAAATTTAGCTCTGTCGGTTAGAGGACCAAAAAGTTACAGGCATTTAAAGAAAAATAAATTTGGGTTTTCCTCAAAACGTCAAAAGTCGCGATTTTAAACGTCAAAATTGGTAATATTTAGGCAATGAACCTGAAACTAATATGAGCTAATGAAGAAAAATGTCTCAAGACTAATGTTTTACAAAGCCTGAAGTCTTAGTTTCAATCGTCATTGTCCTTCATTTTACTAAAATAGTCCCAGAAAATTCATTTCAAATAAACCCTTTTTCTGATGCTTTGGCAGTAGTGTTGGCTATAGAGTGTATCGGTTAATGGTATATCATTTTTGTCGAATTTTTGTAAAAAATCTTTATATATATATATATATATATATATATATATATATATATATATATATATATATATATATATATATATATAACTTAAAAAATAATAGACCGATCTTGATTATATTTAGTGAGTACCTTCCTTTTGCAAATGGCTTGAATAAGTTCGTTAGCCAGGAAAATCGGACCTGGTTTCCTCGAACAATTTTGTGTTTTCTTTCTAAAAAAAAAAAAATTATATTTCCGGAAATAACAAAGCGAGGGCAACCAAATTTGGTACGTGTATTTGTATTATAAATAGCGGACCATGTACCAAAATTTAGGTCTCTAAGTTTAAAGACAAAAAGATTACGGGCAGCTAAAGCACCAAATTTTGGAGATTTCCTCAAAACGTCAAAATTTGCAATATTTAGGCTAAGAACGTATAAGAAATACGGATTGTGAAAAGAAAATGTTGCAAGAAGAGTGTTCTGCGAACCCTTAAGTTTCAGATTCAACCGTCATTGCCCTTCATTTTACTAAAATGTTTACAGAAAATTCATTTCAAATAGACCCTTTCTCTGATGCTTTGGCTGTCGGTTTAGTTAAGTTGACGCTGTCGCTGTGGGTTTAGTGAAGTTTATGGTTTAACGGTCTATAATTTTTAGCTAATTTTTGTAGAACAAATTCGTTACTGAATTTTAGCATTTTTATCGAAATATGATGCATGTTTGTAAGAAAAAATCTGGACGCAGTAAGTGCGTTTTGGTAGCAAATTTTCATTAAAACCTTCAAATTTCAATAACTCAATTTGCTATTAACGTAAGTTTTGTTGGTTAGGAAACCAACATTTATCTTTATTTTCGGAACATTTTTGTATGAACGCAGCAAGGGCGTTTTGGTTGCGAATTTTCATTAAATGTGTCAAATTTATATATGAATAATTTTTAACCGAGTTGATAAAACTTCCAAAAAAATTAGTGTACTGAATTCAGAAAATAATGAGCTTTCAAATGATGTGACACTCGACCCATGTTCCCTATTTAAAATATAAGGGTTGTTATCACCACCCTAAAGCGGTTGATGTGACAAAGTTGAGTTTTATGTCATAACATGTCCCCCTCGGTGTTAAAATTGACTTGTTTAAGCGTTTCTTAAAAAAAATAATTCTGTGGACGCAAATCGGTCTGTTTCGTTTTCAATGCGCCACCCTATATATATATATATATATATATATATATATATATATATATATATATATATATATATATATATATATATATATATATATATATATATATATATAATGTATGTGTATGTATCCAACCAATAATTCCAAAAACAATGAACCGATCTTGATGAAACTCGGCACCTGTATTTCTTTTATTAACAACTTGGATGAGTTCGTTAGCCAGCCCAGTCGAACTAGTATTAAAAAAAACATTTTTTAAAAGATTGTATCTTAAAAAATATCACGTTATTTTGATGAAACTTAGTAATCAGGTTGCCTTGGCAAGACACTTTATTATGTAACAAAAGCAACTTAATAGGTTAATAGCAAATTGAGTTATTGAAATTTGACATTTAAAGAAAATTCACTACCATAACGCACTTGCTGCGTTTCGATCTTTATATTCAACTAGAAATTTTCTTTTTGCTTGAGCTTTGACTGCCGAGCTTTATGGCGTTATCTTTATTTTAATGTAGAGAATTAGGTACATCATAAAAAGTGTTATTAGATCTCCTTTTTACAAAATATATCATTCGTAACACGTTATCGCGTAACCAAAAACTCATATCTTCTATTGGATCACTTCCTTATATTACAGTGTTTCAAAGTGAGGCCACTTTATAATATCACCTTTAGGACTCTGCTATCAGGGACATAAAGAGCATTTTACCATTAGGTGACTCCCCTAATTAGGAGTTATAATGATATCCACTAGCATTATTACGTCCAGTAAACACCTTATCTCTAGTATTAGTTAACCTAGTTATATTCACTTATTGTCGTGGAGTACGAAGTGAAAGTGAAGTGTAAAGGCAGAACCACGTGTGTCTTTTATCATTGTTCTGGTATTTGAGGTTAATTGATATGCATGCATTATTGCTACAATATCTAATGAATTATTCACAAAATGTACATGTTAATCAGATTTTCTTCCGTTTATTTTGTAACGACCCTTTTTGCTTGTCATTTTTAGTGAATTTTCGCAGAAAAAATTCACTATGAGGAGATTGTGACTTTTGAAAATATTTCTGCAAATGGGCGCGAACTAGGCCTCATAGACCACATATCCGGGGTCAGTTTCAATTTTTATATGTTACTACCTGACCCGATAGACCTTGTCCTGTCCAAATTTCAATATGTCCAACGACATTTGCGCACCTAGCGAAATAAATCTGAGAAAAAAGCACATTAAATTTTTTCCGAATTTTCTCATTTTCCGGACCACTTTTCCAATTTTTCATTCCATAAAAGTCTTATTCGGACCATTACGAACATTTTTAAAATAAAATAATCCAAATCATTCCAGCCGTCCTCAAGCGCTTACAAACGAACAGCATTTAATTTTTATTTATGTAGATTATATGACACCTGTAATCAAAACACTAATCGTCTGATTTTGATCAAATTTGGGGAGTACCTTCCTTTTCCAAGTGACTTTAATAGGTTCGTTAAACAGAACAATCGGACCAATTTATCCGGGACAATTTTGGGTTTTCTTTCGGGAAATTTGTATCTCCGAAAATAACAAAGCTACGGTGGCCAAATTAAGTACGCAAGTTTCTACTATAAAACATGCCAAAACTTATCTCTCTGAATTTAAAGGAAAAAAAGTGGTGCTGCAAATTGAATCACAACTTCCACATAGCTGTGTATTTTTTTTTCTTCTAAAAATCTTTAAATTGTAAATACATTTATGTCATAATAAATAATAAAATAAAACAATCCTAGACTGCATGCATCCACTCACGCACACAAACACTCCCACAAGTGATAATCTACTCCTCAGAAAGACATTCTCATAAAATGAATTCAGGGCACATGACTTGACCACAAAGAAACTATTCGTATTCCTTTCATAAACTTCTGAAAACGTTATGTTATTCGAGTTTTAACGAAAAAAGGTCAATTTTCGTCAAATCACCCCTCGTTTATCCCCTACCAACTGAAGCGATTTTTCCCAAAAACAATTCTAAACATTCCTTTATCGGGTGCTAACTAGATACCAAATTTGAAAATGATATATCAATTCGTCCGAAAGTTATTCCGCCTACCAACAGACAGCAGTTATTAGCAAAGTCACCCAGAAACTGGGTGGAAACTGTTAGATTTAAAACTTCCTCACGCCCTGTTATCGGTTTATTACCTCTATTCAATATATCTTAAATTAAATTTCATACAAAATTGTAAAAGTTCCCTACCCCTAGAATTTGTGTCCGAGCTTCCCCACAACTCATGGTGCGCGTTCGCATCCATGCCGATATAGGTCTGCCATCCACCTGCTCTGCTAACCACCATCAGCTGCTCCAATTCCTTGGGCGAAGGAGGCTCCGTGCTGTCCCCTGGCAGATAAGCTGACACGACAGTAATGTCCCTCATCCCATCCGCTCCTCCATATCGGATTTTGATCGTTGCCAGGTCCCTGGAACAAAAATTCATTAAAGGCAGAAACTCTATCCCTTCCCTGGCAAAAATGCAGGCCCTCGGGTTCTCGCTGGATCTGCTGTAGATGAGCTTTCCAGCAGCCCCGCTGAGTCCCTTGACCTCTCCTTTATAGGAGTACGGTTTCTGGATGAGGGCCACATCCGTGTTCCTCAGAGCCATCAGTAGTCCGACCGTGGCTGCCCTACGGTGTTGGAGGTTGACCTGAAGGAACCTAAGTCCCATTAACCTCTAATTGCTTCCCAAGTGGGCGGAGGCTAACCCTTCCCACGCCCCAAAATGTCTTGTAGGAGGTTCCTTCAGGGGCTCTGTAAGACGCCGGGTCGATCGAGAAGGCGAGAGTCTGTCCTTTCTCCTCTGCCTTCCTGCTTAGAACCGACCAGTGTTGTGTCCCCAGTTCTGGGTTCTGGATCTTCAGTCTACTGATCACCGTCTCCTGCTGGACGGTGTCAGGGATCCGTACGAGGACGTGTCAGTGATCCGTACGAGGACCTTGTGTCTCTTTGGGAGTTCCTTGGGCTCGACGGCTGTCAAGTCCGCCACCTCCCAAATCTGACCGAGGCCCCCGATTATTTTCCTCAGCCTGGATCAGGTCCGCCTTCCCCTGGTCTAGCGTGACCTCAGGATGGCGTCTGTCAATCACCGCCATCCCGAGGCCCTTCGCAGCCTCTCCAGAGGTTCCGTTCACGACACCATCACCCTGGTGCCATCCATCCCTAGGCACGGGTCACGTGACACCGTAGATTGGGGGAGTTTATTTCGACCTCCTTGTCTATATCCGTCATGTTTAGTTATCAGCATGGTCACCTCGTGCAGGATGCGGCTGTTCATCGCGCATGACGGTCTGGGGTCAAGCTTCATCGAAAGTTTATGTTGTTGTTTCCACTTCCTCACCTTGTCCCCTGGACTCCTTGGCCCGCGACTCCTTGACCCCTTGCTGAACATTACTTCACAGGAAATTCGCGATTCGTGTCCAAAAGCACATAAAGTTACATCACATAATTTGCAAAAGTCTGATGAAACACTGTTAGAATCCCTAAGAATAAAATACATGGTTATCATGGCTTGGAAGAAATCTGAATCTGGTATGTCTCTAAAAATAGTTCTGAACACACTTCCACTATAGCCAGACACATAAGTATTGACACAAAAATAAAAGAAATATAAAATGTACATCTTTGCACTAGGTATTCAAAGTATTGTCACAGTTGCAAAGCTTTTAGCAATAAGAAGAGTATGACTTGAAAAATTCATTAAATGTAACTTGTTAAAAAGTTTTGTGACAAAAAAAATTGAGAATTTTTGTGAAAGAAATTGCAAATTTTTATGGAGATTGAGCAGGTGGAAGCCTTGAGCTCATTTATCTCAAGAGCTGACTGGTCTTTTTTCTGATCAGCTTTTCTACTATCCTGACAAGGTAGTCACTGATGACGGCTAGTTGTTTAATTAAATTAAGCTTATTATTAAAGTTCGAAGTACAAAGACTAGTTTCCATCGAGTTACCACACCTGTATAATTTGAATCGGATAAGTTAAATAACACCTTAGATCTACCCTGTTAAAACTACCTTCAAAACCCAAATCACCCTGTTGAACACGAGGAGCCAAATGACATTTTAATGTGCACTCACAGAATCAGCTCGATGTCGCCAATCAACCAAAAGAGTGTAAAAAAATTTGTATCGCGAAAAAATGACAAAAGTATTTTGATGAAATTTTGTAGGCGTATTACCCTGACAGAGACTTTCCTGTATGCGAAAATTAATGTTACTAGCTCCAGGGAAATTTGAATTAGAAAGTTTGAAGCAGTTAATGAAAATTCGCTACCATGACGTATTTGCTGAGTCTCGATTTTTTGTAATTTGTGCATATACAACTTATTAAAGAAATTGTGCAACTATGTAATTTAGAAAAATGTCGATTTTGCGCAACATTCAAGTAATTAATTTATTTCATTTTACGTGATATAACATCGTGTGCATATTATGCTTATTAAGTAACGCATGCTTCAAGAACACTATTAGAAACGTCAAGTGAGTTGTTTGACATGCAATAAAAGTATATTGACCTTTTTTTTTACACGAGTCAAGCCAAATTTAATTGTTTAATAATAGCCTGGTTCAAGTATCGGATAATTATTTGGTACGGTAACTATCTACGACAAGCTCTCGTCTTGTAGGCTGCAGAAACAGCATTAGAACTACTCGAAAGGACACTTAAATCGAACATGTCTCGGTCATCAGGTCAATTGCTATGATTCAAAGTGCATAAAGTGATTAATGAATCAATATAATAGTAGTTAAGTGTTTAATGTACTGCATGTAAAGCTGTAACTGGCACAGTAAATTGTATACCATGTTGCAAAACTGAAATTTTATGCAGCATAAGAGTGAGGTTAAATAAGCCACTAATCAAACGAGCTCTGGCTATGATTTCGTGTTAGTTTACCATTACTTACTTATCTGACATTTGAAGGTAGATTTCTATACCAGATTAAGGACATAATCATATTATGTAGACCTTTATTTTAACAACCTTCAGATTATAACTGTAATTTGGCTACTGTTTAGAAGGTAGGGTTAGGTGTCTATTTCTCACGTAGTTAAAAAAATCTGGACGCAGCAAGGGCGTTATGGTAGTCAATGTTGATTAAAATGTTTTTAATAGAAAATATATATTTTTTTAAGAAAGCTTGCATCAAATTTTGTTACCAGTATAACCTATATAGGAGAAACAATGTACCATATTTCATTAAAATAACTTTATTGTTTGAAAATGTACAAAAATCTTCCGAAAATAAACTTTAAATGTGCTCAAAAAACTGGTTTCCTGGCCAACGAACTTTAGGTTAATAGTAAATTAAGCTATCGAAAGAAACATTTTATGAAAAATCACTACCATAACGCACTTGCTGAATCCCGAATTTATTTTCTTACAAACATCCATTATCTTTCGATGAAAAATGCAACAATTGCAATAATATAAGGCGTGTTCGATTAGGAAAAAAATTGCATGACCAGCGACTTTTAGGCCACCTGTGATTGTAAAAATAATTGTATAAGATGCAGCTCCAGACATCGTATAATTAACATATAAAATTTTTTCTCATATCTTGTATAATAATGGATATTGAGCTTTACCCTAGAAATGCGTCACTCTGTATATATGCAAACAGATAAAAACTGAAACTAACCCGGATATGGGTTCTCTGAGGCCTAGTTCGCGCTCATTTGAAGAAATCTTTTCAAAATTCAAAAGTCACTAAAATTGTATCCAACTCAATGAGTAAAATTGTGATGGCCAAAAATAAATATGAATGTAAGAAGAAGAACATGCCTACATTTGTATTACAAATGTCAGAAAACAAAATACTTATTTACATGTCACTTTAAAAGTAGATCTGACATTTATCAAAATAATTTGTTAGTTGAATATGACATGTACTGTTGCCGTGGACTATTATGCATTATTGTATTACGCCTTATAAGACATTTTTTTTTGGTGTACGAAAGCTTATTTTACTGTTTAAATATTTTTCGATCCCTTAACCTGAAATGGTTTTCCTCTCATTTAACGTTGTTTCATTATAGCGTCGCAGTAGGTTTTAGAATCTAGAAATTATTCTATTTTATGTGAATTTTTCGTTGCATACCTCGAACAAGTTATATTTTCCTTCAATTATAAGACAATTTTAAGTAAATTCCTATATTTTCTGTGCTCAATGTGTTGAACGGATGCGAAACGGGAGAAGGAAATTTCATTTAAAGTTAAAGTGACGAAGAGAACTTTATTCGAGACACGAGCGTTGTTTCCTTTTTTTTAATAACATTTATAGGTAAATTACCAGATTACCGCATTGTTCGTTTTTTTTTTTTTTTTGGAAAAAAAATTCAGAAACATGCTTACAGGAACCCCTTTATGCATTAACTATCGGAAAAATGCTGTGATCTCAACTCCACAATACAGTTAAGAGACCTAAAGTTAATTTGAGGTTCTGTGCAAGGTAAACATGTTACAACGGAGCTAGAACTGCAAACTGTAAAAAAACTCACCTTACAGAAGTTCATAAAAAGGAGAAAATACTTACCAACACTGTTTCTCTATAAAAAACTTCTACTTTGCCCAATTGAAAAAAAAACGCTAAATAATAAGCGTAATCTGATTCGTTATTAGAATTAAATACATAACTGAAACTGCTACCAAAGCATCACATAAAGGCTCTATTTTAAATTAATTTTCTGCAAATAATCTAATAAAATAACGAACAATGAAGATTGTAGCTCAAACTTAAGGCTTTTTAACTTCTTATGACATTTATGCTGCATAGCTGTATTCACTTAGGTACTCTATCTAGAACATGTCAATTTTGACGTTTCGAATCGCGACTTTTTTGACGTTTTAAAAAGAAAAACTTAAGAAGCTTATAACTTTTTTTTTCAACGTAGAGATTCAAATTTTGGTGCATGGTTTTCTTTTTATGATATAAACCCTCGTAGTCCGATTATCTTGGCTAACGAACTTATCCAAGCCACTTGCGAAAGGAAGGTACTCACCAAGTTTTATCAAAAGGTCCATTTTTTTTAAGTTATCGGTGTGACATATATATATATATATATATATATATATATATATATATATATATATATATATATATATATATATATATATATATATATACATACATACATACATACATATAAAGTCTGAAACCGACCTCGGATTTGGGTTCCAGGGGTCCTAAACCTCCTCAATTTGAAAAAAAATTTTTCAAGTCGGGATCTCTTCATTAGATAATTTTTTTTAAAGAAAATTCACTAAAAAGTCTGGACCCAGTAAGTGCGGTATGGTAGTTACTTTTCATAGAGATGTTCTGACACCAAATATTTTTTTATTAAGCACTTATAACTTTTTTTCTTGTAACATAGATATTTAAATTTTGGTATATAGGTACATAGTTTGTTTTTATTTTCTAAGGCGTAATCGGCGTCCTTATAGGCTAGCCAAAGCAAGTGGCCATTCGAACCTCCCCAAACTATGGGACTGCGTTAACATTGCTTCATGGCAGGGGCTGTGTTTTTTCCCTCTTATTTTCTTTTGTTCTCTCGCGTTTGCCCTGCGTCCCCCGTCCTACTATGAGATTAGCGGTTCACTAGCGAGTATGGGAGAAAGTTCTTGCATATCCCTCCTGACTTCTTGACATCTCAACTTTATCGCTATTATGCGCTGGGTGACGCTGTAGGCTTGCTTCCAGGTGTTCTCTTTCTGGGTTGAGCTCGACATCATATTCTGCGCATCAAACACATTTCTAGTTTGTTGGTGGTAGTTATCTCTTTTACTAGTCCATCGAGGACAGTGAAAGAGGGTATATTCTGCATCATCAGTCTGGTTGCAGTAAGGTAAGTTGGTATCCGCTCGGTTGCAATTATGCAGATATTATTTGAAGCATCCGTGACCAGAAAGCGCTTGAGTTAAATAGTAGTCCACTTCTCCGCAGGGTCTCTGCAACCGTGTCCGATTCTTTGTATAAGTCTACTCGTCCATATTCCGTGCTGTGCCTGTTCCCACGTCTGCTGCCATATACGTAGCAGATTGGCGCTGAATGTCGGTTTATCTACTCCGTAGTTCTGTCGTTCGTAGCATCTGGAGATCCAAGGGTGGTGTTCCTGCAATGACTAGCCGCATCCGCTGAAACGGTTCTGTATGCGCTACATACTCTGAGCACAGCATAACTGTTTACTATGCTGTGCTCTGAGAGTCATTGTTCTTTGTGCCCCAGAAGTGTAGAAGTGTCTTATTGTTCGTTACTTCACAAAAGACTTGACAATATTCTTAATTTAGACGCTCTAGCTCCCCAACATTTGGCCGTAGTCTGGAGAGCGCTGCCGTTGCTTTACCTGCTTTTTTAATGGCTTGATTGAAATGCTCCGCAAAGGGCAGTTTCGTATCCAACCAAACTCCTCAGTATTTTGCCGCCCTCTTCTATGTAATATATATTGACACCAACTCTTTGTCATGTGTAAGTCCATTATACAATTATTTTATTTGTGAAGAACCATGTAAATGTTGATGGGTAAAGAAGTGTTATGGTATGTTAATTAGAACCACTAGAATCAATATTTGGGGTCCGTTAAGATTTTTACACGAGGCTTTTTCTTTTGTAAATAGCTTGGATGAGTTAGTTAGTTTCTGTAAACACCACAGCACCTTCAAGCGGCGGTCAGATCTCTTTGAAGTGCGAGGCTGAACACACTGAGAGCTTAGAAATGAGCTTTGGGGAGTAGGCAGATCGAGGCCTCGTAGTTAACTACAACAACATTATTCTCATCAACCTCTCAGGAGTAGGCGCGCATATATATATATATATATATATATATATATATATATATATATATATATATATATATATATATATATATATATATATATATATATATATATATATATATATATATATATATAATTTTCGTTCTTTTATTTTTTTAGTTTACGTTTGTACACATTTATAATGTTTCTATATATTAAATTGAATAACTCTATTATTATTATTATTGTATTATTGGGTGGAACTTAACGCCATGCAGATATTTCAAGGGGTGATAGTACTCTCCAAAATAGAATAAAAATTAATATACCTATGGTCAAAACGCACCATTTTTGATCTACAGAGTGATAAAGTTTCAATTTTTGAAATTTGGTACACCTATTTTTTAAGAGCCTCTACGATAAAAATCGTCGGTTCTCTTGTACAGGGTCTTTTGTTTTCTTGGGTCGTGTACTATTTTATGCTTCGTAACTTTTTTTTGTGCATCCTGTATGAATTCTGATACCAGATTTGAATTTCCTCTTCATTTCTTTAGGTTTTTGGTCTTTTGAATTATTATATATGAGGGAGTCACAAGGTCGAAACCGGGCTATGTATGTCGCCTCTCATGATTACTGCTCCAGGGTGTTATACATATTTATATATACATATCATTATTATTATTATTATCAGAGCTGTCTATTTTACTCCTAATTTTTTGAACGGAACCATAAAATTAAACAAACATAACGATTTCATGATACCTACTTTCACCTTGAATAAAGTTAAATTTTGTAACCTGGTTTCAAGTGTTAACTGCACTCCAGGTTATAATTTAGAGGCAGGCGCCTCTCTTGCACAAATTACTGGCGCCTTAATTAGCACATAATAACGTAAATACACGATGTGGCTTATATAATTTGTCTAACTGAAGTTGAATATTAATCTTCTATTTGTAATAGAAGTTAACAATCTAATCCACAGCTTCGCCGATGAATGACACTTTTCACAATACATTCTCATCGCCTCATTCAAAATGTGCCTCTGTCTCCTTACCAATCAGAATTCAACAACTCCCTAAAGATGATTTATCTAAGATTCTCACTTGGGGCTCTGCAAACCTGGTTAAGCTTGATGTCTCCAAAACACACAATCGCATTTCGTCTCGTGAACTAGACTTGCAAGGTCTTGGTATCTGGCAAATCCACCTTATCTACATTAAGTAGCAACCAACAGTTGCAGAAGATCTTTGGTGACATCCACATTCCACATCAGCTAGGGGGCTTAGGGTAGCCAACTACTTGAGGTCGGAAATGACCAAACGGCTATTGAAAAAAAAAAACTCAAAATAGCTAAATCATAAATAAAGGAAAGCATATGCTCCGCAGGCGAAATTTTTGGAAATCTAGCCTATCCTAGCTGTTTTCACATATTTTTATTTCCATTATCTTTTTTGCCATACCAGTGCATAACTGTTTTGAAGTAGACCAGAAAGGTTAACCAAAAATTATTTCACATAGCTATTTTTCTGGAAATTGCTAGAGCAGATTATTCTCTGTTTTGGATAGAATTTTTTCAGATTCTAGCTATGTTATAGCTTTATCCAGAGGGTTCTGTCTCTGTGGATCTCCAAAAAATATTAGACTGGGGAAGTATAAATCTTGTACAATTCAACTCCACCAGATCTCAGTCTTGCTTTCTATCTCATAAGAGATACACCAGCCCTAGACCCATCACAATGAACAACCAAGTTATTCAAAGTAATGTGTCCTTTTCACTTGTTGGCATTTCTGTGGATCGAAATCTCAATTGGCAGCAACATGTCACATCAATTGCAGAAGCGACTGCTAAGAAATTAGGTTTCCTCTTCCGGGCTCGCAAATGCTTTTCACCAGCTAATCTCTATACCTTATATACTTCACAAATAAGGCCAAACCTCGAATACTGCTCCCACATCTGGGGTGCCGCTGCCGCTTCTATCTACACTCGCTATCCTGGACTCAATTCAGAAGAGAGCTATACGTCTCATCAGTGACCCTACCCTCGCCCAAAGGCTGCCATCCCTTGCCCACCGACGTGCCGTTGGCGACCCCCCCCCCCCTCTCTCTCTCTCTCTCTCTCTCTCTCTCTCTCTCTCTCTTTTATAGTTATCTGCACGGGCACTGCTCAGAGGGGCTTTCTTCCATAGTTCCTCCACCTGCTGCCCCCAACAGATCTACCAAGGGAACAGAGCGAATGCACCCTTTTACTGTCCAGGTCACCAGACATAGAACATCTTGTTATGCCCGCTCTTTTGTCCCGAGGACTTCCAAGTTGTGGAATTCCTTGCCGGCATATGTTTTCCTTCTCCTCCGAACCTCCAAACCCTAAAGTCCAGAATTAACAAGCTGTTTCTTTCCTCCTTGTCGACACCCACGGTACGATAGTATTTATTCTGTGAGCCCTCGTGGTGTGTTGTTGAAATAAATATATTCATATAGTACCTGTTGAAAGTTATCTCAATAAAACTTGGTTTTTTTTTGCCATTTTCAAGAAATATATATATATATATATATATATATATATATATATATATATATATATATATATATATATATATATAATTCGACACTGATAAACTGTTTTGTTTGACGGGCAAGCCTTTAAATTCGTTCATTAACAATTTCGCTATATTGTATGTCGAGGAATCTATAGCTGAAACAATAGCTCTCACGAATTTTCCGGGTATATGAATTTTTGTGAGACAATACTTTTTAGGAACTTTTGAATTTGAAACTTGCAACTGTGGTGTTATTTATTATTATCTTTAATTAAAGCGTCTAGTTGTATCGGTTACATTCAAAACCTTATACAATTTTTGCAAATGTCAACTCGATATTGTTTTTAATGCGACTAAGGACTGACTGAATGTGAATTGTATATTAAAAAAAACAGAGATCATAATAATTCAGTAGATTAAAAATTGAATAAAATCTAATGCATTTATGGATAAATTAATAAAGGTTAGTGCAGTTATGGATAAATTTAATAAGATGTAAAGCAAGAGGTGAGGCATTTAGATTACCAATTTTGTAACACTGCTTACTACTTAATAATAAAACAAAATAAGTAATCGATATAAAAGATGGGTGATTTTGCAGATTATCTCACGATCCGCTTTTTGAAATGTCTTTTCAGAAACATGCTTAGAAGGAAGCACACCTGTATGCATAAACCATGAGAGAGGTGTTGTGGTTTCAACCTACAAGAAAGTAAGGCTAGATGCATTCTCACCACAATTACCGTAGACCGGTTTCGCTCTAATTAGAGCTCGTCAGTACGGCACACAGTGGGTTAGAGGCGGATATATATATATATATATATATATATATATATATATATATATATATATATATATATATATATATATATATATATATATATATATATATATATATATATATATCATACAAGCCATATTATTTTCTTTTTTCGTTCTTAGAGAGTGAATGTGATTTATTTTAGCTATTATATTCGAAATCACTTTCGGTTGACATAACTTTGTGTTCAAAGTTACCTAAAAATCGTACTTAAAAAAATTTGGAAAAGTGCTTTCAAGTTCAACGTTTTAATTTTTGTATAAGAAATGGCTTAATGGGTTTCAGTACTTTTACCGAGTAAGTAGGGACTTTACTTCATATATATATATATATATATATATATATATATATATATATATATATATATATATATATATATATATATATATATATATATATATATATATAATAAGTTATAAAAAGTTATATAAAAGAGTCACGCCAAATTTGTGCAAGATTTTACTATGAAATTTTTTTAGGTCTCATAAAGCCTTATAATTTTAACTAGCCACATGGACCTACATGTTCTGAGCAGTTTAATCATTTTATCTGTACTTTGACCTAAGTGATAAGGCAGAAATCAGCTGCGTATATTTGCGGATAAATACATAGTTGGCGGTGCTTCTTGTTGCTGTGGCAGCGGACGTTATAACAAAACCATAATTATCTTGGTATTTCACCCTGTATAACAATCAGTATAGAAATTTGACTTTTCTGTATATATAATCTTAGAAAGATCAAGTAGTTGTTCTGTGAGAAAAAAAAAACAATTGATAAAATTTTTAGATGTCAATTTAGGTATTTTATTAGATCTGAATCGATGATAGTCTAGTACTCGGTATTTGTTTTTTCTTAACATTTTTAGATGGTAGATTTAAAATATATATTACGCTAAAATATGCGTACTACCATTACCATTTGCAAAAAACAACAACATATAAATGAAATATTTGAACATTTTGTGATACGGGATTTTTTCCGAAAAATGCCGATTCTGGCCCACTGTGCGGCATACTAATTGCAGCGAAAATACACCTATAAAGTAATGCGGCTATGGTAGTCAGCATTACAAAACTAAGTGACATGTAAGACACAAAACACGTGCCGCCATCTCGTTGCGGAACCAAGTAGTATGTTGTCACGGCAGCTCAAAATAACACAGAACGTTAAAAAATAGAGACTGTATACAACCAGCTAACAATTTAGTAAATTGTCACCCCTGGCCCACTTCTACCCAAATATAGAGACGAAGTATGTAAGGTTAAATGCATTCTCACCACAATTAGAACCGTAGACCGGTTTTGCTCTAATTAGAGCTGGTCAGTACGGCATACTAATAGCAGCGAAAATACACCTATAAAGTAATACGGCTATGGTCCGGAGCGAATAGGGGTGTTGGGCAGAGAAGAATGAAATATATCGTAAATGCAAAACATGACAAAAGCTGATTGTATAGAAGCACAAGTGATGAAATTAACTCCTACTAACAGATTTCTCATAGAAAGACTCTTGTTCTCTGAATTAAAAAGTTGGGGGAAGGGAAACCCACATTAGAATGCATGGAAAATCTTTCTGGAAAAACGAGAGCTAGGCCCGAGGTTAAGTAAGGTCCACAGTCGGGGGTGGGGACGGTTGGGAAGGGGTTTCATCTTCTCCATGACTTCTGCGGTGGTGAATTATGAGGTAGTTTACTCTTTCACTAGCTTTTTAATTGAAGGGGTGGGGGTTTGGCAGGGGTTTTTCCTTTGGCTTCTATAAACTGCTTTTTTCACATTTTGCATTTATATTTCCGTTTACTTTTCTGCCCCATTTAGTATCTCCATTCGACCCGCGACTTAACTTCACGGTTAAGACGTTTGAATTTTTAAAACAATTTATTTAATACTTTGAACAATCAATACTTAATTACTTAGTTACAAAAAAATGAATAATATAATATACTAAAAATAAGACGATCAAACTACATGTGATCTAAAGTCTCTGCACTCGGTGTGCTAATGACTAACTCGGAACAAGAATGAACGGCTCTACCTCTGTGATTAGCCTCTTTATAGTCTTCCCTCCAGGCGTGGCACTATTGTCTCTGGATAACAAGGAATCTGCTGATGTTGATTCTCACAGTGATATTCCGTTCTACTTGCACTTTGAACCTGCAAGTACTTGGCTCCGTTAAGACGGCGGCTGACTCAGCGGTTCTTACCGTGGGAAGGCGACATTGTATTATAATGGGCCATTGTTTGGGCTCCATTTATCTCGCGTCCAGTAACTTTCTTGGGGGTTGAAACCACAACATTTCTCTTGTGTCTTATGCATGCATGGATGGTTCGTTCTAAGCATATTTCTGAAAATATTATTACAGAAGCTGGCCACAGGATAATCTGAAAAATTACCAACAACTTTAAAAAATTTATAAAAGTTGAATTTTATACTTATGAGTGTATTTGTTTTTATAACATGTGAACACAGCCTAGTTTTACTTAGTTACTTATTGTGAATACATGCGAATTAAAAAACTTATATGTTTCTACTTATTGTTTCAGGGGTTCTGGACATGGCTGCTACAGAAAATTTCCATTTTAGCGTCCACACGTTGGACAAGGCAACCAAAGCTAAAGTAACATTAGAAAATTACTATACGAATTTAATAGCTCAACATGTAGAGCGGAAACAAAGGTGAGTACCGTATTTCAGACATGACTAATTTTATTGTATGTTTATCATGACCCGTATCGCATGTGTTCTATGTGCTCTTAGAAAATTTATCGACTGTCATTTAGGTTTTGTTATTATTACATCCATTCCAGGAAATTAATTAAACTGGTACGTGTGTTGTTGCCAGACCGATCGAATGACAAGATACACTAATAAAAAATTCATGTATACTAGTTTATTGCAGAATTTTGTGTATCTTTCATTCATTCGGTGTTCAACTATTGTTTTATTTTTCTATAAGGCAGCTAAATTATGATATAAATTCTTTAAAATTCGCGAATTTCACTAATAAAGAGGTATCGATGGTGAGACTTTGTAAAAAATTTTCAAATAAGCGCGTTCTAGGACCTCTAGAACCCATTAACCCATTTCCGAGGCCAGTTTCAATTTACATACATATATATATATATATATATATATATATATATATATATATATATATATATATATATGTATATATATATATATATATATATATATATATATATATATATATATATATATATATATATATATATATATATATATATATATATATATATATATATATACCGGGTGGTCCTCCGGGAGGTCCCACGATCGATTGCAGGAAAACTATCAATATAAAAAACCTGAAAATTGGATATTACACTAAAGTCGTTAGGGGCCACAGGTTAAACATATTTTCAAGATGGAGGCACTTCCGGTTATACCGGAAGTAGATGTCGATTCGCTTATTTTAAATGGAACACCCTGTATTTTATTGCAGTTTCGGATTCTACAATAAATTCTGAACACTTTTTGTAAATAATGTTCTATACCTATCATCAACCGTCCAGAATATATTTAGACTTTAAGATAAAATTTGACATTTACGGCCAGTCATAAAGATACCGATATTTTTATAATAAGAACATATTTCGTTACGATTTTTAGAATTATTTTGAAAGATATTTCACTTCATCTATTTTCACATCGAGACTAATGATAGAGTATACAGAGTGTCCAAAAAAAAATCTTGAAGTTTGCAATGAGAAATTGCAAAAATCTCGCAATTTTCAAATTGGAACCCGCTTTTTTTATAACACTATCGTGTTAAGCTCAAAAAAGCACTGATACTTTGTATGTAATTACCTATACCCAAATCAAACGGTTTTCATTTTATTTTGAAAAAACTCATTTCAAAGCCTGATATTTTGATAAATATCTTACCATAAGCGTTAGACATGGAAAATAAATTACTGAGTGTGTTTCTATGGAAACTTTGACAGTTTGTTGATTAACTAGCTATAAATGGCACGGTTAAATTACACACACGAAGATTATTTAAATTTATTTACTATTTATGGAGAATGTAATAAAGTAATTTCGCGAACGTGTGATACATTTGCTGATAGATATCCAGGTAAACAGAAACCGTCACGTAAAACCCTCAAACGAATAGTAGACAATTTCAAAAACTGCGGATCTGTCAAGAAAAAGGTGCATAGGGCTAAACCCGTTGTTAACAACGAACAAATTGAGACAGCAATTTTGGGATATTTTGCCGCATACCCTACAAAGTCAACGAGGCTAGTAGCACTGGATTGTCCAAAACCTCCGTTCTGCGAATTTTACGAAAACATAAGTTCCATCCTTATGCTTTTTCAGTTGTGCAACATTTAAGGGAAACTGATTTTTCCAGAAGGGTGGTGTTCTGTGAATTTATTTTAATGCGATTCCAAGAAAACGAGCTGTTTTTAGATAACATCATATGGACGGATGAAGCAAAATTTTCAAAAAATGGACTTTTCAATCGTCGTAATTCTCACTATTGGAGTGACACCAATGTTCATCCTTCTAGGGAAGGACATTTTCAGGAAAGCTGGCAGTTTAATGTTTATTGTGCTATAAGGAATGACGGCGTCGTTGCCCTAGAAATATACGACGATAATTTGAATAGTGAGAATTAATCCATAAAATACGTTGTTTATTATTATTTCTTTACTTGTAGGTGAGCGTTATTTGGAAAATTTGCAAAATTTGGAAGTAACTTATTTGGACAACCTTCCTTTGAATGAATATAGGCAAATATTTTACCAACATGATGAGGCCCTCCTCATAATGGTCATCTGGTTAACAATCTTTTACAGTCTCTATTTGCTGACCAATGGATTGCCAACAATGGGCCACACCTTTGGCCGCCTCGATCGCCTGACATATCTGTTCTCGATTTTTTTATATGGGGTACTATAAAAAATAAAATCTACAACACTGCAGTTTCTACTAAAGAAGATTGCATGCAGCGGGTTCGCGAATCATTTCGTGAATTGGATCCGGATTCAATAAGAAGGGAGGGATTGACACGTAGGTGTGAAAAATGTCTTGACGCCAGAGCTCGTCAATTTGAACACTTAGGACGTTAGTTTTTGTTTCATTTTATTCAGTCCATGTTGTGTGTGAATTATTATTTTTTTAATTTGTATTATCTGTTTGATGGTTTTATATAAGATTATATGGCAAAATACCTAAAAATTGCTGTCTCGATTTGTTTGTTGTCAACAACGGGTTTAGCCCTATGCACCTTTTTCTTGACAGATCCGCAGTTTTTGAAATTGTCTACTATTCGTTTGACGGTTTCATGTGACGGTTTCTGTTTATCTGGATATTGATCAGCAAATGTATCACACGTTCGCGAAATTACTTTATTACATTGTCCATAAATAGTAAATAAAATTTAAATAATCTTCGTGTGTGTAATTTAACCATGCCATTATTAGCTAGTTAATCAACAAACTGTCAGAGTTTCGATAGAAACACACTCGACCATTTATTTTCCATTGCTAGCGCTTATGGTAGGAAATTTATTAAAATATCAGGCTTTAAAATGAGTTTTTTTCAAAATAAAATGAAAACCGTTTGATTTAGGTATAGGTAATTACATACAAAGTGTCAGTGATTTTTTGAGTTTAACACGAGTGTTATAAAAAAATGGGGTTCCAGTTTGAAAATCGCAATTCTCATTGCAAACTTCAAGAATTTTTTTTTGGACACTCTGTATACTCTATCATTAGTCTCGATGTGGAAATAGATGAAGTGAAATATCTTTCAAAATAATTCTAAAAATCGTAACGAAATATGTTCTTATTATAAAAATATCGGTATCTTTATGACTGGCCGTAAATGTCAAATTTTATCTTAAAGTCTAAATATCTTCTGGACGGTTGATGATAGGTATAGAACATTATTTATAAAAAGTGTTCAGAATTTATTGTAGCATCCGAAACTGCAATAAAATACAGGGTGTTCCATTTAAAATAAGCTAATCGACATCTACTTCCGGTATAACCGGACGTTCCGCCATCTTGCAAATATGTTTAACCTGTGGCCCCCAACGACTTTAGTGTAATATCCAATTTTCAGGTTTTTCCTATTGATAGTTTTCCCGCAATCGATCGTGGGACCTCCCGGAGGACCATCCTGTATATATATATATATATATATATATATATATATATATATATATATATATATATATATATATATATATATATATATCCGATTTCATTTAAACTCGCGTAATATAAAGTTTTAAAAGTTTATGGGTACAGGAATACGGATATTTTCTTTGTGGTTAAATCATGGATCCTAAATTTTCACAGCTATGTAGAAGTTATGATTCAATTTTCCGCACTATTTGTTAATCGTTTAGTTTGAAAATGTAATCATTTTTTAAGTTTGATTAAACGCACATTAGATATAATTTTTATTAAAATTGATCAAGTCTTACTGGATATTCGGAATTTTTTTAAAGTCAGTGTATATATATATATATATATATATATATATATATATATATATATATATATATATATATATATATATATATATATATATATTAACTTACCCTGAATATGGATTCTAGGCGTTCTAGTTCGCGTTCATTTGTGGAAATTTTTTCAAAATTCACAAGCTGCGATCTATGAATTCTTTCTATGAAAATCTGCTTGAAACCATTAGAAACAATGAAGGATGGAAAGTTGATAAAAGCTTTTTTTTTGTTTTAATAAAATCGATCTCTCTTATATTTTTCGATAACGGTGTTTGTACAATTTTAACAAATTTGTTCCATAATTTAGCCGCTTACTATATAATTAGATCAGATATTTGACCGTATACAGTATATACAGTGATCATTTTTAACTGGCTCACTATTGGGACCTCCCAAGCCATGCAAGATACAAAGTTGGTTAAATTACAAGAAAATGTGCACCATCTGTGCTTATTTGAAAACGAATTCTGGATATCTCTTATAGTTACTGAAATATCCTGGAAAAAATTAAAACTTGCAAACTCTTATGTTTTTATCTTTTTTTATCAAATCAAATATTGCTAGAATTAGTGAGCTTCTATAACCGGCTACATGCTATCAAACAGATAGTTTAGAATTTATCTAGGCATACTAGATTTTGAGTTTCCATGGCCAACTTTTGTTTTTCTTATGGGGGCCATATTGGATTTTATACACCATTTGATAAAGTAAAAAATTACGAATTCAACTGTGTGTCACACATGACTGACTTAGTTAACTTATCTGACTTAGTTAACTACCTTTAAGTGGTTCCAGCAAAATGGAGCACCCCCTCATAATGCCTGAATTGTCACTGAGGATTTAGGTCAACGATTTCCAATCTCTTGGATTGCGACAAATGGTCCCATACATTGGCCTCAACGGCCCCCGTGCTTGAATTCTCTGGACTATTCCATCTGGGAAATTGCAAAAAAAACAAAGTGTTTGATAATTTACGAGAAAGTGTCACAGAAGCCTTCCATAGCATTGGACCGGAGAAGATACGAAATGCCGTAGACGGTATGGATCGTCGAACAAATTATATAATTCGATACTTAAATTGTTTTTGAGTTAGTACTATGCTTTTCATTTTAACAAATTGTGAAAAGTTATTTTCCTCAGAATCTTATAAAGGTAATTCTTCCAGTACTTGTATTTCGAACCAATTTTTATTGTGATGTTAGATTGTTCTGGATTTGTGATGAAATAAATTTTACTTCTGGTTGATACAGTTTTCTTTTTAATGAATGATAGATTAATAGATACTGCTACTTTATGATGACAACTGATTCCTGTCTACCAAAGGACATAAAAAATGGATTTCACTATTAGTCACCCAGTCCACCCATGATACTGTTAAAGCATATAAATAGGCGGTCGACCTACCTATTCAATGCTATATCCGTTGTATGTGTGTAACGCTACAAATTACTTGCCAATGTCAGAAAGATATTACTTGACTCTCCTGAAATGTTAGATTCATTTAATTATATATTTTTTGTATTTTTATTTTCTTTCTTTAATGTCGGCCGCTTTCGGCGACTATGGCCACTTCCGACGCTAGGGGGTAGTTTCGCCTAGTAATCCAGGATATTTTGCTAAACCCCTGCCTCTCAGTAAGTAGCGAAGGGATCTTTGGGGTGCCCAAAATCACATGGTACACAGGACCAAGGCTGTGCAGACATTCAACTTGGTCGAGCACAGTGTTATAACCTAGGTTGATGTTAATTTACAGTATGTACTGAAAATGAGGCTTCTGCTGGGAATCGAACACGGAACCCTTGGGTCTAGAGGCACACGGCCTTACCACTGAACTACCGAGGCTGTTTTTTTAATTACAACATGATAATTCAATTCGAGACAATGAAGTTTTGAATCGAGAGTTGAAGGTATCTAAATCCATATGACATGCCATGCCAACGTGATTTGTGTCTATGAAGCTTTGTATAGCGGCATTAAGGTAGTTAAATGAGTCATGTGTGACACATAGTTGGATTCGTAATTTGTTGCTCTATCTTATGGTGTAAAAATGCAACATGGCGCCCATAAGAAAAACAAGAGTTGGCCATGGAAACTCAAAATCTAGTAGGCCTAGATAAATTCCAAGACGCCCGTTTGATACCTCGTAACCAGTTATGGAAATCCACCAATTTTAGCGACAGTCGATTTGATAATATATTAGATATCAAAGAAATAAGAAGATGAAAAATTTTCAGTATATTTCAGGATTATGAAAGCATAATAAGCATAAAATAGCTCACGTTTTTTGTAATTTAACGGACTGTGGGTCTCTCATGGTTTCGTAGGTCAGAATAGTAAACCAGTTAAAAGTGACAAACGTGTATCTGTAGCATCTCTCTAATACGAATGAAATTCTAGTAAGTTTTGTCTGTAACTGAAGTGATTAATATAGGCCTAAGGTACGAGGGCGGTCCAATAAGTCCGTAACTTTTTGAATGAAACACAGGTTTTTTGACAAAAAATCATTTTATTTCTCAACATAGTCTCCTCTATACACTTCGTCCAAAGTTTCTCCAATTTTTTTATCCCTTCCAAAAAATAAAATTTGTCGAGGTCTTCAAAATAGGTATTTGTTTGTGAGATGATTTCATCATTGGAGTCAAATCTCTTTTCGCCGAGTCATTGCTTGTTTGTTTGGAAACAAAAAATAGTCACTCGGGGCTAAATCCGGAGAATAGGGCGGATGAGGGAGCAATTCGTAGCCCAATTTATGCAATTTCGCCATGTAAACTACACATGTGTGCACCCTTGCATTGTCTTGGTGAAAAATAACTTTTTTCTTGGCCAAATGCGGTCGTTTTTTTCTTCAAATCGTCATTGAATGGGTCCAATAAGTTGGTATAATATTCGCCATTGATTATTCTTTCCTCTTGAAGGTAATCAATGTGGATTATAGAGCGTGCATCCCAAAAAACAGTTGCCATGACTTTATTGGCTGACAAACTCACCTTGCCGTTCTTCAGCGCCGATTCGCACGGAAAACCCTGTTTTGACTCCTGATTGGTCACTGGTATGTTGTGGTGAATCCATGTTTCGTCCACGGTTACGAAACGGCGCAAAAACTCGTCCCTATTGCGGTTGGACAACGCCAAACACTCCTTCGAAGTTGTCACACGATTGCGTTTGTGGTCGATTGTGAGCAAACGCGGCACTCATCTTGCGAATAGCTTTCTCATACACAAGTGATCATGCAAAATCGAAACCACTGAGCCATGTGATATGCCTATGGCTTCCACAATCTCCTACACTTTCAATCTCCGATCGGCCAACACCATATCGTGAATTTTTTAAATTGTTTCGGGTGTAGCGACCTCAACTGGGCGCCCAGAACGTTCGACGTCATTTGTGCTTATATGGCTGCAACGAAATTCAGTAAACCACTTTTTTACCATGGAAATTGATGGTGCAGAGTCCCCATGGTATTTATCAAGCTTAGCCTTGGTTTGAGTGATGGTTTTTTCCGCAAAAAATAATGTTTGATGAGCACACGAAATGCCCTTTTTTCCATTTTTGTTATAACTCAAGAGGTTGTCTGCTTTTAATGGCTATCTAACACAAACTAAATGACGCAGCTTATTCAAAATTTGACAGGAGTCAACTGACAGATGCTTGTTGACAGGAGTAGTGCTGCCCTTCCTGCGAAGAGGCGGAAAATTCAAAAAGTCACGGACTTATTGACCAACCCTCGTATTACAATTTAAGTGAGTTATTAACAAGTTTCTGTAACTGAAGTGATTAATATAGGCTTAAGGTAGTAGCGAAATTGTTTGTGGTGCTATGACTGGGCTGCCACACTTATCTCATATCCTTTTGTGTTTTATATGATTTGATGTCAAATGACATATTTTAAAGGCTATTTTTGTCAGTTATATGAAGACAATAACATTTTTATTAATGTATCTATATACCATTTGTTTATTATTGTGAGCCTCTCCCCAAACCGAGCAAAATCAACTTTGAATGGTTTTTGCATATTATGTCCTGGAATTCAGCAACATCACTTTACGTCAGGACATCTTTTGCAGCGTTTTTTTTTAAATTAAAACAATCACAAGGGAAAAGGTTTAACTTTATAGTGGATAGTTGGCCAAGTGCGGCGTGAATGTTTGCTTGATTTTAATACTACCAGCTTCTAAACAATAACATTTATTTTCAGGCTAGCGAAATTAGAAGAGTCCCTAAAAGACGAAAGTCTCTCTGAAGAGCAGAAACATGAGAAGCGGCAACAGCACGCCCAGAAAGAAACAGAGTTCCTCAGGCTAAAACGATCTCGACTCGGTGTAGAAGACTTCGAGCCCCTCAAAGTGATAGGCAGAGGTGCGTTCGGTGAAGTCAGGTTGGTCCAGAAAAAGGACACAGGCCATGTATACGCCATGAAGATTCTTCGGAAGGCTGACATGTTAGAAAAGGAACAAGTAGCTCATGTGAGGGCAGAACGGGACATCCTAGTCGAAGCAGACCACCAGTGGGTCGTAAAAATGTACTATAGTTTTCAAGATCCCATCAACCTGTATCTTATCATGGAATTCCTACCTGGTGGTGATATGATGACGCTTCTTATGAAGAAAGACACACTGTCGGAAGAATGTACCCAGTTTTACATCGCAGAGACAGCTTTAGCTATCGATTCTATTCATAAACTAGGATTTATCCATAGAGATATCAAACCAGACAACCTCCTGCTCGATGCCAGAGGACATCTGAAGCTGTCTGATTTTGGACTCTGCACCGGTCTCAAGAAATCCCACAGAACCGATTTTTATAGGGATTTGAGTCAGGCAAAACCTTCTGATTTTAGTAAGTAGAGCAAATGAATATTGTAATTAACTAATTAGAGATTATTCAGTTAGCTACTTCCAGCATATAATATTATACTGCTTAGAAAACATATAGTTTATAAAGAACACCATTTAAGTCTCAAATTTCAAAATCATTTTATTTTCAGTTGAATGTGAATATATCTTTGAAAAGGTTGGAAGAATATGTGTTTCTTTTAATATTTGCTCCATATATGTGATAATAAACGTTATTAAGTAGTTGAAAACATATAAAAATTAAAGAAAAAAATCAAAAGTGGGGGGGACTTGCTTCTCAAAATTGGGGAAGGGGTTCAGTGTTTCTTAATAATTGTCATATATTTTGCATGGTGATTTTTCAAGTAATTCTAAGATACGAAGTCCCTATAAATATTTGGTCAAAAACAATTTTAGGTTTGCCTTGGTTGTAAGTGTTATTGTTTAACTGAAATAGTTTCAATTGGTATTTAATGTTAGAAAAAAAGTTTTACGAAAAGTGTTATAGATTTCATTAATTTACAACAAACTTTTTCAATGCTTTCCCTTTCAGTAATAACATCTAGTCCAATGGATAGTAAACGGAGGGCAGAAAGCTGGAAGAAAAACCGCAGGGCGTTGGCTTACAGCACCGTTGGCACACCTGACTATATAGCCCCTGAAGTTTTCCTGCAAACTGGTTATGGGCCAGCTTGTGATCTTTGGTCATTGGGCGTCATCATGTACGAAATGTTGATAGGATACCCCCCATTCTGTTCCGAAAACCCTCAAGACACTTACCGTAAAGTTATGAACTGGAGGGACACTCTTGTATTTCCTGCTGAGGTGCCCATATCTGAAGAGGCCAAAGAGACTATCACTAAGTATGTTTTGATTTTAAGAATGTATTTAATATTATTTTTATTATTATTACTTATTACTTATTTATTAATGTATATAATTATACATCATGTCTCACAAAGTAGCTAAGTTTGTACTTGTAAAACGACATAATTTTACTAAAGTCACTTCTAAACATTTAACTGCCAAACTGTCTTTCTGAATGTCACTTTTTCAATTTTATTTTCATTTTCACTTTCACTGCAGTTGCAACTCTCCCTAAAACTTCCAATTTGCCCATGAACTTTTATCTTGACTAGACTAAAAACTACTGCTTTTTTTGCAGCCAAATCTCCTTTAAAATCGATAATTAATTGCAAAAAAAATTTGATGCTTATTTGACATTTCATTTAAATGAGTGAAGATTGGAACCTCTGATGAGCACTGATAAGTACAATTTGGAGAACCCAATTTATCACAATACCGTTTTTAGACCTGACGATTGTTTCGATAACAAAGTTAGCGTCATCAGAGGGGAAAAAGCACAACTATCTTTTTAGCGATTTTTTTTTAATTCGCTAATAGAGAGGTACGATGGTGATACTTTGCAAACATTTTTGCAAATGAGCCCGAATTTGGGCCCTCAGAACCCGAAAGCAAGGTCCGTTTGGATTCGTATATGTTTATATGCTGGGTGTCCGTTTGTGGACCTCAAGCATGGGGTTCTCGTTTTATTTAAAGAGATACAGAGTTGGTTAAATTAGGGCAAAGTTGCGCACCTTGATGCCCAACAACATGCCCTTCTAAATTTGAAAAGTTCCGAATACTTCCGGAGATATCCGCAAAAAATACCGAAATTCTGGAAATACGTTTTAATTTTTTCCTGAGCTTAATTCGGAAAGATAAGTAAAAACAAATGGCGCTTTTTCATGGATATTTTTTGCCCTCTACAATATGGTGTCATGGAATTCTGAATCGTTTCAGTTTTCGAGAACCATCAACAACTTTGTTCTTTCTTATGGGCGCCATGTTGAGTTGTCACATTTTTGAATGGGGCTTTTTTGTGATTACAATGACGTATCATATGCTAGGGTTCAGCCTTGCAATTTAGTAGAAATTTCGAGGAAAAAATAATTTTGTAAAAATTTTACATAGAAACAACATCTAGTCATGTGTCAGATTAATTTTTGACAGTTCACTTTCATTGTCTAGCGAACAGTTATCTGGTATGAGAATGGCTTTTTCAAGTGAAGAAAAGAGATGTATTCTGGAAATTTATTATGCTTCGTATCGAAATGTGCAAGTTGCTTCGGAAACATATTTACATCGGTATCCAGAAAGACAACAACCCGCTCAAAATTATTTTGTTCCTTCATAGAAATTTAGCCGAGTTTGGTGCATGTTCTAAACCCAAAAGACAAATTTTTACAGTTAATGAAAATAAAGAGCAGGTTTTAAGAATGGTGAGTAAATGTTGAAACATCTTAGAAAATAATAATTGTTAAGGAATTGAATTCTTTATTAGATTCGCGGCAATCCTTCCACTTCGTTGAGGGCTATAGCAGGACAAATTAACCTGTCTCGTCAAGCAGTGTGGAGAGTCTTCAAAAAACATAAATACCGCCCTTTTAAAATTAAGATCACCCAAGTTTTGCATCCAGGAAATAGTGAACCCAGGGTAATATTTTGTAGAAATGTCATGGAAATGTTAAGGCAAAATTCCCATTTTCTTTCCAATGTTATTTTCACGGACGAGTGCAAGTTTACCAACTCACGCATGTTCAATCGTCACAATGAACATGTTTGGTCCATTGAAAATCCGCACGAACATCAAGGACGTCGACCACAAGCACGTTTTGGTGCAAATGTATGGGTTGCGTTATTTGGAGATACTGTTATTGGCCCATACATTTACGAGGACAATTTGACCGCAGATGGGTATTTGCACTTTTTAAAAACTTACCTCACTGATTACGTCGATGACAACATTTGCCTTAACCGGTTGACTAACCTGTGGTTCCAGTAAGATGGTGCGCCGCCACACAACGCTAGGATAGTGTCGGAGTATTTATCTGAAATGTTTCATTGTAAAGTCATTTCAAACAATGGAGACATACGTTGGCCGGCACGTTCGCCGGATCTTTCTCCGTTAGATTATTATTTATAGGGAACTAAAAAAGACACAATTTATAAAGTGGTACCCACCGATGCTCACGGGCTGTGGCGAAAGGTCGTCGCAATTCTAAGGTCCAAGATAAGAAGAATGGATATTGTAAGATCATTACAAAATTTAAAAAGGTGCATTGAGCTGTGCTTAGAAGTCCAGGATGAACCATTTGAACATCTTTTATAATTTTTTCCTTTGTGTCTTGAAATTTAGTTCTATGTTAAGTTGTAACTTTGAAATGTAATAAAGTATGGATGTTGTTTCCATGGCAATTTTTGCAGAATTATTTTTCTTCGAAATTTCTACCAAATTGCAAGCCTGAACCCTAGCATATGATACATCATTTAAATCACAAAAAAAGCCCAATTTAGCAATGTGACAACTCAAGATGGCGACCATAAGAAAAAACAAAGTTGATGAAAACCGAAACGTCGGATTCAGAATTTGTTGATATCATATTGTAAACGGCAAAAAGTGGTCATGACAAAGTGCCATTTGTTTATCTTTCCGAATAAGCTCTGGAAAAAATTAAATTTGGAAAGGGCATGCTATTGGGCATCAAGTTGCACAACTTTGCCCTAATTTAACCAACTCTATATATCTTCAAATAACCGAGATCCATATTGTTGAGAGCTCAACAAACGGACACCCTATATATATATATATATATATATATATATATATATATATATATATATATATATATATATATATATATATATATATATATGTATATATGTATATATGTATGTATGTATGTATGTATGTATGTATGTATCCACAAGAAAACTCAAAAAGTTATTAACCGCTTTTGATGAAACTCTGCAAGAAATTTTCTTTTATTCATGGTTTGGATGAGTTCGTTAGCCCTATCAAACCAGTTTTTCTATAAAAAAAAAACTGAATTTTTCCGAAAAAATTTATATCTCAAAAAATAACTAAGTTATTTTAATGTAATTTGGTTGGTATGTTGCCTTCGTAAATACCGTACTACCTACCAAAACTCACCTTTCTAGGTTTATAGAAAGTTGAGTTACGTGAATTTGAAGCATTTAATGAAAATTCGCTACCATAATGCACTTGCTGTGTCCCGATACTTTTTGTATTAATTTTGTTTACTGAGTTATATTTTTTTAGGTATATTAGTGATTTGCGAAGCTAAATTTGTAATTCTTTGTAGATTTTGCTGTGAAGCAGATAGAAGATTAGGATCTCAGAAAGGAATAGAAGATTTGAAACTAATACCATTCTTTAAAGGAGTGGATTGGGAGCATATAAGAGAAAGGCCAGCTGCTATTCCGGTAGAAGTCAAATCAATTGATGATACATCTAATTTCGATGAATTCCCTGACGTTAAGCTTGAAATTCGTAAGTACCTATCTTAAAATATCATACACCCTAAGACATATTTTGTTGCCGTTTTGTGTTTTCCTTTTCCCGAAACCTTTTAATCACAGTTCAAATTTGAAATTTTTATAATTAGTGTTCATGTGAGGAACCTAAAAACCAAAGGTTAGAAGTGTCGAAACGCTACCTTGGAAGTAGCGGAGTTCAAAATTAACAATTAGCAGTAATTTACAAAATAACTATACTATATACTTCCTAGTTGGATATGGAATCTTGTGTTTTTTCTCATTTTCGGAAAATTTTCTTTATAATATCTATGACAATAGATTTTATGACTGTTACTTCCATATCGTCAATACGTGTGGAAGTATGGCATCGGCGACAAAAATTTCAAAAATGTTTCTTCTCTCAAACGCCGTAAAAGTGTCAAAACATATAGAAAACATGATTTAGGAGAGAAATTTTTTGTGTCTATTGGTCTGTATGTCTGTCTGTTTGTAGCCACGAATTAAGATATTGTCTCCAACTTTGGTATACAGTTAGCACCCAACAAACGAACGGTTCTCGTTGTTTTTGAGAAAAACCACTCCAGGGGGTAGGGGAATGAGTTGGAGAAAATTGACATTTTTTCGTTAAAACTCAAGTAGTATAATATTTTAGGGTTTGTTTATTAGGAAACTTTCGATGTAAAGAAACATCTGATATTCTGTGCTGAAATTTAATTAGGAAGTTGAATGTGTGGGGATAGAATATCGGTGACAGAAATTTCGAAATTGTTTTTTGCTAAAACGGCGTAAAAAGTCCTAAAACATATAGAAAATTTGACTCTGGAACAATTTTTTTGTTGTCTGTTGGTCACCACCGTTTTTGAATTGCAACGGTAGGAACCAAGAGCCTTTATTGCAGCTTGGCTATCTATGTATATCTTTATCGATTTGTGTGTGCACTGGTTTTCTATACTTTCTCTTGCACACATTTCAATGGCATACACTTCTGCCTGGTGTATGGTTGCGTACTTCCCGAGGCTAGTTGATAGTCTAGCATCGGTGTTGCCCCCATATGCGCCGGCTCCTACTCCCATATTGGTTTTGGAGCCGTGAGCATACCAGCAGAGATCGGCTCTCAATAGGGTCGTTTGATTTCGTTCCCAGTCCTCCCTTTCCGGGAGGACGGTCTTGAACGACAGATCCCTACTGATCTTTGTAGGCATCAAGTCTGAGACCATTCCCAGAATCCCATGACCCTCAATGTCATTGGGGAGTCCGGACCCTCCCAGACTGATTTCCTTCGGCATGCTGTCGGCCGTTTATTTTAATCTGTCTGTTGTCCACCTCACCACCCTCTCCAGCCATATGTGAAGAGGTGGAATATTAAGGAGGACCTCAAGAGAGGCTGATGGTGCGGTGCTTATCGCTCTCGTTATCATCAGACAAGCTTGTCTCTGTAGATGGGCCAGTTTGGCCCTCGTAGATGAGCCAGTTTGGCCCTCGCGATACCACGAAGTGCCTTGGACCAACAAACTATGGCTCCATATGTTATCATTGGTCTGATAACCACTACAGCCAGTAAATCTGTTGGGGGTTTGTTTCCCAGTTATTTCCACAGATTCTACGGCATATCCACAGGCACATCATTCACTACATTTAGTGCCTCTTGAAGAGTACTTGCTAGTTCTTCCTCAGATTTGCCTCTAACCATTATGACTAGATCATCAGCATACGCCTGGATCTCAGCCTCCCACAGCCCCAGGATAGCCAGAAAATCGTCCACAGCAGGGGGGATAGACCCACCCCCTCGCAGCCCTGAAGCTGACCACCTCCCCCTGCAACGAGGTAATAACGGTCCGATTGTGAAGCATGATTCCGATCCAGCCACAAATGGTAGGTTCCACCCCTCTAGCGATAGTGGCTTCGTAGAGGGAGATAGGTAATGCATTATTAAATGCTCCTTCAATGTCGAGAAATGCAGCCACCGCCACCTCCCCGTTATCCAGGGAGTGTGTGATTTTCTCGACGAGGTTATTGAGTGCTAACTCAGTAGATTTGCCAGTTTGGTAGGCATACTGGTGGGTATTGAGGTGGTTGTTGACTAAGATGTTCCCCCTAATGTGTCCGTCCATGATATAACACTAAGAGGTCTCAGTGATGTGGGTAGGAGGTCATTACATCCCAATTTGGGAATGTAAACCCCCCTAATCACCGTCCAGCTGGATGGAATATAGTTCCAAGCCAGACTGGCTGTATACAGCCTGATTAGGAAAGGTAGGAGAATCTCCAGTCCATTTTGTAGTAGGACCGGAACCACCCCATTCTCCCCTGTCTTGCTCCATGACCATTGCTGCGATACTGATCAGTATATTTGCTATCGCCTATGAAAACACATCTGATGCAAATATTAAATGTTTTATTTGTTACAGCTGCTGCACCGATGCCCCAGGATGGTGAAGTGAATTACAAAGACTGGGTGTTCATTAACTACACATTCAAGAGATTTGAAGGTTTAACACAAAGAGGAACTCCTACGAAAAAATAATCTCCTCTGGGAGATTTGGAAGGACGTTATTAGGGCAGTGATTTAATAAGAAAACTTATTTTTAGAAAATAAATTTTGAAAATTTAGAGCAATTGGACATTACCTCTTTTTCTTGTATATTAAATATTGCAGTTGTTTGCAGTTAACATTTTCTAAAAATAAGTCGACCCTCATGTATATCTAATAGTGTAGGTCTGATCAGTTTCTTGCACTGTCGCTTGTGCTGTGAAAACTGAACCTTATGTGGTATTTATAATTATTCATAACAAAATTAGGTTTTCATTATTGCTATTATTAATGTGTTGTTGGCTATTCTTTTAATGCTCTCTTGTTTCTCTGCTGGCTCAGAATGTGTACATTATTACCTTGAAGTCGATGTAATTGTATAGCGATTAAATTTTGATATGGATAATGTGTGAGGACATTTAAAACACTTTACATGTTTTGAATAATCATTAAATAAAATTTTAACTTATTTTCTTTTTTCGAGAAATAATTTTTAGTACCTTTTACTGTCTCCTATGAAGCCATAGAAGGAACATTTTTTGATACGTTTTAATTAACTGACTTTTTAGTTTGTCAATCAGTTTTATTATTCACAAACTAATATCGTATTAAGATTTTGACAGTCACTGAATTTATAATTAACAAACTAGTGATCATTTTACACCATAGTAGATAATCTCCAGATTTTAGTCTTAAAACTTGTGTGTAGAAGCCTTCATACTTACATCGACAAAAGAAACCACCAATAATTCATCGGAAACCAGCTCTTTCACATCCAAGTGAACATTATTAAATATGGAACTTTAACACTGCTGACAGCTAGCAAAAGTTGCAACTGGATAGAGAAAATCATTGTTTTGATTTCTATAGAAGACGACCATGAAAACCAGTTAGGAAATCCCTAAGAGTGAATATATGAATGCTTGTGGTCTTGTCTAGCACAGCTCTAAACTATGGTAGATTCCCCTCTCAGCTGCATAAGATAAGCATGACACATACCATGCTATCTTCTTGTGACAATGTTTCTCTCTGTGATTTAAACTATATATTAGACATGACACAATTCACCCCACTATGTTTATGTGACAATGTTTCTATCAATTGTTTTTTTTAAATTCAGTTCAATAATGCATCATAAAAACCCTTTAAGGGTTATGTCTGACAACATAATTTAAAAAAAACATAAATTTAACATGTGTAATTGGGAACTAGTCTTCAATACTATATTAATGTCTCTATTATCATAGTGTTCTCTTGTTCAGCAAGTACTTCTTTATCTCACTTTTCCATTTGTTTGTTTTTAATCTTTTCATTTCTTCAGGTATTTCATTGTATAGTTTTACACCATTAAATAGTATCTTTTTTTGTCCTGTGTTTGTTCTTGCAGCCTCTGTTCTTATGTCTAAACGTCTCCTTGTACCATAACTATGTACTTCATTGCTGTGTCTTATTTGCAGTTCTGGTTCATTTATTTCTCCCTGTCTTAGTTTGTGGATGATTTTCATTGTTTCATAATTTGTTAGTTCTGCAATGTCTAATTGTTTAGTTTTTCTGAAAACTTCATTTGTTGGGGTCCAATAACTCAGAACATATATTGATTTTAGGATTTTATTTTGTATCCTTTGTATACTAGATATATCTGTTTTATTGCCAGTTCCCCAGAAAGGAATCATGTTCATCAATTTACTTTTTATATATGCCTCGTACAACATTATCTTCTGTGATTTTGGGAGACAGTTTTTGATTTTATAATCCATTGCTATATATGATGATATCTCCAATTTTAGTTCATTTATGTGTTTAGTCCATTTTAAGTTTTTATCAATGTTTAGGCCTAGATATTTTACACTGTCTACTTCTTTTATGCTTCTTCCTTGAATTGTAATATCCATTTGGTGTCGTTTAGTGGTTTTCTGTATGTGGATTAAGTAGCATTTCTTTTCATTTATGGTTAGACGATTTGTGTTTGTCCATCTCATTAGTAGTTCTAGACCTTCATTTATCTCAGCTTTGGTTTTCTTGTCGTCCACATTTTCATAGAAAATTGCCAAGTCATCTGCATACATCATTTGTTTCCCATTCAATTTGTATAGGCTCAGTTCGTTTATGTATAGTATATACAGGTATGGTCCCAGAATGGACCCTTGAGGAACGCCACAGGTCATGTGAGTTCGTTTACTTTTCACATCTCCTATTTGTGTGTAGTGCTTTCTATTTTGTAGATAACTTTTTAGCAGCTTCAACACGTTCCCTGTTATTCCCATATTTTCAAGTTTAGCATTCATTATTTCGATGTCTATAGTGTCAAAGGCTTTAGGGTAATCCAGGATCAGACCTGTTATGCATTCCCCTCTGTCCAAAGCACTCTGCAGATAGTTCATTAAGTTTAACATTGCAGTTGTTGTAGATTTTTGTTTTTGGAAACCATGTTGACAGTTTGTTATGAGTCCAATACTTTCTATGTAGTCTGTTAGTCTTGTATCTATAACTTTCTCAAAAATCTTGCTAAATACCGTGAGGTTAGATATGAACCTGTGGTTAGTTGGCATAAGTTAACTTCCTTCTTTAAAAATTGGTGTGTTTCTAGCTATTTTGAGTTCTTCAGGGAAGTGTCCATCTTTGATGTGCTGATTTACCAATTTTACTATTGTCGGTGCCAGTATATGGGCTAATTTTTTTTATGTAGTTGGGTTTTATTCCATCATAGCCTGGTGACGCACATGTTTTAAGGTTTTTTATAACTGAGATTATCTCTTTTTCATTTACTGGTCTCATATACATAGACATTTGGGTATCATACTTTTTTTTGTTCTGCTGCTTCTAGACAGCTTCCTGTGATTGCCTGTGTCAGTGTGCTTCCTATATTTGTGTGGTAATTATTCAAAATGTTGACTATATCTTGCCTACTTGTTGTTGTCTGCAGTACGTCAGTTCCCTTCGCAATTTCTTTTATATCTACTTTTTTGTGTCTGTTCCTGTTTTCAAATTATTTATTGTTCTCCATATTTTTTTAATATCTCCATCATCCGACTTTATTTTATTTGTATTGTACTGCTTTTTACTTGCTTCAATTTGTTTCTTTACAATTTTTTGTTTATATTTGAAATCAAGTTTTAATTGTTCACTGTAACCATTCGTCACCATTTTTTATATGCTTTGTTTCTCTGTTTAATTTTGCTGTAAATTTCTCTTGTCAACCACCCTTCATGCGATGAATTTGTGTATTTCTTTGTTTGTTCCGTGATTGCATTTTTTATCTCACTCTGTATCAATTCTTGAAGCTATTCAAAGCTATCTATCGGCTCCTTTAGTTTGATTTTCAAACTATTGTTTAGTATTTTGTAATGTCTTTCTTATCTTGTATGTCTTTCTTTCATTATTTTGTATTTTTCCTGGTAATTTTATTTCTAATCTGATCGCTCTGTGATCACTTAAATGTGTCTCAAATAGAGTAATTTTAGGTTCTATCTTGAAATTTATATTCGATATTATATGATCAATAATAGAATGGTTCTCTGTTGGATTTCTTATCGTGTAATTTTCTATGTCAACCTTATTTAATATTTTGTAATCCTTTCCTGTTAGCATTGCTATGTATTCATTCACTATTGTTTCGTCCTTTTTTAACACATTTATATTCATATCCCCGATTATAATTGACTGTTTTTATGGTCTAATATGTCTGAGTTTAATCATATATTCTTTTCATGTTCTAATAACCAAACTAATGAGTTGATAGAGAAGATAGAAAAAATAAATATGTGCTACCACTACACCTATGATTACATGTTACTGTTTTATTGTGGCTAATGGTATTTTTCTCAAAGCCAGCTCAACAACAAGATTTGAACCTGCGACCTCTAAAAGTTACAACTTACTTGCATGGCACAGTCTGCCTTTGGCCTGAGGTGCTTTATTCTGATCGAAATTATTTGATCTGAATTTGTAGTTCCAATCACCATGCCTTATTTTGCTGTATGATTAGTTTAAATTCTAACTTACTACATAACTGCACATGGGAATCCCCTTTCACCCCTGTATCATCAAATTTTCTATTATTTGTCTGATCTGATCACTTCAACTGACAGGATTATTGTCTCTTATTACTTTAAGCATTGTCAAATTGACAGTTTAACTCACAATCAATAGTTGTTGAAATGTCATTTGAAATTTTAACAATGAATCATCTTTGAAACATGTGCTTGCATAGCTTCTTTTGAAGGATATTATTTTGAGATTTAAATCACTAGAATTGTGATTTGAATATTATTATCAGAATTGTCGGCTAAAGAACCATTTTTGAGGGTGCATAATTATATTTGTGGAATGTTGAGTAAGAAGAAATAAAAATATAGACCTACTTTTCTTATGGGCATTTATGAAAATTAACCAGGTAGATGCCAGTTGCATATCAAGCATTTGAAAGTGTAAGTCGTTATTTCCTCCATCATTATTAATACCTCATCTACCTAGTGCAAAATTGCTGCACTGCTTCAGTCATTAAATAGCCTTGCATCGAGATAACATTATTTCTCTATACAGCTTGACTGATATAACCTATGAACTCACTATTAGCAAATACTGTATAATGACAATACGGGACACTCCTATGCTTTAGCATTGGTGATATTTGTGACAAGTACACTAGCGCCACCTCGCGTGAAGTACTGACAACTGAGCGGGTAATTTGAATTGTATATTTACCTGCATATTCTTAATTTAGACAATTGGTTTATTATAGATGAATATAAAAACTTGTACATGACAAAACAGTGAAATTTTTCTGATTATATAGTTATAAATAGAATTTGTATCAACAATTAGCTTGTAACCTAAATGAATTCAGCATGAATAATTATGCAAATTTCTCTTACCCATAATCTTATTTCATCATAATTTAATGTACTACCTTGAAACTGTCGTTAAACTACTATTTCAAGGGTATGTATAGGAATATACTGAAAGCTGTTTCTGAAAATATTAAAATCTGTACTTACCTATAAATAATTGTTCTAGGTATAAATGATAGCACAGTGCTCAATTTGCTATATCTCTACATGAAAACTGTCTTATTAATCTAATATTTTAAAATATGTAACTGATATACTTAGTACATAATTAAGAAATTGTGCAGTTGAAAGGTGAGACTAACTCTTACTTCCGTGAATAAATCTATTATAAGGCTGAATCTGCTATTTCTACTTGTCTCTTTAAAAACTTGTCTTGGGAAGATAATTAAAAGCCTTTACCAAGTAAAATAATTTTAAATATGAAAAAATGTGACAATTTATGCCATATTGAAATAAAAAAGGACGCAGAAGATAGAAAAACAGTTTTCTTATATCATTTATTATTAATTATAAATGTCATTAAGGACTAGTAATCGTCCAAACTTTAGGTAAGTCTGTCTGTATATTTGACTAAAAAAGTGTCCAGATTGACAGCTAAAATTTGTCAGTTATAATAATTGACAGGCTAAGGTGTCAGTTTTACAAAACGATCGTGGCTCTTCTGTGGCTTGTCGTCTTCCTTTATTTAATTTATTATAATAAATCGGAGCTGACACGGATTGTAGTTCATGTGTATTTCTAACAGATGCACTAACTAAAACAAGAGTTAATAAATGCTACTACTTTTAGTACCTTAGCAATGAACTTGCTTTATCGCTAACATATTTTTGATGAATCTAAGTGTGTTTGTGTAGAAATTTTTTTAATATAAAATGCTTATATACTTATTACAGAACTTTTTGGTTTACCCGATCTACATTTTTTTGAGGTTATTTAATTAAACTGGCACCAAGTTTATTTATTATTATTTTATTTTATCATTTAAAGAGTATGACGATTTTTTGTTTTCAATATACCTTTAACAAAGCAGCATGTTACAATGTACAGATGTATGAAAAATCAAATTTTGTGTAATTTTTTACATAAGAATGCAGTATGATAGATAACTGGTTTGCCTTAAAATGAGGCAGCTGTTTTATGTTTTTAGTATCGCCTACATGTTGAAAGTTAGTCACCAGAAAATTTAGTGTACACTTTTGTCCATCGGTGTTCTGGGACACTGTACTAGGATGCTTTGTGAGAAAAGACAACAGTAAAGTAGTTCTTATTTTACACCAACATGTGTTTTTGGCAACTGATCTTTTCATTGAAAAATGTCTGTTAATCTATGAAAATGTTTGGTGGTGAGGATAAGTAAAGGCATGTGAAGGCAAGTTAGGTCAGTTAAATGGATATTCATCTTCAGCGTTGTTGTATACAGGACACTGCCGCTTGCGGCACCATATGCACCGTATTGGGGTCGGTCAGGAGACTGAGTGCTGGCTGTGTATGGAGAGTGACAAGACAGCAGAGCACGTGCTGTGGACAGGACTAGATACCTGCTCTTTGGCAAGGTAAAGCTTGCTCCAGAGGATCTGGATCAACTTTCGCCCACAAAGATTATCGACCTCTGTAGGAGGCTGGATTTGTTGGGCGAAATATAGACATTAGGCGTGAGCCACAATAGACCTTATGGTCGCGGTGGAGGGACCAGTATGGCCCACTCACATACAAACCTAACCTAACCTACTCCTATAATTTACTCAGGTAAATTAGTAAATACAATAAATAATAACACATTAAGCTGATGGATGTTTATATTACACTAAGAACAAACAAACCAAATTTAAAAATTCTACAAATTAAACGCACCGGAAGAAATCAGCTGATTAATGAAGTTGTCTCTTCAATTACAAAACGTACGAGACAGCGGGACTCAAATCATCATTTTGAAATTGGTGCCAACAGATTCCTAAGATTTTATTGGCTGATACATTCTCTATAACAGAGTAGTAGTAGCAGTGGTGGGGAGGCCAACGCCAAGCAAGTAGGCCACAATGGGCCATTTTTGCCAACCCCAGCAACCATGCTCTACTCTTCCTCGGTTCCGTCGCCAAACCGCCTCGACCTCGAGATGAAGGCCGTGACGGTACTTACCTGATTCTTCTGCAGAGTCCTTGATCCGAACAATTCTGCTTGAAGACTCCCAAAAGCCTCGCATTCACACAGGTAGTGGTAGGACGTTTCTTCATCCTCGCCGCATTCCTGGCAAATGGGATCCCTCTCTACGCCTATCAATGTGAGATGTCTTCTAAGGGCGCAGTGGCCTGTCAGCACCCCAAGGATGCGACGAAGCGTAGGTCAACTCCTTCCAAGTATCCAGACAGCTTTATCTCTGTCCGGCCCCTCCACGAAGTTCCTCGACTGCCTGCAGTCACCAACCGACCCTCAGTCCCTCTCCATTGCTTCCTCGGTCCACCTGTCTAAGGCGACAGAGACTGTCTTCCTACTTATGCCTATTGCAGGCTCCGGGCCACAGAACAGCCGCCGGGAACCGAGTCTTGCGAGATTTTCGCCACCTCATTCCCCGCTACACCGCCTCATTCCCCGCTACGCCACCTCATTCCCCGCTACGCCACCTCATTCCCCGCTATGCGACCTCATTCCCCGCTATGCCACCTCATTCCCCGCTACGCCACCTCATTGCCCGCTACGCCACCTCATTCCCCGCTACGCCACCTCATTCCCCGCTACGCCACCTCATTCCCCGCTACGCCAGTGTCCCGGAACCCACACCAGTTGCACCTCCTTCATCCTGGCTAGTCCTCTGAGAGCGTCAGCGCACTCCTGAACCAGTGTTGACCTGGACCGAACAGATTCCTAAGATTTTATTAGCTGATACATTCTCTATAACAGAAGTCTGTGCTGTTTCATCTATTACTGTATATTAGTGAGACATTAGGTTTGTATATGCCTTTTCACACAATCAATGTGCTCTTATACATGTTTTTTCTCTAATGTTACTATTTGGCATCTGAAGGTTGGAACCAGTAATGAGCACTGATAAGTACACTATACAACCCAATTTACCACCACACATTTTTTAGACTTGATGAATGTTTCGCTAACAAATATGCATCATAAGAGGATGAAGTAAACTAAGTATAATGTATTTTTTTTGCTTCAATGTTACTATTATGAGTAAATTTTTTGGTGGAATGGCGAAAGTGATTTAATAACGTCTTTTAATTTAATAGTGCTTACTGAAGTGAAATCTGTTTTTTTTTTTCAAATAAAATCAAGTATATACGTCTTTTCTCTGGCTTCATGTTGTTTTCTTGGAATTTGGTATGTCAGAGCTGAGTTATTTTGTATTTTAGATACATTGTAACATGCAAGTTATGTTTATATGAACCAACAATTGATTTGATGTTTTTATTTTCATCCCTTATTAAGAATCATTACTTTTTAGTTCAGTTTCAAAAATACTAAGTATGAAAAGAATATATTTAAAACAAATATGTTTTAGAGGCAGTGTGTAATGGAATTAGCCAGTGTGGAGTTTAATTTTGAATTTCAAAGAAAATAAGCTCAGAGATTGTAGAGATATATATTATATAGTGTGGAAGAAGCAAAAGAGATGACTTTATTATCGTAGATTTCTGCAAAGTACAAATTTAATTATGTAGTGATGTGATAAACTGTTTTGTGTATCGTATTAGGATAGTTAAAATACTATTTTTAATTGCACATAGCAATCATATTTTTGTTAATTATATAATTGCTTCAGTTTTTGTGACAAAACTAAACTGATTTTAAATGTGCAGGTGTTTTTCAAGTGAAGTTACAAACTTTTTGTAGCTGTTTATTGCTTTGTGGTAAAAATCAAATGTTTTATAGCATAGCCACAGATTAAAAAATAAGAATAGATATAAAACTTGTCGATTGCAGTTGCTGTAACTTTGTGAAACTGTTCCATACTAAATACATTTATAGACTTCTGGCTTCACAAGGAAAAGCCTTACATCAGTATTTAGATATGAAACTCTTGTCGGCACCTTTGTTTTTAATGATGGCAAATTACCTCAATTTAAATAAACAGCGTGCCGTTTTGTTCTCAACAGTAATCAATGTTTTTTATTTGCCATCTGGTACTACATCAATTGGGATTTTACCATCATGCCACGCTTAGGCTCAGGATAAGTCTAGTATAGATATGATAATAATAATCGTTTATTGGTGCAACTGCACAAAATAATTAAAACCAAGTGTTGAAATGATTCACCAACACAAGTTGCAACATGTAAGAATGCAAGTTTATATGCTATGTGTGGTAACAAGTGGATAAAACATACCAGCATTTGTACAGTCACACTAGTCCCTCTAAGTTGTATACCTATTTTATGTTCGTCGGATATTTATCTTTTTTCCTAGTTTAATATTTGTCTTTTAGTGAATTTTTATTTTAAAAAAAATTCACTAATAGAGAGGTATTGATGGTGAGACTGCAAAAAAATTTCAAATGACCCCATATCCGGGGTCAGTTTGAAACTCGGCAAGTGCCTTTCTTTTATTAATGGCTTGGATGAGTTCGTTAATCAGGAAAATCGGACGGGGTTTTCCTGGAAAATTTTGAGTTTTCTTTCAAAAAAAAATTTTTTTCTCCGAAAATTACAAAGTTGTTCAAATGAAATTTAACGTATATATTGCGTTAGGAGAGACCTTACTACGTACCAAAATTTAACTTTCTAAATTTATAAAAAAAAATGAGTTATTTAAATTTTGAATTTTTTTTGGAAAAAAAAAATTTTCTGCGAAAATTACAAAGTTATTTTAATGAACTTTGGTGGATATCTTTCCGTAGGAAAGACCTTACTACGCCCCAAATTTAAACTTTCTAAGTTTATAGAAAATTGAGTTATTGAAATTTGAAGCATTTAATAAAAATTCACTACCATAACGCACTTGCTGCGTCCCGTAAGTTTTTTTTAATCCTTGGTAGAGCCTTTCAAACTGTATATGTAAAAAATATTGCAAATGATTCAACTTTTCTAATGACTTCCTAACTTTAAATATTAGATGATGTGAACATTGTGTTGGTTGGTCTGGGAATCAAACTCTGAACCTCTCGCTTTATAAAATATTGCATTAAATTTTACAGTATTGTGAAAACCACATTTTTTTTAATATAAAATCGTTCCTTTCTTGTATAATAATTATTTGGTAATACTGCAAAAGCAATTATACACTGATTAAAGTCAATAACTGCTTTTATCATTTTAGTGTTGGCTCACTCAGTTTCTGAGTTCATATCATCCCTATCCCAAACCTGATGAGCACTTTAATAATTTTTGTGTGTCTGTAGTGCATTCGATTGTGCATTGTCTATCTTTGCACATGGTCCATAATTTATCTATATGGTATAGATCTAACGAACACCCAGGTTACCCTAGAAAAGTCAACATTTTCTTCAACTTGCAGCAAGGAGCATTGTCCAAAAAAATGTCCTCCCTGGGAATGACTTTTGTGCTTTGGTTTTAACATTAATTCTTAGATCCTGAGAACACGACATTGATCAGTCTGGGAATCGAACTGGGAACCTCTCGCCTTATAAAATACTGCATTGAATTCTGCAGTATTGTGATGACCCCTTTTTTTGTTTCATAAAATCGTCTATTTCTTGAGCAATTATACACTTGATTGATATAATTTTTGTGTCTGTAGTTCATTCGATTTTGCATTGTCTAGCTTTCCACATGTCCACAACTTTTCTATACAATATAGATCTAACTAACATCCAGGTTAATCTAGAAAGGTTATCCGTTAATCTAGAAAGGTTATCCGTTAATCCAGAAAATAGGTCAACACTTGCTTCAATGTGCAGCAAGGCATATTATTTTAAAAAATTCCTCCTTGGAGATGACTTTTGTGCTTCAGTTTTAACTGTAATTATTAGATCATGAGAACACCATATTGATCAGTCTGGGAATCGATTTCTGAACCTCTCGCTTTATAAAATATTGCATTGAATTCTAGAGTATTGTGAAAACCACATTTTTTATATAAAGTCGTTCATTTCTTGTGTAATAATTATTTGGTAATACTGCAAAAGCAATTATATACTGATTGGCGTCAATAACTGCTTTCATCATGTTAGTATTCACTCTTATCAGTTTCCGAGTTTCTTCCTCCTTGCGGACGACTTTTACAAGTGCTTTTTTTTAACTTCTGTTGCAACAATTCGCATTTTTGGCTGTTTATTGTGCATTTCATTGGCATCAGACATCCGACCTTTATGTAAGAAAAACAGCGACAGTATCTCTTGAGTGGATGTTGTACAGTGCGATCAACATGAGCTGGAATCAGTTGCTTATTTTGCGATGCTGTGCCTGAACTATAAAGTAGGTTTGATCTGTAAATAAGACCTTTTCCAGTCTTTTATTTGGATGTTTATTTTGAGATCTTCGGTTAATTAAGATTGGTGTCTCTGAATTATAGTGATATAATAAAAAAAATTCCAATCTTCTGAATTCTTTATATGAATGGTTAGGAGTTGCTTCTTTTGTGGTCAAATAGCTCTTCTCCCAGATGTTAAAAGTTTTCCACAGACATTTAAGTCATAAACTGTCATACCAATTACAGTAGAGCCTTGTTGCCGCTCATGACTTGTTTTCCTGTTAAGTACACTTGGAGAACACCCAAATCACCACAACACATATTTCAGAGACCTTACGATCGTTTCGTTGACCAAGTCAACATCTTCAGAGGAAGAAAAATTCTAACATAAAAAACTAGATCTCGTATATTTATATCGCGTCAAAGAAACGAACTAGTCCGAATGAAAGTTGTCGTCCAAGAACGATCGTTTGTTTATTGCGCAGTGAAACAGGTCGGAGACCTGCTTTAATCTTTTGGTCGACAAATTTATGACCCTTATCTAATATAGGTTTAAAAAGGACCGGCGTTCTTTAAATAAACAGCACGTTTCCTTTCGATCTAGAACTTTACAATGTGGATATTGGTTTATGCCGATAAAGACATCTGCTGAGATAAACAACATAAACTCAAATAGTCTCTTTTAAAAATAGAAAAATAAAACCCAGATGTCTGTCTAACCGTGTTACCTTCAACAAAGGAAAAATAGTTCAACTAAAATACTACACAAAAACTAAATATTGATTTTAATTCTACGTGAAAATATTTATATTGACTACATAGATACAAAAACCGAACAGGTATTTAAATCAAGACATAGTGATTAGTATATGTATAAACCGGTCGAGTTATTGACCATAATTTATTATTCTACCAGACTAATTATGAGTATTTAAGCGGTTAAATGCAAAGAGCAAACAATGGGCTAGAAATTACAGGTGGCGCACGGTTTAATGAAGTTTTGTTCTTAATAGACCTTAATATAAAAATACTTTCTAATGAATCAAGCATAGTTTGATGTCTGACATTTTTGACAAGTTTCAAATTTTCTTTGTCAATGTGGTGGTTATTATCCCACATATGTTGTGCCACACAAAAATTTAAAAAATAAAAAATAAAAGTGGGTATTTCCCTAGAGTTTGGTTGCGTTATGTCGATGATATTTTTGCAGTGTTTGACACAAATACATGTAAGGTAGAAGAATTTACTGAAAAACTAAATAGTCAATTTGATTCAATAAAATTTACCCACGAAATAGAAATTAACAATAAACTTTCGTTCCTAGATGTACTAGTTATTAAAAATAAAAATAAAGGCTCGCTTGAATTTGATGTCTATAGGAAGGAAACGGCTACTATTAATTATATTCCTAATGACTCACACCATACGTTTGCACAAAAAACGGCTAGTTTCAATTTCTTAGTAAATAGATTGATAAATTTTCCGTTGAGTAAAAATAGATTTAATACAGAATTAAAATACATAAAACATGTGGCGAGATATAACGGTTACTCGGATGGTTTAATAGACAAATTAGTTAACAAACACAGAACAAAGAAGTTGATATCGGAATGTACGACATTTAAGAATGATAAAATCGAGAAAAAATTTGTATGTTTACCTTATGAACCACAAATCACAAAGGGTTTGGAAAGTATTTTTAAGAAAGCCGATTTACATTTGACGTTTTCGACGAAAAGTAATTTAAAAAATTTGTTGGGTAATACGAAAGACAAAGACAAAGTCACTGAAATGTCCGGAATTTATGAGATTAGTTGCAAAGATTGTGATTTTAAATACGTGGGCCAAACTAGGAGAAACATAGCCACCAGATTTCGTGAACATCTCGCACAGTTACGATATGGTACGGTAGACAAATCTTGTGTGGCACAACATATGTGGGATAATAACCACCACATTGACAAAGAAAATTTGAAACTTGTCAAAAATGTCAGACATCAAACTATGCTTGATTCATTAGAAAGTATTTTTATATTAAGGTCTATTAAGAACAAAACTTCATTAAACCGTGCGCCACCTGTAATTTCTAGCCCATTGTTTGCTCTTTGCATTTAACCGCTTAAATACTCATAATTAGTCTGGTAGAATAATAAATTATGGTCAATAACTCGACCGGTTTATACATATACTAATCACTATGTCTTGATTTAAATACCTGTTCGGTTTTTGTATCTATGTAGTCAATATAAATATTTTCACGTAGAATTAAAATCAATATTTAGTTTTTGTGTAGTATTTTAGTTGAACTATTTTTCCTTTGTTGAAGGTAACACGGTTAGACAGACATCTGGGTTTTATTTTTCTATTTTTAAAAGAGACTATTTGAGTTTATGTTGTTTATCTCAGCAGATGTCTTTATCGGCATAAACCAATATCCACATTGTAAAGTTCTAGATCGAAAGGAAACGTGCTGTTTATTTAAAGAACGCCGGTCCTTTTTAAACCTATATTAGATAAGGGTCATAAATTTGTCGACCAAAAGATTAAAGCAGGTCTCCGACCTGTTTCACTGCGCAATAAACAAACGATCGTTCTTGGACGACAACTTTCATTCGGACTAGTTCGTTTCTTTGACGCGATATAAATATACGAGATCTAGTTTTTTATGTTAGAATTTTTCTTCCTCTGAAGATGTTGACTTGGTCAACGAAACGATCGTAAGGTCTCTGAAATATGTGTTGTGGTGATTTGGGTGTTCTCCAAGTGTACTTATTAGTGCTCATCACAGGTTCCAGTTTTCACATATTGTTTTCCTGTGCTTCAGCTTGCTATTTTAATTAAATACTCAATGAAAGAATTCTGATCCAGACAGCAAAAATTTATTGTTAAACCCTACGCGTTTCGGCTACCTAGTGGCCATCTTCAGGGGTAAATCTAAAATATAATAGTACATATATATATATATATATATATATATATATATATATATATATATATATATATATATATATATATATATATATATATATATGTATATATATATATAATATACTATTATATTTTAGATTTACCCCTGAAGATGGCCACTAGGTAGCCGAAACGCGTAGGGTTTAACAATAAATTTTTGCTGTCTGGATCAGAATTCTTTCATTGAGTATTTAATTAAAATAGCAAGCTGAAGCACAGGAAAACAATATGTGAAAACTGGAACCTGTGATGAGCACTAATAAGGCCATCTTCAGGGGTAAATCTAAAATATAATAGTACATATATATATATATATATATATATATATATATATATATATATATATATATATATATATATATATATATATATATATATATATATATATATATATATATATATATATATATATATATATATATATATATATATATATATATATATATATATATATATATATATATATATATATATATATATATATATATATATATATATATATATATATATATATATATGTATATATATATATAATATACTATTATATTTTAGATTTACCCCTGAAGATGGCTACTAGGTAGCCGAAACGTGTAGGGTTTAACAATAAATTTTTGCAAAAATTTATTGTTAAACCCTACGCGTTTCGGCTACCTAGTGGCCATCTTCAGGGGCAAACCTAAAGTAAATATATATATATATATATATATATATATATATATATATATATATATATATATATATATATATATATATATATATATATACTATTATATTTTAGATTTGCCCCTGAAGATGGCCACTAGGTAGCCGAAACGCGTAGGGTTTAACAATAAATTTTTGCTCCCTGGATCAGAAGCCTTTCATTGGCAATTTTAGGCAAGTCTCAGTTTTGCCGATACTCTCAAAAATCTTCGAATTCCTTATTTTCCAACAACTTTATAGTTACTTTGAAGATAACCATCTATTCTATGAACATCAGCATGGTTTCCGCAAGAGATGCAACACCATGGATGCGATATCATATCTTCTAGACATCGTAAATTGTTGTTTTGAACAGAGAAAACAGTGCTGTGCAGTTTTTGCAGACTTAACAAAGGCATTTGATTGTGTCTCGCACGAAATATGTTTGACAAAGTTGAGTCATTATGGTATTAGGGGAGCTTGTCTAGAGTTGCTGCGGTCATACCTTGATAATAGAACACAGAGAGTTTTTCATGGTGAGAAATACAGTGAAGTGGGCTACATTCGTAGAGGGGTGCCTCAGGGTTCTCTACTAGGGCCACTTCTCTTTCTCATATATATATATATATATATATATATATATATATATATATATATATATATATATATATATATATATATATATAAATGATCTTCCTCCTAACATTCCTGATGGCATCCAACAGAGAAGGATAGCAACAGCTCTCTTTGCAGATGACACAACTTTTATTATCACTGGTAATGCTGGTAGTGATGTCAATAAGACTGTGGACAATGTTCTTCGTGAGGCGAGAGCCTGGTTTAATGATAATGAACTGTTCCTCAATGAGGATAAGACAGCTTTAATCAGTTTTCATGCCAGGGTCACTTCTAATGAGTCGAACACTGCTAGGAATTTTCTTGGTCTCAACATCGACCCTGCTCTTGTATGGAGGAGCCAAATATACTCATTGGCTGGTAGGCTAGCCTCATCAGTGTATGCAGTGCGTAAGTATTCTGCAATGGCTGGACCTGAGGCAGCTTAGATCACCTATTATAGGTTGTTTTACTCACGTCTGAATTAATGTTTGCTTGCATGGGGAAATGCAGCGAGTGCGCACTTGGATAGACTCTTTGTGTTGCAGAAAGCAGCTGTCAGAGGTGTTGTCGAGGCGGGTTGCTGTGTTCACTGTAAACCCATCTTTCAGGAACTTAACATAATGTCACTATACTCATTGGTGGTTTACAGACGATTGTTGGTGGTGAGAGAGAACAGGAAAAGTTTTGACACACATGCTGAAGTGCATAGCTATAACACCAGACATAAAGATAATTTAATCCAACCGAGGCATTGGATAAATAAAACTAAAACGGTTAGGGTCGACTTTTTCAATGCACTCCCAAGGTGGTTGAGAAATAAACCTATTAATAAATTCCGAACAATTATTAGGGATTATTTAATACAGGCTTGTCTATACAGAACAGATGAATATTTTAATGTAGTGCTGTAGTTGCGATTCTCGATGGCCAGGTGATCCAATGTTTTAGTGATAGGCATATATTGTGTGTTTCAGATGTGTATGTATTTTTGTTAATTTTTAGTTTCACATTTATATGTGCTTTATGTGTAATTTTTTATCTTGACTGGCCAATTTCATTTTCGTGTGATCTTGTGGCTAATAAAATTATTCTATTCTATTCTATTGAGTATTTAATTATGTCTATCCCAGACCATGTGACATTTAGGAATGAAATGCTATTTTAAAGCGAAACTGTCATTTATCAGCGTCGTCTTCCTGTTCTCTTCCATTTGGCCTGTCTCATTATTTCAACTTGTCCTGCTTGCGTTGTACTTCATAATTTTGCTTACTATTCGCTGACTCACCCCAGTTTTTCTAGCAATGTCTGCAACACTCACTCTTAATACATGTCTCCCCATTGCAAGTTTGACTAAACAAATCTTTGGACGATAAACTTTAAGCCACAACAAGTAGTTTGCAAATAACAATGTCACAATATCATAATAAAATGGATTTGGCAGGTCGTTCTAAATAATTTGACAGCTGTCACAGTGTTGCCACATGTTTAAGGAAATCACAGTGATTTAATTTTTACTGTACTGTAATATATATAATGTTAATAGTTTACAATTTTATTATTATTCAAAGTGTCTACTTTTGTCGGTTCAACAGTGGAAATTGTTCATTCTCTTTACATTTAAATTTTTGATGCCATTTTGCATAGCAAGTAATATAATGACATTTTTATTGTAAAAGTGGTGTTCGTCTGCAACAAATGTTTACCAAATACTCAATTTCAATCCAACAGACTCAAATGGATTTATATCATGAGGTTATGGTGGCCGAATTTTTATTTAAATACTATGAAAGATATGGACAATTATATTTCGTGTTACCTATCTTATTGTAAAACTCTTTACAATGCAAAAATGTGAACACTAATATAATAGCTACATTTTCACTAAGTGAAAATTTGATGAAATTAATTTCATGACAACCATTTTTCAACACCTGATGATTTTTTGGCTAACAAAGTTAACTCTTCACCAGATGATAAAATTGTTCGCCAACAAAGTTAAGTTATTCAAATGATAAAATAAACTATTTCATCTTTCTGTAAAGTTAACTTTGTTACTAAAACGATCTTTAGATATTAAAATACTGTTGTGGTGAATTTGGTTTTACCATAGTATACTTACTTGTTAAACCTGTGAAGTTCACTGAAAAACCTTAAAGATGCATTATCGATGTACTCAAGTTGTAGCCCTGGCTCTTTTGTTATACCCAGAACAAGATAAATCGTAGCCTTTTGAAAGATCTGCTAAGCAAGTTTAGCCTGCTTTGAAAAGATAACAATAGTTCATTGACACATCCCTCCTTAAAGTTGTCTAATATGTTGCCAAAGTTTTTAAAATCACTTACAAAACACCTTATTTGCACTGTTTACTATTGGAATGCAATAGTGTCATAATATGAATGAAATGATTTGCCAGATTTTCTGCTCCACTAATTTATTATATATCTAATTAAGAATAAAATCCAGTTATTTATACACATATTAAGCAACTACAATATAACCAAATAATAATTAACTTGAAATAATATATATAAACAACAGTAGCAAGATAATCTGATGGTGTGGCTTAACAGTGTATTCTTCAAAGAAATACAAACTAAAGATATTTGCGTCCATGTTTATTTTTGAAACAAAGACATTATTGCATTCTTATTGTAGATAAATCATAGTAACGTCTTAACTTACATATTGAATCGAGTCGACTTGCCTTCTATGAAGAGTGCCCACACGAAATGACATATAAGATGTGAGTACCTACTTTATTAAAGAACTGTACAGTCTTTTGCAACAAACAGTATTAATCTTTGTTCATGTAAAATGAGTATGTTTAGTGATGTGTATATATTATGTATATTTTTCGATAACCACCAGTCGACACTTTCTAAAGATAAAATTTTAGCATTTAGAAGCACCAATAAGCTTTTGTTTCCTTTTTTGTTTAGAATAGCCCACTCTTGACATATTAGACTAAACGGTTTGATGTGTAGCCTGTATTCACCTAGATTATAAATACAACATAAGTTTGTGTAAATGTTATTTTGTTTTACTGTTATATAACGTGATACTTTTTATTATTTTCATTGTTTTTAACTTTTAGGATCATGATGTAATTCTAACTATTGTTGGAATTTAATTTATAAATAGCTTATGATGAATTATCTTGTAATATAAATAGCTTATTATGAATTACTCACAACTTTTTTCTACCCTATTTTTTATATCCTTTTCCCAAGTGATGTCTTCATGACCTGTAAAGTAAAGTGTGATTATCATCGGCTGTACAACATGATTGCCGTTGTAGACTGGTCAGTACTTGAGACAATATCTATGTTGACACAGCAGTAAACACTTTCTATGGAATAATATATAGTTTATTTAATAGTTGTATACCAAAAACGGCAATACGGAAGGGAAAGTATCCTCCCTGGTTTACTCCTGCAATGGTGTTAGACATCAAAGCAAAGAATAGAAATAGGCGATTGTTCATTAAATATGGGATACCACAGTGTGGTATGGAATATTTACACCTGCGGAGTAAACTGAAAACTGATGTAAAAAAACAACACAGTGATTATGTGAAGCATATTGAGCTGCGCCTAAAATGTAATCCTGGTGAACTCTGGAATTATGTCAACAACAAACAGCAGAGCTCATACATTCCGAACACCATGCAATACAAGGAAGAAATCCTGGATAGTAGACCTGACATAGTTAGTGCTTTTGTCAGGAGTTTCAAAGAATCTTTTGTTGATGGTAGCGATGGGGTTGGGGTGGGTGAGCCATGGCAACATTCGGCCAGGCTGTAATTTAATAATTCCGGAGGAAGATGTCATTTCCTCTATAAAATTAAAGAATAAAAAGTCTATGGGATTTGATAAGATTCCGATGTTCATTGTTAAGGATTGTAAATATATATTGGCAAAACCTTTGGCATACATCTTTAGCTTATCGCTCAGCACAGGGACATTTCCAAATGTGTGGAAAAGAAGTCGAGTGTGTCCCACACATAAAAAAGGGAAACAGGGAAGACATTGAGAATTATAGGCAAGTGTGCATCTTATCGAACATATGCAAAGTTTTTTAAAATATGATTCATCAAATCCTGTATAACGAAGTTAGAAATATAATAACCCCATGTCAGCATGGCTTTATCAAGAATAGATCAACAGCAACTAACCTATTATTATTCACGCAGTTTGTGCAAGATGCATTTGAGGACGGGCTGGAGGTGCATGTGGTTTATACCGACTTCATTAAAGCGTTTGACAGAGTTGACCACTCTGTCATTCTTGATAAATTAAAACGGTTGGACATCTCCGAGAATCTCTTCATGCTGATTCCTTCATATTTGTCGGATAGACTTCAGGTAGTAGTGGTGGACGGCTTTGAATCTGAGGCATTCATGGCGACCTCAGGGTTCCAACCTGGGTCCGTTACTATTTCTAGTATTAGTAAATGACCTTGTGGATAATGTTAAGGAGATTTTATTATATGCAGATGACAAAAAATTTGCGAAAAATAAAGAACTTAAATGACTGCATTGCACTGCAACGTGATGTTAATAAGGCGACAGAGTGGGCTGATCAAAATAGACTCCAGCTAAATATCCAAAAATGTGAGAGCATGGTGTATAAAACTCGGAATAGGATGGTGAAATTTTCGTATAGTATTAGGGGGGTACCACTGAAGCAAGTGAGCTCAGTCTCAGATCTTGGTGTAAAATTTGTTTCAAGACTCAACTTCAGTTCGCACATTGAAGTAATGGTCAATAGTGCGTTAAAAGTATTAGGGTTTGTCTTGAGGAATTGCAAGGAACTATCCAATGTGGAAACAATGGAGACACTACACAATGCGTTTGTGAGAAGCAAACTGGAGTACTGCTGTGTGGTATGGGATCCCCATTATCAAAAGGACGAGGTATCTATCGGCCGTTGTCAGAATAGGTTTTTAAGATACATTTATTTTAGAGAGCACGGTGTCTACCCTACCTCTCCAAATGTAGTCTCAAGTGACAGATTAAGGAGAGAACTTGATATAACCAAACTTAGTGTTAGGCGGAAAATTGCATTGCTCATGTGGTTATATAAGTTACTTAATAATAAGATTGATTGTACAGAACTTTTAAGCCAAATAAATTTTAGAGTACCTGAACTAAGAACCAGATATAGTGCAATATTTTTCTACAAGCATGAAGACTAATAGATATATGTATTCTCCAATAGTATATAAGCAACGTTTGTACAATGTATGTATGGATAACAGTGATATTTTTCATGACTCATATGCTATGTTTAAAACAAATGTTATAATGTCTCTTGTGAATAGGGAACTTGCAATATAAATATGTTAGTCTGTTAGGTTAGGTTACTATATAGTGTTAAGTCAAATGTTTATTATAGTGTAAGTCATGTTATCTTCTTTAGTTCTTCTCTGTAATTGGGCGTGGAGCCTGTAGATAAATGTAATAATAAATAAATAAATAGTTGTAAAAATCGTCATACGAGTCACTCGTGGCTGAAAAGAAAGAAGTTTGTTTTGGCAGCCAGTTAGTCCGTGTGAGGTAGTGGTTAAAAAAAGATAACAGGGCTGCAGGTTATGATGAGATCAGGGCTGAGTCTTAAAATAATTGCCAATGATATTTCAACTCCTCTAAGTCACTTGTTTAATTGTGTGTTAAGTGAGGGTGTTTTTTCGGATGCATTTAAAAAAGGAATTATTGTTCCACTATTTTCTGGTCTCTCAAAGGTACCTACTAGAAAAGCTATTAAAAAATATTACTTCAATTTCTTAAAAAAAAAAGATGTATTATCGGTGAAGCAATATGGATTTTGCAGGACCAGATCAGCTAAAGATGCCATAGCGGAACTAGTTTCGTGTATATTTATATCTTTCTTTGTCAATCTAGCGAAAGCTTTTAATTTATTTAGGCCGTATTTAACTAACAGAAGCAGAGTGTCAAACTAAGAAGTCTGCTGTGATACATATAGGCGTGTGGGTCATACTTATCATATGATACAGAAAAGATGAGTTGGATAAACGTACAAAAACTATAGGAAGGAGGTACTTTCGATACTGTGGAATAATTTTTTTGAATGCCACAACAGATGCAGACTGCCCTTACTAGGCAAATATATAGAAAGAAAATCAGAGATTGGATGCATGTTGAGAGTGTGCGTATGTGGGCAAGGGTCTGGGCGTGTTTAAATAATGCTAAGATACTCGGTTGTTCGTGCAATCTGTGCGACTTTCTGTGTTTTGCTTTTCATCATTTGTATCACACCACACACAATACATTATTTTTTTTGCAAAAGGCACAGGCTTATGCGTAATTGCTATTTCGTAGTTTATTTTAACTCAAAAGCTATACATTTTATCAATACTTATTTAAGATAACACTTAATTAGCGTGGCGTATCGTTGGGCCGAGAATACCGCTTTTATAAGTATTTGTCTGGCCACCTGGCTCTAATATTGATATCAGCTTCATGTTTAGTTGCAAAACATGACATATAAGCGAAATTGAAATAAAAATGCCAGTTTATATGTGTGCGGGGCAATACACACTCTTTATATGTTTAAGATGGCTTACATAATAAAGTCATTTGTGTAAAGAAATATGTTGAGTTGATAGATACAAATAAACATACTTAGGGGTAATTGATTGTTATATATGTAAATATGTATGAAACTCCATCGTGACTCACCATAATGAAAAGGTCATTTTCTAATAATAAAAAAAAATCGATTGATATAAGATTTTATTCCATATTTTAATTACAAAAATGTGATTTAAAGCGAAGCCACATATTATTAAGCATTTATTTTCAAGAAAGTTATCTTTGATGGCATCTACTTTTTCACATTTTATAATGCATAGCTGCAAAATTTATGGTTGCGACGGCAGAAGGTTAAGTACTTCTTTTTTTATAAATGTATATAGGCAATGAAGAAAAAATCTCGGGACGCAGCAAGTGCGTTATGGTAGTGAATTTTCATAAAACTATTTTTTAATAGCAATAATGTGTTTTTTTAAGAAAGCAGGCATCAAATTTGGTTACCAGTATAATCTATATAGTAAAAACAATGTGCCATGTTTCATCAAAATAACTTTATTGTTTGAAAATGTAAAAAAAAATTCCGAAAGTAAACTTAAAGTGTTCCCGAAAAAACTCGTTTTTTGGTCAACCTTATAGGTTAATAGCAAATTGAGCAATTCAAATATTAAGCATTTGATCAAAATTGGCTACCATAACGCACTTACTGCGTCCAGAATTTTTGTTCTTACAAACATGCATTATATTTCGATGGAAAATACAAAAATGCAATAACATAAGGCGTGTTTGATTAAAAAAATTTTGATTAAAATTTTTTTAATAACAAATATGTGTGTTTTTTTAAGAAAGCAGGCATCAAATTTGGTTACCAGTGTAACCTATATAGTAAAAACAATGTGGCATGTTTCATCAAAATAACTTTATTGTGTGAAAATGTACAAACATTTCCAAAAGTAAACTAAAAGTGTTCCTAAAAAAACACGTTTCTTGGTCAACCTTATAGGTTAATAGCAAATTGAGCTGTTCAAATATGAAACATTTGATAAAAATTCGCTACCATAACGCACTTGCTGCGTCCAGAATTTCTTTTCTTACAAACATGCATTATATTTCGATGGAAAATGCAAAAATGCAATAACATAAGGCATGTTTGATTAAAAAAAAAAGGAAATTTGTATCACCAACGACTTATGGGCCACCCTGTGATTGTACAAATATTATTTTAAGATGTAGCTCAAGACACCCTATAATTAATATATCCAATTTTTTTTCATATCTTATATAATAACGGATATATTGAGCTTTAGTGATTTTCTACGAAAATTCGACAAAAATTATATATCATTAAACGATAAACTCTATAGATAAGGCTACTGCCAAGCATCAGCGAAAGGGTCTATTTGAAATGAATTTTCTGCAAATATTTTAGTAAAATGAAGGACGATGACGGTTGAAACTAAGACTTTAGGGTTTGTAAAACATCCTTCTTGAGACATTTTATTTCTATAGCCCGTATTAGATTCAAGTTACTTGCCTAAATGTTGCCAATTTTGACATTTTAAATCGCCACTTTGACGTTTTGAGGAAAACCCCAATTTATTTTTCTTTAAATGCTTATAACTTTTTTGTCTTTTGAGCTACATTGCTAAATTTTCGTAGGTAACTTACTTATAAGGATATAAACCTGTGTACCAAATTTGGTTGTCCTTACTTTGTTAATTCCGGAGATATAAATTTTTTTCGAAAGAAAATACAAAATTTTCCGGGAAAACCTAGGCAGATTTTCCTGACTAACGAACTTATCCAAGCCATTTGCAAAAGGAATTTTTTCACCAAATTTAATCAAAATCGGCCCATTATTTTTTGAGTTATCGGTGTGATACATATATATATAAATATATATATATATATATATATATATATATATATATATATATATATATATATATATATATATATATATATATATATATATATATATATATATAAACATATAAAAATTGAAACTGACCCCGGATATGTTTTCTGGGGGCCTAATTAGCGCTCATTTGAAGAAATTTTTTCAAAATTCAAAAGTCGAGATCTCCTCATTAGTGAATTTTTTTTAAGAAAATTCACTAAAATCATTGGAGATTGAATATGTGGTCATGCCTTTACGGTTATTTGTGTAAAAAAAATGTTGAGTTAGATAAATAAATATACTTATGGATAAATCGTTGTTTTTGAAGAAGATATAAATAGTTTTAAGCCTGAATTACAATGTCCACACACAAAGAAACTATGGAGAATGCAAGGCAGTTCTGTTATCATCGTAAAAAAATCGAATGATATGTTTTATTCAATTTTTTCATTAAAAGAATTTAATTTAAAGAAAAACCAGATTTTCATACAGTTTCTATTTTCTTCTTTTATGTCCAAATATTTTCAAAAAAGCTGTCTTACATTATTTTTTAATGCCTTTATTGGCGAAAAATTTATTTTTCAAAATTTATTATGCCTTTTTTTTTAAATAATGAACAAAATAAACAAGGAAAAAGCTACCTCGTGGTTGGCTTATGTAACAGAAATCTCTTCCGGGAAGTCAACTACGAGTTAATTCGTACACAGACACTCTTAGACCTGTCGCTTCGCTAAAGCTGAATCAGAGATATGCGTCCATATTCGTCAATAGTATCTCAGATATTCTAAGTGAGTGGTGGACGTGCCGCCACCTAGTTGCGGAACCAAGTAGTATGTTGTCACGCCAGCTCCAAACAACACAGTGTTAAAAAAATAGAGACTGTATACAACTAACTAACAATTTAGAAAATTGTCAGCCCTAGCCCATTTCTACCCCAATATAGGGAACAAGGTATGTAAGGCTATATGCATTCTCGCAACAATTAGAACCGTAGACCGGATTCGCTCTCATTAGAGCTCTTCAGTACGGCATACTAATTGTAACAAAAATACACCTAAAGTAATACGGCTATAGTATAGCCAGCCTTTCAACACTAAGTGAGTGGTGGACGTGCCGCCACCTAGTTGCGGAACCAAGTAGTATGTTGTCACGCCAACTCCAAATGACACAAAGTGTTAAAAAAATAGAGACTGTATACAACTAACTAACAATTTAGAAAATGAAAATTGTCAGCCCTGGCCCTGGCCCATTTCTACCCCAATATAGGGAACAAGGTATGTAAGGCTAGATGCATTCTCGCAACAATTAGAATTAGAACCGTAGCCCGGTTTCGCTCTCATTAGAGCTCTTTAGTACGGCATACTAATTGTAGCAAAAATACACCTAAAGTAATACGGCTATAGTATAGTCAGCCTTTCAACACTAAGTGAGTGGTGGACGTGCTGCCACCTAGTTGCGGGATCAAGTAGTATATTGTCAGGCCAGCTCCAAATAACAAATTCTTAAAAAAAAATAGAGACTGTATACAACTAACTAACAATTTAGAAAATTGTCAGCCCTGGCCCATTTCTACCCTAATATAGGGACAATGTATGTAAGGCTAGATGCATTCTCGCAACAATTAAAACCGTAGACCGGTTTCGTTCTCATTAGAGCTACAATTAGTATGCCGTACTGAAGGACCCTCTCTGCTATTTGTATCATGGGTATACAAATAACGAGAGATATGATATTCAGACTGCCTATTTTTAGACCTGTTACGCGCATGGTGTCAAGTGGTGAGTCCAATGCAACAATAATATGCTGTCGTGCAGTGGGGTTTGACGTTTCATCACAACTCTTAAAAAATTACGTATTTTACTAATATTTAAGTGCATACAGTTGGAAGTAATAAGAATGAAAAGGATTAAATTTAGTGCTGCGATCTATATTATCTGAAAAAGACAATATAGGCGTAACTTCAACCGCATTAAACTGACGTATATAAACCTTTTGATTGAGAATGACTTTGTTTTAAGTGTGTATTGGTCTTCTGTAATGTTACTCACCACGTGACGTCATAGGAAGGGGCGGGGCATATGCGCAATATCATATCTCTTCTAAGTCATTATATCATGGGGTATACCTACCTACATAGTTTCTTATCTCTGTAAATTATACAATTATTTTGAAGAAATTTGGTACACATATTTGCTTATACCTTACAAATATGCCTAAATTAAAGTTTTTAGTATAATGACTAATTGATTTATTAAAACTTGAAATACTAATGAATATTCGCTACCATATAACACACTGCCTCTGAATTAACATATCTTGGTTTTGATTATGCCACTGATCTCTATTAACATCTAAATGTTGGCCATCATGCTAAGTTATTTTCAACTGTTGTATGTCATTGTGTTATTCTGTTGACTGTTGTCATAGTTGTCAGTGGTTTGAGAGAAGAGAGAATGGAAATAGAGTAAATATTAATAATAATAATGTTCTAAAAATAAGAATGGCAATGACATAATTCGTACATTATTTGTTAGTTAAATATTTTTTTAAAAATTATCTTAGTTTTGTGGTCAAGAAGTTTCCGGATTGGGCATTTATGCATTGAATTTTAATTAGTCGAATGAATTACATTCAGTGAATAGATAAATATACTGTTGTGTTGAAGTGAACGCCCAAATTTTTTTTATTTATAGCATATTTACGTTTACATTTGGCTAACACATTTTCGATATGGAGGATATATTTCAGTGGTGCAAGGAAGGAAACGCTCTGCAAGTAAGGGTATGGCTGGACGACACCGAACATGACATGAATCAAGGGTAAGTACTGTAAAAAAAATTAAATTAGGGTACCTATACTGGTTGCCTTATTTGGTTGTTGTGTACAACATAATGTTCTAGTAAGTGGGAAAACAACCTCGTAAATATTCAAATTACGTTTGCTACAAACACTGCAAAAGGTTAACAGTTCAATATATTTATCCACATAATATTTTATAGCTTTCAAACAAGTGTTTTGGTATGTTGGTTTGGAATTTATACATTTATGGGCTTAGTGCTAAAGAATGTAAAAGTAGGAGCTAAAAGAGTTAAGAATATTGTGGAAGTAATACATCTATTTAAAAAGGGCAGAAAATTGCTGGTTGGGTAAATTTGCAGATGTAGCCTACATCAGAAGTCAATTCAGCTAAATTTTGCATTTATATTTGATTTTAATCTTCTTACCCGTCCAGCTCCCCTCTTGGCTCTAAGTCCCATAATTTTCTTAGGGGTGAAAAGTACAACATTTCTCTTGTGGTTTATGCCTACAGACCTGGTCCTAAGCATCCTTCTCATTTTTTTCTTAAAACGCCTCAACAACTGGTCATTGGGAAAAACTATGAACACTAAACAAACAAATTACACAGAAAAATGTATACAACACTAACTAATAAACTATGAACAGACTGTAGACAAAAAGAAAACTACTAGACACTATTGTAGTTTTTTTTCATAATCCTTTAATTTAGCTCCCTCAACTTGCTCATAAAGTAGACATGAAGGTAATGCAAAAACATTTGCATTATTGTCAGATTTTCAACCACTTATTACCTATCAGATTCCCCCCAATGCTTCTCACATCAAAGACCCTGGTTTGCGTAATTAAAAGCTAGGTGAAGGGAAAACCATGGGCAACAATGTATACATTCTCCCATGCAATATGGTAAACTTAAAGGCTTGTAAAAGCTAAATTAAACAATTACAATTTTTTAATTTATTTTAGATATGCGATTAGGGCGTAGATTTTTAGTGAGAGAATATCTATGTCATTTTCTAGCTCATGATATAAGGTGGAAACACAAAAATTGTGTTTTAGAATAATAATTTGAATCTAAAAGTTTGTGATATCTTAGTGTCGTAAATGACCAAAATGATGGCAGCTTTCACTTATTTTAAAATTTGAAAGTGTAGAAGTATTTTCAGGGATGTGTTTTAGGCTACAAAGATTTCCTGTTCTTTCATCATGATTGCTCATCCAAAACCATTTTTTGTTTAAATTGAAACGATTGCCTCTTAAATACGTAATGTAAAATTTATTTTAGAGATGATCATGGATTCAGTCCGTTGCATTGGGCTGCCAAAAGAGGACATACTAAAATTGTGGAGATGCTTCTCAGTAGGGGAGCCAGGGTAAATGCCACAAATAGAGGAGACGATACACCTTTGCATTTGGCAGCTGCTCACGGTCATAGAGATATTGTACAGATGGTAAGTGAAGTAAGATTCATATAAAATCGAATTGTAAAACTCATTCGTATTGGCTTAATTTAAATAATAAAAAGTTGTCAGCACGTTTCAGTTCACTGCAAATTCAAAATGTACAAAAAATATCTCTTGTAAATGCTAAAGGCAGAAAAAATTGTGAACTATCCAAAGCAATAATAGTAAAATTAATTATTTAATTTAATACTTAGTTACGAACTAAGTATGGTAAAAATTAATGATGAGAAAATGTATATGGTGGAAATATGTGATAGAAATGCAGATGGTGTAGCTCAGAATGTAAAGAAAAATAATAATATGGAACATGAACGATACAATGATATTGATAATATTATATATATATATATATATATATATATATATATATATATATATATATATATATATATATATATATATATATATATATATATATATATATATATTCGAGGTGTGCGAAGCTTCGAAATTCCGAACCGAACCTTCGGTTTGAAAATATGGTCGCACTAGCAATGTTGAAGTAGTTCGAAGTTCGAATCTTAAAAATAGTTCGAAGTTCGTTGCTCAAAAATACTTCGAAATTTAACTTTACAGGCATTGAATATTTGCCAAAGGTAGCGAATTTGCGGCCCCTTTAACTCGGTAGCGGCGCTTTAAACTCGTTATTGGTTTCATTGAGTCGATAGCGTAATTTCAGGAGATTTCACTCGTGCATATTTTTGACAGTAGATGGGACACATTGAAACAAGACGGAGCCATTTTGCAATCACATAATTATTTTCTTGTATATCCTAGCCTCCCAACACCTATTTCAGTAACAACATTATGATGGTGGTGTTCGAAGGCGATCGGTAACGTAAATTTTCAGAATTTGAGGATAATTGCAGATTGCCTTTGGAAAACACTGGTTTCAACATGCTTTATTTCACAGTGAGCCAAAACAGTTAAATATTCACAATCAGGGGACAGTTCAAAGTTGTAAGTGGTCATTTTATACCTATCATGCTCACTTTTAACCCTCTCAATCTGGTTGCTAAAACTGCCTAACCAATACCAAACAACAACATATTTATAATTGAGCTTATCTATAGATCTAGAATCTAAAAAAGTTTAAAATATTTTTTGTTTTTGTGTTTTTGATTTAACGTTGACCCATCTGCACAAAGATCAGCACCAGAAGGCATTTTCACCCAATCGACCTGCAAATTTGTCGAACCTTTCAGTTTTGTACAGCGAGTGGTAATCTTTTACATATCAAGTATTGTATGTTACAATAATCCTAAATTTTGTATTTAAGGAAATGATATGTGAACACTGAAGAATTTTGGGTAGTTCGATGTTCGATGTTCGATTTTGAATTTCTAAGAAGTTCAAAGTTCGACTGTGAACCTTAGACATACTATTTCAGAGGTTCGAAGTTCGAGGCAACATATTTGCTTGGGTTCGTTTATAGTTTGGTTCGAACAAAACATGGGTTCGCACACCTCTAATATATATATATATATATATATATATATATATATATATATATATATATATATATATATATATATATATATATATAAACACACACACACACACAGGGTGGCGCATTGAAAACGAAACAAACCGATTTGTGTCCAGAGATTTTTTTTTAAGAAACGCTGAAACACGTAACTTTTAATATTGAGGGGGATATGTTTTGACATAAAACTCAACTTTGTCACATCAACCCCTTAAGGGTGGTTATAACAACCCTTATAATTTAAATAGGGAACATGGGTCGAGTGTTACATCATTTGAAAGCTCTTTCTTTTCTGAATTCAGCACACTAATTTGTTTGGAAGTTTTATCAACTCGTTTAAAAATTAGTCACAGTTGGAGTTGCAAGAACGTATTTCATTCATTGTGATAAGAAATGCACTAATTAGTCAATTTTTCGTTAAAAAAAAACTAAAAACAAAACCAAACGTTCAAAAATGTTTATTCAGTTAAGTAAGTGTTCAAATTGTTGACCACCAGCTTCCATACAAAAGTACAAATTTTGTTCAAAACGAGCTCTGACATTGTGGAGTTATTAGACGGCATTCTTCAACAATGCGTTGTCGTAATTCTTCCAAAGGCTCCGGTTCTGTTACGTAAATTCTACTCTTTAAATGTCCCTATAGAAAGAAGTCTAATAGAGTTAAATCCGGTGATCTAGGGAGCCACTCAATAGCACCTCTACGCCCAATCCATTGTCCTGGAAACTCTCTGCTAAAAAACTCCCTAACATGCTGTGAAAAATGTGGAGGAGCTCCATCTTGTTGAAACACTAATTGATTTTCTTGATAGCGATCATCATTTTCAACAATGTCAATTAGTAGAGGGTAAACGATATCTTCTAGTAACTCCAAATACGTTTCGCCACTCAAATTGCCATCAAGAAAAATTGGTCCCATTAAACGGTCTCCAAAAATGCCAGTCCAGACATTCAATTTCTATGGAGTTTGAGTAAGGACTTTGTGAAAATTTCTTGGATTATTATCTGCCCAATAACGACAATTATGACGATTGACTGTAAAGTTTAATAAAAACGTACACTCGTCTGAAAAACAGATATTGAACAGAAAGTTCCCGTTATTAGCTACTCGTGCAGTCATAACTTCACAAAACTCCTGCCGCAGATCAAAATGATCTTCATTCAGTTGTTGTACAAGATGAATTTTATACGGGTGAAATTTATGATGCTTCAATATTTGCTGAATAGTTCTTCTTTTGATGTTTGAAACAGTGGCCAATTTTCTCGTGCTCAAAGTTGGGTCTGCAGCAATTTGTCCGAAAACTTCAATCTCAGTAGTGTCATTTCTAACCAGAAATTCACGTTCAGGATCCCATTTTTTGTTGGTTACTCAACCACTTGGTCGAAACTTTGCAACTTACTCCAAAATGTATTTTCTGTTAACATGTCTCTTCGGATGTCGTTCATTAAACAAATTTGTGGTATGGTTGGCGCAGTCATCGTTTTTGAAAAAAAGAGTAATTATTTCAACTCTTTCTTCTACAGAATACACCATTGTGAAATTAATTTTCGGTAGTACTATCAAGTATCAAACCGACCGATAAACTGAAATAATAAACCGCATTTCTCTCATTCCGATAAGAAATATTCTGATAGTTAATTTTTTGTTTACAAACCAACAAAACATTGACTATCAGCACATTTCTTATCGAAATGAGTGAAATGCGTTTTTGCATCTTCAACTGTGAATAATTTTTAAACGAGTTGATAAAACTTCCAAAAAAATTAGTGTGCTGAATTCAGAAAAGAAAGAGCTTTCAAATGATGTAGCACTCGACCCATGCTCCCTATTTAAAATATAAGGGTTGTTATCACCACCCTTAAGGGGTTGATGTGACTGATACCTGTAGCTCAAAAATAAATGACAATCCAAAGTTGAGAATAGCACAAAGAGACTACTCTGTAAAAGTGTCCTGATAATGTGCAAGTCTTAGACATGTCAGATCAACGCCTACTTAGGTGTTTCCTGAACGTTTATAAGATCATATCTTGAAAATCGCAACCAAACTGTTAACATTGGTGACATACATAGCAAACCGAGTAACATTACATATGGTGTTCATCAGGGCACCCAGTTAAGTTTTATGTCAAAACATGTCCCCCTCAATATTAAAATTGACCTGTTTCAGCGTGTCTTAAAAAAATTTTCTCTGGACGCAATCAGTCTGTTTCATTTTCAGTGCGCCACCCTATATATAAATGTACAGGTGACCAATTGAAAACAAGCTGGCAGCCATAACTGCCAGGAAAAGATTTTGTCAAAAAAACCTGAAAGACGTCAAGTTTGCTTGTCAGGGGGGCAACTTTTGATGCAAAAAGTATAGCCCAAACTTTACCCTCCTTCACGGGGGGTGTCATCCCTGAATTTTTTTCAAATGGCAATAGGGTCCTTTTTCAATTTTTTTAAATGGGAATAGGGGTTATGCGATAGCTCGTTGAAAACAGCTTTTGGTTCGCTATACATTGCTTTTTAATTTTTGAAATTCAGTCTATTTGTTTAGAAGATATGGATTTTTGAAATATCACTAATGCATTTCCCGAGAAATTCTTAATACTTGAGTTGGGCCTCACCAGCTTCTATTACAAGATAAAAATGTCGTTAAAGGCATTTAGATTAAGGTGCTCCAAAAAAACCTCAGCAAAATATGTCTTCAATTTACATGTAGGCACAAGTTGCTATCAAGAATGCGTTATCACAAGACATATTTGGCTGAGGTTAACCAGTTAACTTGGTAACCTACACTACTATGGTGTGAGAGGTGTTGCCCTGGACATCTTGAAAGCATATATGACAAACAGGAGACAAATAGTAGATTGGAACAACAAAACATCTAGCAGTGTTTAACTAAAAGTCGGAGTACCACAGGGTTCAGTTCTTGGTCCAATACTATTTATTATATATATATATATATATATATATATATATATATATATATATATATATATATATATATATATATATATATATATATATATATATAACCTAACACATAGGGTTAATGGATATGGTACATATTTATATCCAGATAATACGAGCTTTATGACCAGGGGGAGCAGTACTCAGGAAGCAGGGTTAATTATGCAAAATTATATTTGCCATGCTGGGAGTTGGTTTGAGGCTAATGCACTAAAGCTAAGTGAAAATAAAACTCAAATAATGAGATTTGAGATAAAACATAATGGTAATCCTGAAGTAGCTAAGTTTCTTGGCATTATTCTGGATACCTCTCTTAAGTGGTATGTGCACATCGGCTGTTTGTGTGGACGGCTGTCGAGTAGGGTGTATGTTGTGAAGAGACTAATGAGGGTTGCAACTTACCAGGCAGCGATGACAGCATACTTTGCAAGCTTTCACTCTCTAGCAACTTACGGACTCCTGATATAGGGCTGTTCACCCCAGTTAGTGAAGGTCCTACCGGAACAAAGAAAGCTATTTGAGCGCTGAGTCATGTAGGACCACTGGAGAGTTGCAGGGAGCTGTTTAGGCAACATGGTATTTGGACCATAGTAAGTGTTTATATACTTACCTGCGTTTTGTTTATATGGGACAATACAAAACCAAAGGAAAGAAATAACCAACATCATACATATGATCCATGATATTGTCCATTCCACTGCGCCGAATTGGAGCCTTGCAGCATGGAACGAATCATCTGGGAGTGAAGTTTTTTAATGCACTGCCTCCTTGCTTAAAGATACTCAGAGTTAGAAATATTTTTCATAATAGAGTTAATGACTATTTGCTGAATGGGACTTTTTATAGCCTTGTTGAATATTTTGATTGTAGTCAGTGTTTTTGAGTTCATTTTCTTGTATTATTGTGTGTCTGCTTTTGGTTTGCTATGTTGTGATGTTGTATACATTTTTGTGTATTTTATGTAACTGTATTTAAGAGGTGTGAGTTTGTATGCATTGGATTTTATTGTTGTGGTTTTGTATGTTTGTTTTGTTCACAATGTTGATTTTATTTTGTTTGGCTGACCATGTAATTTTGATGGTGAATAAATATGATATGATATGATAGTTCTTGAGTGATGGTAGCTTATTGTAACATTATGAGTGAGCAACCAATGCGAATATGTCAATCGTATTTGAAATTTTTTAAATTGGTTTTTCTTTTTTCAGTTACTCCGTCAGAAAGCTGACTTGAACTTTACAAATGAACATGGCAACACTCCACTTCATTATGCTTGTTTTTGGGGATACGATCAGATAGCTGAAGATCTGGTTCATTATGGAGGTAAAGTAGTTATTGCCAATAAATATGGTGACACCCCACTCGACAAAGCTAAAGGAAATCTAGCAAAAGCACTCCATGACATCGCTGTGGAACAAGGCCAAGACCTACAGAAAATAAAATTCAAAGATCAAAGTTGGTTAGGTTTAAAAACAAGGTCTCGAGATGCAACCCTATCAAGATACAAAGGCATAAGCATTAAAGATTTAATATTACAAAAGAAAATCGCTTCAACACCGAGTGGAGTGACCTACAGAGGTATCTGGCAAAATAACGATATTGTAGCCAAGATTTTAAACATCAGGATTGTCACACCTAGAATCTCAAGAGATTTTAATGAGGAATTTCCAAAGCTTCGAATATTTTCACATCCAAATATTTTACCAGTAATTGGATGCTGCAACAGCCCACCGAATCTTGTAGTAATCAGCCAATACATGCCACTGGGATCTCTTTACAATGTTTTGCATGAAAGCAGTGATGTGGTAGTTGATAATGCCCAGGCATTACGTTTTGCCCTTGACATTGCCAGAGGTATGGCCTTCTTACACAGCCTCGAACGTATGACTCCTGAATATCGTCTTAACAGTCACCACATCATTATTGAAGACGACTTGACGGCTCGAATCAGTATGGCAGATGCTAAGTTTTCCTTCCAGGAGAAGGGAAGGATATATCATCCTGCCTGGATGTCACCAGAAGCATTACAAAAGAAGGTAACTGATAGGAATTGGGAGGCATCAGACATGTGGAGTTTTGCAATAGTGTTATGGGAATTAGCAACTAGAGAAGTGCCTTTTGCTGACCAGAGTCCTATGGAGGTAGGCATGAGGATTGCCTTGGAAGGATTAAGGATAATCATGAAGCCTGGAATATCGCCACACCTTAATAAGCTTATTAATATATGCATGAATGAAGATCCTGGGAAACGACCAAAGTTTGATATGGTTGTGCCAATTCTTGATAAAATGAAACGTTAATATCATATAGATTAACAGGTCCAAGACACAACTGTCAAGTGATGAGGGTTATTGTTATTCTTATAGCTCATTCAAATTGAAAACAATGAATAGTGCCTCTCCAAATTTTTTATATCTGGATTCAGTTTGTAGTTTTATGTTACCTTGTCTTTGCCAGCAATTGAATTATAATGGAGTACTTTTATTGATTTTGACTAAAAAATATTCTGCAACAAAAATTAGTTCGTAAAGAGGATTATTGGTGCCAATTTGGCATAATTATAAAGGAAAAATTAGTTCAAACTAAATTGTAATAATTCCTATAAATTCTTTGCAGAAACGTATTACTTACAAACAAAAAAAATAAAAAAATTTAAAGCTTAAAATTAGAGGTGTGCGAACCCACATTTTTTTCGAACTGAACTATGCATGAACCTAACCAAATATCTTGTCTTGAACTTCGAACTTCTAAAATAGCTTGTCTAATCTTTATATATCATTTCCTTAAATACAATATATATATATATATATATATATATATATATATATATATATATATATATATATATATATATATATATATTGTAACATAGACATTTAGTATGTAGAAGATCCCCCATTCTTAAGGGTTAAACAAAATTTGCAGGTTGATTGGGTGAAAATGCTGGGTCACTATTAAATCAAGTTAAAAAAAAAAGTCGACGCAGCAAGTGCGTTATGGAAGTGAATTTTCATAAAAATGTATTTAATAGCAAATGCGAGCTGGCATCAATCTGATTACCAGTATGGCCTTGTAGTAGAAACAATGTACTATATTTTATCAAAATTATTGTTTGAAAACATACAAAAATTTTCCGAAAATAAACTTAAATGTTGGTTTCCTAGCAAACAGACATTACGTTAATAACAAATGAGTTATTGAAATTTGAAGCATTTAATGAAAATTCGCTACCAAAACGCACTTACTGCGTCTAGATTTTTTTTCTTACAAACATGCATATATTTCGATAAAAAAAGCAAAAATGCATTAACGAATTTGTTCTACGAAAATTAGCTAAAAATTATAGACCGTTAAACCATAAACTCAACTAAACCTACAGCGAAAGCATCAACTTAACTAAACCGACAGCCAAAGCATCAGAGAAGGGGTCTATTTGAAATGAATTTTGTGTAAATATTTTAGTAAAATGAAGGGCAATGACGGTTGAAGCTTAAACTTAAGGGTTCGCAGAACACTTCTTGCAACATTTCCTTTTTACAATCCGTATTTGTTTCACGTTCTTTGCCTAAACATTGCCAATTTTGACGTTTCAAATCGCGACTGTGATGTTTTGAGGAAAACACCAAATTTTTTTTTCTTTAACTGCCCATAACTTTTTTGTCTTTAAACCTAGAAACCTAAATTTTGGTACAGGGTTAACCCTTTAGAATACAAACACGCGTACGAAATTTGGCTGCCCTTACTTTGTTATTTCCGGAGATATAACTTTTTTAGAAAGAAAACAACACTTTCCGGGAAGACCTGGTCCGATTTTCCTGGCTAACAAACTTATCCAAACCACTTGCAAAAGGAAGGTACTCACCAAATTTTCAAGATCAGTCCATTATTTTTTTTAATTAGCAGTACGATGTATGTATATATATATATATATATATATATATATATATATATATATATATATATATATATATATATATATGTGTGTGTGTGTGTGTGTGTGTGTATATATATATATATATATATATATATATATATATATATATATATATATATATATATATATATATATATATATATATATATATATATATATATATATGTAATTTTCTAACTGAAAAGGGCGTTGGGATGCAAGGATGTATAAAAAGAAATTATTTAATTGTTAAATGGCTCTGTCAGGTCCTAATGTGTCCCACCAACTGTCAAAAATACACATGAGTAAATTTCCTGAATAAATACAGAGTTTAAAGCACTGCTACCGAGCAAAAATTTCGCTACGTTTGGCAACATTGAACAACTGTAAAGTTCAATTTTGATATATTTCTCAGCAACAAACTTCGAACTATTTTGTAGAATTACGTATTGCGAACTTCGAGCCACTTTAACATTGCCTAGCGCGAATAATTTTCGAAGCGAAGGTTCAGTTCGAGTTCGGGTTCTTTTCGAAATTTCGAAGCTTCACACTTCTTTACTTAAAATACTTTACCATCTTTAAATTATTATTATGCCCTTGAGGTTGGAGATTGTTGGGTTCCATTCCTGCATGTGTCTCATGGCCGTCGACAAGCTAGGAGGCGGGCTGGTTTTTGACATAAATACATGCAGGGTGTCCATTGCAAAAGGTAGCACCAGGGTTTTCCCTAAAGCTTGAGAGGGGGACACTTTTTGAACCGTAACAATATATGTAGCATTCAACCCTTACCCCCCTACTGGGGTAACTTTCACGCCTTTAATTTGAATAGGCAAGGTAGGTTGAATGCCACGTTTTTGGAAAGCTCTTTCGGTTATATATAGAGGTGTGCGAACCCATGTTTTGTTCGAACCAAACTATAAACGAACCCAAGAAGCAAATATGTGGCCTCGAACTTTAAACCTCTGAAATAGTATGTCTAAGGTTCACAGTCGAACTTCGAACTTCTTAGAAATTCAAAATCGAACATCGAACTACTCAAAATTCTTCAGTGTTCATATATCATTTCCTTAAATACAAAATTTTGGAATATTGTAACATACAATATTTGATATGTAAAAGATTCCCACTCTTTTTACAAAAAGGAAGGATTCGACAAATTTGCAGGTTGATTGGGTGAAAATGCCTTCCGGTTCTGATCTTTGTGGAGATGCGTCAACGTTAAATCAAAAACACAAAGTATTTGAAACTTTTCTAGATTTCTAGATATATAGATAAGCTCAATTATAAATATGTTGTTGTTTGGTATTGGCTAGGCACTTTTAGCAAATTGATTGGGAGGGTTCAAAGTGAACATGAAAGGTATAAAATAACCACTTACAAGTTTGAACTGTCTCCTGATTGCGAATATTTAACTGTTTTGGCTCACTGTGTAATAGAGCATGTTGAAACCAGTGTTTTTCCAAAGGCAATCTCTAATTGTCCTCAAATTCTGAACATTTACGTTACTGATCGCCTTTGAACACCGCCATCATAATGTTGTTACTGAAATAGGTGTTGGGAGGCTAGGATATACAAGAAAAATAATTCTGTGACTGTTAAATGGCTCCGTCGTGTCTCAATGGGTCCCATATACTGTCAAAAATATGCATGAGTGAAATCTCCTGAAACTACCCTATCGACTCAATGAGTTTAAAGCGCCGCTACCGAGTTAAAGGGGCCGCAACTTCGCTACTTTTGGCAACATTCAATGCCTGTAAAGTTAAATTTCGAAGTATTTTTGAGCAACGAACTATTTTAACGAACTACATATTTCGAACTTCGAACTATTTCAACATCGCTAGTGCGAACATATTTTCGAACCGAAGGTTCGGTTCGAGTTCGGGTTCGGTTTTGAATTTCGAAGCTTCGCACACCTCTAGTTATCTATATTAAGGGTGCAGTTTTAAAATCTACCAATTAGCTTTTTAGATATTTGCTTTTAAATCATAAGCTGCAATTTTGGGCCTCATTACTTGACAGCAATATGTTAGAAGAGCTATGTAATTTATATTTTGTATTTATTTTAATATTTCTTTCATTTCCGTACTATAAACATGTGAGTTCAACGTGACACAAAATGAGAACCTTCCATACTGAAGCAATCATGTTCTTATATAATTTTTGCTGATGGTAGCTTTAATATATAGATACCTAACTAGTAAATTTTATCTTTATTTATGTATAATACATATTTTAGCATTTCAGTGATTGTAATTTTATTTTTTTATACAAATAACTTAATTATTTATATCATATTTCATGTATATTTGATTTAATTGAATCACTAACTTGGATTATTTAATAGGAACTTTTAATCATAAGTGTTACTTTTAATATACATATAACCAAAATGTTTAAGATTAACTTTTTAAATGAGATATTTATTTTTTGAGTGCCTTTGATACTGCCTTATAGAATATGCTAATTTTAGTGATAAAAATAATTATTGAATATTTTGTCTATATTATGTAATCTTATTTATGTATACAGTATCTAACCCAGTTAATTGTTGATGTTTTAGGTGCCTTTTAAAGATTAACTATATATACATTAATTAATAAATTAGTTAAAAACGTTTTGTTTGTGTTTCCTCTAAAATTAGTTTAGTTCAATATAGTCAAATACTTTATAATGACAATACAGGACACTCCGGCTGATTTCATGTTTCAAGAATATCAGCGCCCCTAGCGGATAGTACTGATGTTACATCGTTCGAGAACGTCTAACACTAGCTAACAATTGCTGGTGTTTAACTGTGTATAATTAAGTTTGAGCTGTGTTTTTTACAATAAATGTTAGTGGTTGGGTGTGTGCAATCTATAATTGTTCGAATTATAACCTGCCAAATCTATCAAAGACATTCCATAGGTTTCCAAAGGGTAGCAGGTGGTAGTGGAATTTTCCTTTACGTAATAGTAAAGGATTTTTTTCACGCCCGAGGAAGTACCACCCTATACATCAAGGGGCCGGTGAAGTCCCAACGGACGTTTCCGGTTCTGGTGTATGAGTCTGTTTCCCTTATAAGCAAAAATGATGATGGCTCCTCCTTGTACAAAAGATTCCGGAGGTAAAATACCCCTCCATTCGGAACTCCGGGAGAGGGGTGTACAGGGGGCGCTAACATCAAGATTTAACATATCCTTTTCGAATATATGTGGCCTAAATTCTAACCTGAACTCCGTACACCATTTACTCCAGGCTAACAGGCCCCAACTCCTCTTCCTCACCGAAACCCAAATCAGTGCCAAAACAGCCACTAATCACCTTAATTTCCCGGGGTATGAGCTCCTTACTTCCTTTAGATTGCATGGAGGCCTGTGCGCATACGTCCGTAGCAATCTACCCTGCACCAGACTCCCCAATTTAGAAGCTGGAAGGAAAGACATACTATGGATAAAACTCTCTCTCAGTGCTGCAAGTAAATTCATCTGTTGCATTTACCGGTCACCTTCTGACAACAACTTTGTCCAGCTCTTTGACTACCTTTCTGAAAAAAGGAATGGCTAGGATCTTCAAAAACCGATCCACAATGGAGAGCAGCGGAGGCCTTTGCAGTCAGTAATTCTTTAGCCAATATGGTTCAGCAACCTACTTACTTTCCTCGTATATCAACACACAGCTCAAATCCCTTGGATCTCCTTCTTACTACACAACCTGAATGCTATAAGATATCAGTCACCGCCCCCCTTGGTCGCTCAGACCACAGCATGGTCACTGATTCCTGCGCAATGCAACCCGAGGTCACACAGTCATCACACCCACGTATCGTTTGGCACTACAATTCCGCAAACTGGGACGAAATGCGGGATTACTTTTCCTCATTTCCATGGGCGTCTGTCTGCTTCTCTCATCCTGACCCCTCTGATATCTCACAAAACGTCACCAAAATTATCCAAGCTGGCATAGAATTATTTATTTCACGTACACAGAAAACCTGTTCAGCCACTCAAAAGCCCTGGTTCTCTAAATACTGTGACAAAGCCAGACTTGAAAAGGTCAAAGCTCACAAAACGCTTCTACACAATCCCAGTCAAGAAAATCGTCAAGCATTTAACAACGCAAGAAACTCCTATGTCCGCATTCTTTCCGAGGCAAAAAACTCGTTTAATAACCACATCAAAAACAAAGTCCTCTTAAGCTCCAACGGCGGCAAACCCTTCTGGACTCTTGCTAAATCTATTGGGAATAATTTCTGCAAAAGCACATTACCACTCTTGTCTCAGGGGATGAAATTGTTTCTACCGCCCTGGGCAAGGCTGAACTTTTTGCTTCGTTGTTCGCCGGCAATTCTACTCTCAATCCACCTCCAAATGTTCAACCACCAACAGTCCCCAATGTCGCACATAAAATGACCGATATCATTTTCTAAACTAAAAAGGTACGAAAGATGCTCTCTTCTCTTAATACCAGGAAAGCCTCTGGCCTTGACGAGATCCCAGCAATTGTTCTCAAAAAATGCGCACCAGAACTTGCTCCTGTACTGACTCGTCTGTTTCACATATCTTACAATAAAGGCATATTCCCTGATAACTGGAAAACTGCTCGAGTACAACCCATCCCCAAGAAAGGATCCAAAGCGCTTCCTAGCAACTACAGGCCTATTTATCTCCTTTGAGTCGTATCTAAAGTATATAAACACCGAATTACTAAAATTTCTTGAAAAACACAGTGTAATCCACGACAGGCAGTATGGATTCAGTCAGCGCAGATCGACTGCCGACCTCCTTTCCTTTGTCACCCATTCTTGGAACAAGTCTGTGGAACTACATGGTGAATCCCAGATTGTTGCTCTAGACATATCCAATGCATTCGACCAGGTCTGGCACGCAGCGCTGCTTAATAAACTCCGGCCTATGGACTACCACCAAAACTTGTTACCTGGAGAGCAAATTTCCTCTCCAACAGGAGCATTTCTGTTGTTGTGGATGGCCATTCCTTTAAACTGTATCCAATTAATGCAGGAGTTCCTCAAGGTTCAGCTTTAGCCCCTACTTTGTTTCTTCTCCACATCAATGACCTCCTCTCTAGCACATCCAACTCAGTTCACAGTTACGCGGACGACAGCACCCTCCACTCAAATATACAATATTCTAAGCCTGTCTCTTTAGCCCAATTAGATGAGGATCGCAGACTCATGGAGGGTTCTGTCTCCGTGAATCTCCAAAAAATATTAGACTGGGGAAGTGGAAATCTTGTACAATTCAACCCCACCAAATCTCAGTCTTGCTTTCTTTCTTATAAGAGATACACCAGTCCTAGACCCACCACAATGAACAACCAAGTTATTCAAAGCAATGAGTCCTTTTCTCTTGTTGGCATTTCTGTGGATCGAAATCCTAATTGGCACCAACATGTCACATCAATTGCAGAAGCGGCTGCTAAGAAATTAGGTTTCCTCTTCCAGGCTCGCAAATACTTTTCACCAGCTAATCTCTATACCTTATGTATTTCACAAATAAGGCCAAACCTCGAATACTGCTCCCACATCTGGGGTGCAGCTGCCGCTTCTACACTCGCTATCCTGGACTCCATTCAAAAGAGAGCTATGCGTCTCATCGGTGACCCTACCCTCACCGAAAGGCTGCCATCCCTTTCCCACCGACGTGCCGTTGGTGACCTCTCTCTCTCTCTTTTATAGATATCTGTCCGGGCACTGCTCAGAGGAGCTTTCCTCCATAGTTCCCCCACCTGCTGCCCTCAACAGATATACCAGGGGAACAGAGAGAATGCACCCTTTTACTGTCCAGGTCACCAGACATAGAACATCTTGTTATGCCCGCTCTTTTGTCCCGAGGACTTCCAAATTGTGGAATTCCTTGCCGGCACATGTTTTTCCTTCTCCGAACCTTCAAGTCCAGAGTTAACAAGTTGCCTCTTTCGTCCTTGTCAACACCTACGGTATGATAGTATTTAGGCTGTAAGCCCTCGTGGTGTGTTGTTGAAATTAAAAAATAAAAACGGAACGTGAGTATGATTTTTTGTGTTTTCTTTTGTTAACAGCTAATTTTTTTTACAAATTCGCCTAGTAATTAATATTAAACAATAACTATAACATGGATTGATGATAATTTTGTATTGTAGATGCAAGAAAAGGGCACTGTTATCAAAACTGATTTGGATATAGTATTGCACAAAGTGCATTTTACATTTCAATGTCACTTCCAAAAGAATTAATTTGTTGAAGCAGAAGACAAATTCAGAATTACTTTTATGCGAATATGTACAGTTCGCAGAAGATAATTTATTGTGTAATATTTACCATCATGTACCTATTTATAGATAAACTTCGAAAACGGGTGGTTGAAAGGCTTCAATCATAACTTGTCTTCCAGTGCATAAAAAAAAAGAAATATGAAGTCAAAAAAAGTTTTGCATTAATAATAAATGATATAAGAAAACTGTTTTTATATCTTCTGTGTCCTTTTTAATTTTAGTGTGGCATAAATTGTCACATTTTTTCACATTTAAATTATTTTATTTGGTAAAAGCTTTTAATTATCTTCCCAAGACAATTTTTTAAAGAGACAAGTTGAAATAGCAGATTCAGCCTTATAATAGATTTATTCGCGGAAGTAAGAGTTAGTCTCACCTTTCATCTGCACAATTTCTTAATTATGTACTAAGTATATCAGTTACATATTTTAAAATATTTGATTAATAAGACAGTTTTCATGTAGAGATATAGCAAATTGAGCACTGTGCTACCATTTATACCTAGAACAATTATTTATAGGTAAGTACAGATTGTAACTTAATATCCTCACAAAAAGCTTTCAATATATTCCTATACCTACCCTTGAAATAGTAGTTTAACGACGGTTTCAAGATAGTACATTAAATTATGATTAAATAAGATTATGGGTAAGAGAAATTTGCACAATGATTCATGCTGAATTCATTTAGGTTTCAAGCTGATTGTTGATACAAATTCTATTTATAACTATATAATCAGAAAGTTTTCACTGTTTTGTCATGTACAAGTTTTTATATTCATCTATAATAAACCAATTATCTAAATTAAGAATATGCAGGTAAATATACAATTCAAATTACCCGCTCAGTTGTCAGTACTTCACGCGAGGTGGCGCTAGTGTACTTGTCACAAATATCACCAATGCTAAAGCATAGGAGTGTCCCGTATTGTCATTATATAGTATTTGATATAGTGTAGTAAGTAGGTAGCTATAGGGATTATTCTTATCTGCAATAATTTCCAGATGCAAAAGTAAAATAATGCTGCAAATTAAATCATAACTTCCACATAGCTGTGATAATCTACTCTCTCAGAAAGACAATCCCATGAAATGAATTTAGGGTCCATGACTTGACCACAAAGGAAATATTCGTATTCCTGTACCCATAAACTTCTAAAACGTTTTAACGAAAAAAGTCAATTTTCACCATATCATCATGAAGCGATCTAACCCAAAAACAATTCAAAGCGTTCCTTTGTCGGGTGCTAACTGGATACCACATTTGATGATGATATCTAAATGAAAGTGAGTATTTTCCTAGAGTATAGTTCGCTATGTGGACGATTTTTTTGCAGTATTTAACACAAATATATGCAAAGTAGATGATTTTATTAAAAGACTGAAATGTCAATTTGATTCAATAAAATTCACCCACGAATTAAAAGTTAACAGTAAAGTTCCTTTCCTAAATGTGCTAATAGTTATTAAAAATAATGACTCTGGAATTCGATGTCCAGAGGAAGGAAACTACCACTCTTAAGTTACATTCCAAATGACTCGCATCATACGTTTACACAAAAAATGGCCAGTTTAAATTTCTTTGTAAATAGGTTAATACAATTTCCCTTAAGTTAAAGTAGATATTATAGTATAGAATTAGAGTACATTAAAAACGTGGCTAAATATAACGGATATTCGGATTGCTTAGTGGAAAACATAATTAATAGACACAGAACAAAGAAAATGTTAGCAGGATGCGCGACATTCAGGAAATATACAATAGAGAACAAATTTGTTTGCCTACCTTTTGAACCGTCTATAACCAGGGGTCTCGGGAGCATTTAAGAAAGCCGATTTGCAGCTAACTTCACAAAAAATAATTTAAGACATTTGTTAGGACCTCGGTGGTTCAGAGGTAAGAACGTGTGCCTTTGAACCGAAGGGTACTGGGTTCGATCCCGGCGTACTCCTTTCACTTTTTCAGTACAAACTGTAAAATTAACATCAACCGAGGTTCTGGCATTGTATTCGAGCAAGTTGAATGTCTGCACGTTCCGCCCTTCGGAGGGGGCGTAAAGCCGTCGGTCCCGTGTCCATGCGATGTTGGGCACGTTAAAGATCCCTACCCTCCTTACAGAAAGACAGGGGTTCGGCAAAATTTCCAGGATAGTGAGGTGAAACTGCTCCCTGGCGTCGGTGATTGGCCATATTCGCGGAAATAGGCCGACGTTAAAGGAAAAAAAAAGACATTTGTTAGGTAATACGATACATAAAGATAAAGGCACTGAAAAGTCGGGTATCTATGAGATAGGTTGTAAAGATTGTAATCTTAAATACACTGTGCAGACTAAGAAAACCATAATTGAGACTAAATTTCGTAAACATCTTGCACAGCTGATAGATACGGTAGTCTAGACAAGTCATGTGTGGCACAACATATTTGGGATAATAACCACCCCATTGATAAAGAAAATCTGATACTTATCAAAAATGTTAGACAGCCAGCCAAGTTAGATGTGTACAAAAGTATTGATATTTCTAGGGCAATAAAAAACAAAAGTTCCTAAATCCAAGGAAGTTCAAAAACCTCGTCCGGCAATTAAAATACAATACATTGAAAAATTTGCCTGCGACTTAGCCTCAAGATTCAGTATAAAAGATGATGTTAGTAGTAAGTAGTTAGAGTTTTTCATCCTCGGATGACGCTAACTTTGTTAGTGAACCAATCGTCAGGTCTTTAAGAAGATGTGTTGTGGTGATTTGGGTTCTCCAAGTGTACTTATCAGTGCCCATCACAGGTTCCAATCTGCACTTAGTAAATTCGTTCGAAAGTTATAAGACAGGCGTACAGACCAACAGACAAAAAATTTTTGTTACAGAATCAAGTTTTCTATATGTTTTGAGATTTTTTACGCCGTTTTAGAAGAAAAAATGCTAAATTTCTGTCACCGATATTCCACCCCCACACATTCAACCTTTAATTGAATTTTAGCACAGAATACCAGGTGTTTGATGAAATTGAAAGTTTTCTAATAAACAAACCCTAAAACGATATATTACTCGAGTTTTAATGAAAAAATGTCAATTTTCACTAAATCATCTCCCATTCATCCCCTACCCCCTGGAGCGATTTTACCCAAAAAAAATCCGAACCGCTCATTTGTCGGGTGCTAACTGTATACCAAATTTCAAGACGATCTCTCAATTCGTTCTAAAGTTATCGTGGCTACAACAGACAGACCGACAGACACAAACATTTTTCGTTCCCAATCATGTTTTCTATATGTTTTGCCACTTTTTACGACGTTTAAGCGAAAAAAATATTTTGAAATATAATGCCGCCGATGCCATACTTCCACACGTATTGAAGATGTGGAAGTAACATAAAAATCTGTGGCCAAAAAGCGAAAAGTTTAAAACTTATCAAGAAACACAACGCAACTCAAGTTTCGGCAAAAGTCTTAGAAACATATTTTGTCAACAATCTTGGAATACATTTTAAACCAGAAAAAACACTACTGAAACTTATTAGTAAGTAAAACTGTTAAAAAGAATATTAGTGTGTCAGAACGTAGGTAATTTTTTTATTATGCAAAGAACATTTGTAAGAATAAAGTTATTTTGTATAAGAACTAAGTGGACTGTATCTAATTTTTAAGAAAAGTCATATAAGGCCGAAGCAGTCGTGGGACGTGTTGCAATGGCAATTCTACTAATTCTGTAATTAATTACGTATACTTTGAATATAATATCCCGGGCATGAAGCCGATCTAAAGTATCACTCAAATAAAACGTTGGTTGAAGTATATTCAGATGGCGCCGGGAACTTCGCCCTTGCCTCCTAAGCAGAAGGTTACGCGAACGAATCCAGCTTGGTGAATGTATGTTTTTTTATGTTTTATTTTGACATTTGGAAAAACAATAGTGCACAGATTTCATACGTTTTGAACAAGATCTTATTTTTGTTTAAAACGCCTGAATAAGTTTGTCACCTTTGAGTCTGAAATTATTATTTTGTTATTGTTGATATTGAAAAAACTCTGGACGCAGCAAGTGCGTTATGGTAGTGAATTTTCATAAAAATGTTTTTATTGCAAATATGTGTGTTTTCTTTTTAAGAAAGCAGGCATCAATTTTGGTTACCAGTATAACCTATATAGTAAAAAATTCAAGTTATTTGCCTAAATGTTGCCGATTTTGACGTTTTAAATCGCAACTTTGACGTTTTGAGGAAAACCCCAATTTATTTTTCTTTAAATGCCTGTAACGTTTTTGTCCCTTAACCTATAGAGCTAAATTTTGGTAGGTAACTTACCTATAATGATATAAACCTGCGTATGAAATTTGGTTGTCCTTACTTTGTTAATTCCGGAGATATAATTTTTTTTAGAAAGAAAACACAAAAATTTCCGGGAAAACCACGGCGGATTTTCCTGGCTAACGAACTTATCCAAGCCACTTGCGAAAGGAAGGTACTCACCAAGTTTTATCAACATCGGTCCATTATTTTTTAAGTTATAGGTGTGACACAATAAATAAATAAATATATATATATATATATATATATATATATATATATATATATATATATATATATATATATATATATATATATATATATATATATATATATATATATATATATATATATATATATATATATATATATATATATAACATATAAAGTGTGAAACCGACCTCGGATTTGGGTTCCAGGGGTCCTAAATAGCGCTCATTTGAATAAATTTTTTCAAAATTCGAAAGTCGGGATCTCCCCAATAGTGAATTTTTTTAAAGAAAATTCACTAAAAACGGGTTTGATTAGGTTGACTAAAACAAAATCATACGGGCGATTAATAAGGAAAGGTAACTGCTACGTTTATAATTTGGCAGATACTTCACTTTTCTAAATATGAATTAAGTTTCCTTCTGGAAATCTTTTGTATAACTTTAATGAAATTTGTAATACAAGTTTCTTCAAAGAGACTTACGCTATCTACAGATAAAGCAAAATTTAATTCTTTAGCTTCATTGACAATTGAGCTTTGGGCATTTTTCTCAAAAGGAGTTAGAACACAAGATTTTTTTTTGGTAATATAGATATCGATGGTAACACTTTCGAAAGAATTCTTCATATGTGCGCGTACTAGGACCTCTAAAATCTATCTTCAAGGTCTGTGTAAGTTTAAACTATTAACTTTACTAATACGCCGTATGATAATAATGTACAATTCTTATGAAAATTCGCTATCATAACGCACTTGCTGGGTCCCGAACTTTTTTAATATTTAAAGTTTACTTATGTAATTTTTTTACAATAAGTACAAATAAAATTCAAATCAATGCTGGGTCAATTGCAAATTACTTTATACACAAGAAAATAAGCTGTTCTGACATCTTGTACTTCAATCTTGTAACCCTTGTATGAAAAGCATTACAATTACTTGTACGTAATATGCATAATGCAATGCGATGCATTATGTTTGCCCATACTCATGTGCAATATGCAAGTACAAAGAGCTGCAAACTGCAGCTGTAAACATCACAGCAGGCAGGCATACTCCACTCCAGAACCAGAAGCAGGAACAAAACACACAGTTACTCATGCGCTTTACGTCTACACTACTATCTACTGGTGGCCAACATTGTCATATAGGACAAAATTCCCTAGCCTTGAAGGTATTTTACTCAACGTTAGTAAGGTACTGTATTTTTTAATCAAATTACAAAATTGTAACTATACTTATCACCAGAAGCATATTGCATTGAAAGAAGACATTTAAGTTTATCTAATATGTACAGGCTAGGTATTTCAAATTAGAAATTTTTACATATAGGGTGGCGCGTTGAAAACGAAACAGACCGATTTGCGTCCAGAGATTTTTTTTTTTTTGGAAGAAACGCTGAAACACGTCAATTTTAATATTGAGGGGGACATGTTTTGACATAAAACTGAACTTTGTCACATCAACCCCTTAAGGGTGGTGATAACAACCCTTATATTTTAAATAGGGAACATGGGTCGAGTGTTACACCATTTGAAAGCTCTTTCTTTTATGAATTCAGCACACAAATTTTTTTGGAAGTTTTATCAACTCGTTTGAAAATTATTCACAGTTGAAGATGCAAAAAGGCATTTCACTCATTCCGATAAGAACTGTGCCGATAGTCAATGTTTTGTTGGTTTGTAAACAAAAAATTGACTATCAGAACATTTATTATCGGAATGAGAGAAATGCGGTGTATTATTTTAGATTATCGGTCGGCTTGATACTTGATAGTACTACCGAAAATTAATTTCACAATGGTGTATTCTGTAGAAGAAAGAGTTGAAATAATTAATCTATTTTGAAAAACGATGACTGTGCCAACCGTACTGCAAATTTGTTTAATCAACGACATCCGAACAGACATGTTAACAGAAAATACATTTTGGAGTTAGTTGCAAAGTTGCGACAAAGTGGTTCAGTAGCCAACAGAAAACGGGATCCTGAACGTGAATTTCCGGTTAGAAATGAGACTACTGAGATTGAAGTTTTAGGACAAATTGCTGCTGACCCAACTTTGAGCATGAGAAAATTGGCCACTGTTTCAAACATCAAAAGAAGAACTATTCAGCGAATATTGAAGCATCATAAATTTCACCCGTATAAAATTCATTTTGTACAACAACTGAATGAAGATGATTTTGATCGGCGGCTGGAGTTTTGTGAAGTTATCACTGCACGAATAGCTGATAACGGGATCTCTCTGTTCAATATCTGTTTTTCAGACGAGTGTACGTTTTTATTAAACTCTACACTCAATCGTCATAATTGTCGTTATTGGGCAGATAATAATCCAAGAAATTTTCACGAAGTCCACATTCAAACTCCACAGAAATTGAATGTCTGGACTGGCATTTTTGGAGACCGTTTAATCGGATCAATTTTTCTTGATGGCAATTTGAGTAGCGAAACGTATTTGATGTTACTAGAAGACATCGTTTACCCTTTACTAATTGACATTGTTAAAAATGATGATCGCTATCAAGAAAATCAATTAGGGTTTCAACAAGATGAAGCTCCTCCGCATTTTTCACAACGTGTTAGTGAGTTTTTGAACAGAGAGTTTCAGGGGAATGGATTGGTCGTAGAGGTGCTATTGAGTGGCCCCCTAGATCACCAGATTTAACTCCTTTAGACTTCTTTCTATGGGGCCATTTAAAGAATAGAATTTTCGCAACAGAACCGGAGTCTCTGGAAGAATTACGACGACGCATTGTTGAATAATGCCGTCGACAAATGCTCTAGAATGTCCGAGCTCGTTTTGAACAAAATTTGTACTTTTGTATGGAAGCTGGTGGTCAACAATTTGAACACTTACTTAACTGAATAAACATTTTTAAACGTTTGGTTTTGTTTTTTAGTTTTTTTAACGAAAAATTGACTAATTAGTACATTTCTTATCACAACGAATAGTGGAATCGAATTTAGTAACGTTTATCATGGTGCACAAATAATTTAAGTTTTGTTTTAGCGATACAGGATAGAATTAAAAGTGCTCCAAATTAAATCTTAATTTCCACATAGCTGTGATAATTTACTTTCCGCAGAAAGACATTCTAATGAAATGAATTTAGGGTCCATGACTTGATCAAATAATATTCGTATTCCTGTACCCATAAACTTCTGAAACGATATATTACTCAGTTTTTAATAGTAAAGTGACAGTTACCTCAATCAACCCACTATTTCTTCCATATTTTTTTGAAGCGATCTTACTCATAAATAATCCAGACTATTAGGTTGTGAACAGCTACCTTTGCACCAAGTTTGATGTCGAGTGCTTAACTACAAAACAATTCAACATTCCACCTCTACATGATCAACTCCTACTTCAATTTCATGAAAAATGTTGACCTTGATTTGACCTAGAAAGTCATCGCCAACAGCACATCCAGGGTCACCATTAGATCACTAGAAAAAAATCCTTGTCTGGAACTTTTTTTTTCCGCGACTTATTCTGCTATTCTGTTACTTTTGTGACATTTTTTTTTTGTTCCCTCAGGGCTCGTCCGCGGCCTTGCCGCCCCGATAGCACCGCAACCCTTGGTTGATTGTGCATATTTGTGACATTACATTAGTGGTAAAATCAGGCCATTACCCAATTAATTACTTCCACATCGTCACAACGTGTGGAAGTATCGCATCGGCGACAAAAATAAAAAAAAGATTCCCTTGAAAATTGTAAAAAAGTATCAAAACATATAGAAACCATGATTTGGGAACGATTTTTTTTCTGTTGGTCTCCGTCTGTCGGTCTGCATGTCTGCCTGTTTGTAGCCACGATAACTTTTGAACGAATTTAGATATCGTCTTCAAATTTGGTATACAGTTAGTACTCGACAAACGAACTGTTCGGATTGTTTTCGGGTGAAATCGCTTTAGGGGGTAGCGGATGAATGGGGGGTGATTTGGTGAAAATTGACATTTTTTCGTCAATACTCTAGTAATATAACGTTTTGGGGTTTATTTATTAGAAAACTTTTAATTTCATCAAACATGTATGGTATTCTGTGCTGAAATTAAATTAGGAGTTGAATGTGTGGGGGTGGAATATTGTTGACAAAATTTCGATTTTTGTTTGTTAAAACGGCGTAAAAAGTCTCAAAACATATAGAAAACTTGATTCTGAAACGAAAACTTTTTTGTCTGTCGGTCGGTCGGTCTGTCGCTCTGTAGGCATGTACGCCTGTCTTTTTTTATATTTCAACAACACACCACGAGGGCTTACAGCCTAAATACTATCGTACCGTGCGTGTCGACAAGGAGGAAAGAGGCAACTTGTTAATTTTGGACTTGAAGGTTTGCAGGTTCGGAGAGGCAGGAAAAACATGTGCCGGTAAGGAATTCCACAACTTGGAAGTCCTCGGGACAAAAGAGCGGGCATAACAAGATGTTCTATGTCTGGTGACCTGGACAGTAAAAGGGTGCATTCACTCTGTTCCCCTGGTAGATCTGTTGGGGGCAGCAGGTGGAGGAACTATGGAAGAAAGCTCCTCTGAGCAGTGCCCGAGCAGATATCTATAAAATAGAGAGAAGTCACCAACGGCACGTCGGTGGGCAAGGGATGGCAGACTTTGGGTGAGGGTAGGGTCACCGATGAGACGTATAGCTCTCTTCTGAATGGAGTCCAGGATAGCGACTGTAGAAGCGGCAGCCGCACCCCACATGTGGGAGCAGTATTGGAGGTTTGGCCTTATTTGTGAAGTATATAAGGTATAGAGATTAGCTGGTGAAAAGTATTTGCGAGCCCGGAAGAGGAAACCTAATTTATTATCAGCCACTTCTGCAATTGATGTGACATGTTGGTGCCAATTGAGATTTCAATCCACAGAAATGCCAACAAGTGAAAAGGGCTCATTACTTTGAATAACTTGGTTGTTCCTTGTGATGGGTCTACGGCTGGTGTATCTCTTACGAAATAGAAAGCAAGACTGGGATTTGGTGGAGTTGTATTGTACAAGATTTCTACTTCCCCAGTAATATTTTTTGGAGATCCACAGAGACAAAACCCTCCATGAGTCTGCGATCCTCATCTAATTGGGCTAAAGAGACAGGCTTAGAATATTGTATATTTGAGTGAAGGGGGCTGTCGTCCGCGTAACTGTGAACTGGGTTGGATGTGCTAGAGAGGAGGTCATTGATGTGGAGAAGAAACAAAGTAGGGGCTAAAGCTGAACCTTGAGGGACTCCTGCATTAATTGGATACAGTTTAGAGGAATGGCCATCCACGACAACAGAAATTCTCCGGTTGGAGGGGAAATTTGCTGTCCTGGTACAGAGTTTTGGTGGTAGGCCATAAGCTGGAAGTTTATTAGGCAGCGCTGCGTGCCAGACCTGGTCTAATGCTTTGGATATGTCTAGAGCGGCAATCTGGGATTCACCGTGTAGTTCCATAGACTTGTGCCAAGAATGGGTGACAAAGGAAAGGAGGTCGGCAGTTGATTTGCACTGACGGAATCCATACTGCCTGTCGTGGATTAGACTGTGTTTTTCAAGAAATTTTAGTAATTCGGTGTTTATATACTTTTCCATCACTTTAGAGACGACTGAAATGAGAGAAATATGCCTGTAGTTGTTAGGAAGGGCTTTGGATCCTTTCTTGGGGACGGGTTGTACTCGAGCCGTTTTCCAGCTACTAGGGAATATGCCTCTATTGTAAGATGTCTGAAACAGACGAGTCAGGGCAGGAGAAAGTTCTGGTGCGCATTTTTTGAGAACAATTGCTGCGATCTCGTCAAGGTCAGAGGCTTTCCTGGTATTGATAGAAGAGAGCATCTTTCGTACCTTTTTAGTTTTGAAAATGATATCCGTCATTTGATGCGCGACATTGGGGACTGTTGGTGGTTGAACATTTGGAGGTGGGTTGAAAGTATAATTGCCGACGAACAACTAGGTAAAAACTTCAGCCTTGCCCAGGGCGGTAGAAACAATTTCATCCCCTGAAACAAGAGGTGGGAACGTGCTCTTGTAGAAATCATTCCCAATTTAGCAAGAGTCCAGAAGGGTTTGCTGCCGTTGGAGCTTGAGAGGACATTGTTTTTGATGTGGTTATTAAACGACTTTTTTGCATCAGAAAGAATGCGGACACATCGGTTTCTTGCGTCGTTAAATGCTTGACGGTTTTCTTGACTGGGATTGTGTAGATGCATTTTGTGAGCCTTGACCTCTTCAAGTCTGGTCTTGTCACAGGATTTAGAGAACCAGAGCTTTTGAGTGTCTGAAGAAGTTTTCTGTGTACGTGGAATAAATAATTCGATGCCAGCTTGGATAATTTCGGTCTGTTAATAAGCGCAATTACTTTCGAACGAATTGAAATATCATTCTCAAAGGAACGAAGTGTTTTTGGGTAAGATCACTTTATGAGGTGGGGGATAAATAAGGGGTCAGTTGGTGAAAATGTACATGTTTTCAATAAAATTCGAGTAATATAACGCCTCAAAAGTTTAAGGGTACGGGAATACAAATATTTTCTTTGTCGTCAAGTCATGGACCCTAAATTCATTGTCTTTCTGAAGAGAATAAATCATCACAGCTATGTGGAAGTTATGATTCAATTTGCAGCACTATTTTATGGTGAAATGTAAATTGGTCAATGAAAAAATAAGACGAGGAACTAAACTCTACGTACACTGTACACTTAATAATCTGATGTAACCTTCTTTGAAAACTAAATTCATATTCACCTCCTCACATTCAACCACAACTTCAATTTCAACATAGAATATTAGATGAGTGATGAAATTGAACGTTAACACACAAACGCTGAAAAGGTATACTACTCGATTTTTAACGACAAAATATCAATTTTCACCAAATCACCCCTCATTTATCTCTTCTCCCTGGAGCCGAATCGATCGTTGGTTAGGTGCTAACTGTATACCAAATTTGAAGACGTTATCTCAATTCGTTAGAACGTTATTATGCCAACTAGCAGATAGACGTACAGACCTACAGACCGTCACCCGACCGACAGACAAACAAATTCGTTTATAAAATGATGTTTTCTATATGCTTTGAAACTTTTTACGCCGTTTTATAAAAAAAAATGTGGAAATTTCTGCCACCGATTATCCACCCCCTCACATTCAACCCATACTTCAATTTCACTACAAAATACTAGATGAGTGATAAAATTGAAAGTTTTTACAAACCCTGAAGCGTTATATTACCCGACTTCAACGAAAGAAGAATGCCAATTTTCACCAAAAATCATCCCCCATTCATCCTCTACCACACGGAGCGATTTTATCCAAAAACAATTCGAACCGTTCGTTTCTTAGGTGCTAACTGTGTACCAAATTTCAAGACGATATCTCAATTCGTTCTAAAGTTGTCGTGGCTACAAAAGGACTGACATACAGACAAACAGACCGACAGACACACAAAAATGTTCCTTCTCACATTATTCCTTTTATACTTTATTGCCCTAGAAATATAAATACTTTCGTACACATCGAGCGTCGCTGGCTAATATTTTTGATAAGTCTCATAAAAAACAAAAGTTCCTTAAATCGAGCTCTACCAGTGGTGTGCAATGTTGCAGCCCTTTGTCTTTGAAGCAGATAAACATTCCGAAACCTGTCAGGTAAAGTAATAAGGGAGGTTCAAAAACCTCGTCCGACAATTAAAATACAATAAACAGAAAATTTGCCTGCGATTTAATCTCCCTCTCGGTATCGTTCGTTACCTAAGGTGGTGTTTTAATAGAAAGTAGTTAGTTAGAGTTTTTAATCCCCTGATGATGTTAACTTTGTTAGTGAAACGATCGTCAGGTCTTTAAAAAGATGTGTTATGGTGATTTGGGTTCTCCAAGTGTACTTATGTTTTGACGCTTTTTACGACATTTAAGTGAAAAAAAATTGAAAATGTTTGTCGCTGGTGCCATACTTTCACACGTTTTGACGATGTGGAAGTAATAATTTGTAATTTTTAAAATTATTTTGTAACTTTTCGTCTTGAGAATTAGGTAAAACGTTTTCAATCATTTATTTTTATAACTGTTTATGACAAATTTAACAGTTTTCTCAAATTTTTTATACACATCGTCGTCAAAAAACTACACAATAAAACTTTGTAATTTAATTGATTTAATTACTTCATTTAATTTCATTCTCTTAATTTATTTACTTTACCTATTTATTTATTTATTCAACACCCTAACAGAAAAAGGCTTTATATATTGTGCAAATTAAATCGGTGGAAAGTCAAAAAGCTACATAATAAAACTTTATAATTTAATTTATCTAGATCAGCTTTGATGGTTAAGTGGTAATTACGTGTGCTTCTGGACCCAAAGTTCCTAGGTTCGATTCCCAGCCGGGGCGTCAAATTATTTTCCAATACTTACATACTGTAAATTAACATTAATCGAGATTGTGGCATTGTGTGTGTGTTTTTTTTTTTGTTTCTTTAACGTCGGTCCATTTCCGCGACTATGGCCAACCACCGACGCCATGGAGCAGTTTCACCCCAATATCATGGGAATTTTGCCGAACCACTGCCTTTCTGTAAGGAGGGCAGGGATCTTTAACGTGCCCAACAACGCATTGACACTGGACCGACGGCTTTACGCCCCCTTCGAAGGGCGGAACCAGCAGACCGCCAACTTGCTCAAATATAATAGCACAACCTCGGTGAATGTTAATGTTACAGTATGTACTAAAAAAGCGAAAGGAGAACCCTGGGATCGAACCCAGTACCCTTCAGTCCAGAGGCATACGTTTTTACCACTGAACCACCGACGTTCTTGTTGGTTGTGGCATTGTGTTTGAGCAAGTTGAATGTCTGCAGGTTCCGCCCTTCAGAGGGCGCGTAAATTCGACGGTCTCATGTAGCACGCGATGTTGGGCACATTAAATTAATTAAAATAATTAAATTAATTTAATTAATTAATTAAATTAATTAATTAAATTAATTAATTAAATTAAATTAAATTAAATTAAATTAAATTAAATTAATTAAATTACTTATAATAATTAAATTACTTATATTAATTAAATTAATTGAACTTATAAAATTAATTCAATTAATTAATCAAATCAATTAAATTAATTAAACTGATTAAATTAATAAATTAATGAAATTGATTAAATTACTTATATGATTTACATGAATTAAATTAATTAAATTAATCATTTTCATTAATTAATGTAATTAATTTGATTACTTTAATTAATTAAACAAATTTTATTCATTTAATTAATTTAATTACATTCATTGAAATAATTTAACTAATTTAATTAGTTTAATTAATTACATTAATTAATTTAATTTAAATATATTGTGAAAAGTAAATCAGTGGAAAGTTGAAAAGCTACGGAGTATAACTTTGTAATTTTATTTATTTAATCAATTTAATTCAGAAAAAAATTATCATTTCGTTTATTGTTTAATTTGTGTAATTAATTCAATTAATTCAATGAATGTAACTGATTTAAAATTGTTTAATTTGTTTAATTTATTTAATGTATTTAATGTCTTTAATTTACTTAATTTAGTTGATAAAATTAATTTAATTATTTATTTATTCAACACACCAACAGCGACAATTCAATGAAAAATGGTGGGGATGTAATCAGTGGAAAGTAAGAAACTAACAAAATAAAAATTTAAAATTTTATTTATTTCATAAAAAAATAAGTACGTTAAATTATTTAATTTGTGTAATTTATGAAATTAACTTAGTTGATTTAATTCATTAAGCAATTCTAAACCAATAAGAAACGTTTTTTGGTCTTTAGACCACACCTGAATGGCAAATATTACGACTTCGTTATTTGTCGGAAATCGTAAACCTCTCAAATATTTTTTGAGATTTGGGAATAAATCGTCTGGTGGTGCTAAGTCCGGGGAATATGGCGGGTGGTCATCCAATTAAAAACCAACCTTGAGTAAATGGTTGCAGTGCAATTAACGATTTGTGGGCAGGTGCCTAGTATTGCGAGAAGAGATAAGTTCACGTGCATTGAATGATTAAAGAGCGAATCTCTCGACACCGACGTGCTTTATCGGTATCAAACAAGTATACTTTTGTTGCTTAAAAATAATCAGTTTATCTGAATTTTCATTCAAAATCGTGCTAGAGTGTTATATAAAAAAGTTCGGGACGCAGCAAGTGCGCTATGGTAGTGAATTTTCATAAAAATTGTTTTAATAGCAAATATGTTTTTTTAAGAAATCAGGCATCAAATTTGGTTTAATCAAAATAACTTGATTGTTTGAAAATGTAGAAAAATTTCCGAAAGTAAACTTAAGTGTTCCCAAAAAAACTGGTTTCTTGGTCAACCTTATAGGTTAATAGCAAATTGAGCTGTTCAAATATGAAACATTTGATCAAAATTCACTACCATAAAGCACTTGCTGCGTCCCGAATGTCTTTTCTTACAAACATGCATTATATTTCGATGGAAAATGCAAAAATGCAATAACATAAGGCGTGCTCGATTTAAAAAAAATAATTTGAATCACCAACGACTTATGGGCCATTCTGTAATTATAGAAATATTTTTTAAGATGTAGCTCAAGACATCCTATAATTAATGTATACATTTTTTTTTCGTATATTCTATAATAATGGATATATTGAGCTTTATTGATTTTTTACGAAACCCTTTTAGTACGCCGGTAGTACAGATACCCGTTTAGACAATTTCTCATATATGCATGTGTTCACTGGCGTTACTTCTGCAATTGTGCGATGTTGACCGTGTTCTCTTAATGGCCATTAGTGTTGTAGTGGTTCGAGCGTGCATGTGTCGCTAGTTCCTGGTTTGTGACATCTTATTTGTTTTCTACATTGTTTTTGCTGTGAGGAAAATGCTAGGTCGAAAGTTGTTAAATGCAAGGTAGAAGGTTGTTTACATCCAAGGGCCAGACCAACCTCAATTGCTTGAGATGCAAAAGATAGGTGTTATGTGAATCCATTGTTCTTTTTTAGGTTTCGATCGTTTGGCAGTATTTGCTATAGTATGTTCTCTTTTAGATGTAGAAAGTAGGGTACTATTATTGCATTATGGGTTTTCTTCCTCTAGCTTTCCACTTGTGACAAACGTGGGGGAGAGGCCGCTTTGTCATGGGGATTTTCCTTCCCCTCTCGCATGTATACACCCACCCTCGTTGTATAAACTACAAGACAAATTTCCTGAGAGCAGCCTTCAAGAAAGTTACGGGACCTGGGGCGAATAATGGTTATTTGCAGGGTAGGCAGGGTTTAAGGGCAATATGGCTTCAAAATGTGAAAAAGGGCAGCTTTTAAGCCGTTTTCTTCGCATTTTCAGCTTATATTTCCTTTTTACTACCTCCCGCACCCAGCACCGCGATTCACTCCTCGCCCCGTAACTTTCTTGGGGGGTGTGAACAAGAATTTTTTCTTGTGGTTTGTGCATTCAGGGGTATTCTAAGTATGTTTCTGAAAATATTAAAAACTTAAGGGAGTTTAAAATTGTATGTGAATCGTACATATTTTTTGACATTAAGAAAACATACATAGTGAAAAACAAAAGGAGTCAGACCAGGAATGGTCGAAGGTAAATTTGCAGATTACCTCCCAAACGCTTTTTAATTTTTTTTCATAAACGTGCCTAGAACCCCACCAGGATGCACAAACCACATGTAAAACTTCTTATTCACACCCCCAAGGAAGTTACGGGACCAGGAGTGAGTAGGGGTGCTGGTCGGGGTAGGTAGTGAAATATGAGCAGAAAATGCGAAGGAAACGGCTTGAAAGCTGTCTTTTTCACATCCTGAAGCCATACCCCCCTAAACCCTGCGTACCCTGCACAGCAGCCCTATTCGTCCCAGGTCTCGTAACTTCCTTGGGGGTATGAACAAGAAATGTTTCTTGTGGTTTACGCACGCGAGAGAGGGAAGGAAAATCCCCATGCCGAATAAGCACCCCTCCTCACAAGTGGAACGTTAGAGGAAAGAAAACCCATATTAAAATATAAGGACCAAAGGGTGTACAGCGAAAAGAGAATATCGCATGGCAAATACCGTCAAACGATCGAAATTTACAAAAAAAAAACAATACATTTACATAACACTTTCCTGGTATTAAGAGAAGAGAGCATCTTTCGTACCTTTTTAGTTTTGAAAGTGATATCCGTCATTTTATGCGCGACATTGGGGACTGTTGGTGTTTGAACATTTGAAGGTGGGTTGAGAGTAGAATTGCCGGAGAACAACGATGCAAAAAGTTCAGCCTTGCCCAGGGCGGTAGAAACAATTTCATCTCCTGAGACAAGAGGTGGGAACGTACTCTTGCAGTAATTATTCCCAATAGATTTAGCAAGAGTCCAGAAGGGTTTGCTGCCGCTGGAGCTTAAGATGACTTTGTTTTTGATGTGGCTATTAAACGAGTCTTTTGCCTCAGAAAGAATGCGGACATAGCGGTTTCTTACGTCGTTAAATGCTTGACGGTTTTCTTGACTGGGATTGTGTAGAAGCTTTTTGTGAGCTTTGACCTTTTCAAGTCTGGCCTTGTCACAGGATTTAGAGAACCAGGGCTTTTGAGTGGCTGCAGAGGTTTTCTGTGTACGCGGAATAAATAATTCCTTGCCAGCTTGGATAATTTTGGTGACGTTTTGTGAGATATCAAAGGGGCCAGGATGAGAGAAACAGACAGACGCCCATGGAAATGAGAAAAAGTAATCTTGCATTTCGTCCCAGTTCGCGGAGTTGTAGTGCCAAACGATACTTGGGTGTGATGACTGTGTGACCTCGGGTTGCATTGCACAAGAAGCAGTGACCATGCCGTGGTCTGAGCGACCCAGGGGGGCGGTGATTGATATCTTATAGCAATCAGGATTTGTAGTAAGAAGGAGATCCAAGGGATTTGAGCTGTGGGTTGGGATGCAAGGAAAGTAAGTAGGTTGTTGCCTTAAACCATTACATTACATGAAGATATAAGGAACCGTCTAAATGCGTAGGTAACCGTACTAGCGCCGTACTGATAAACTGACAGTTGATGCCCATGGACCATGAGTCTAGAATATTCCAGAGATTCCCAAAGTCAAAGTGAATTTTACGTCAAATGTAATGTTTAGGGGGGAAGGGGTGTCACAGGACAGAACCGTAGTGGGAAATTATAAAAAAGTGTGCAATGTGTAAGGAACTTTAAATGTCAATAACTCTGCAAAAAGATGAGAACAAAAGGTGGGAACAGTTTCAACATGCATGTAAGACACCAAGCTTTATTTATCAACGCTCGTTTTATCTAAAAGTAATCTGCAAATTCACCTGATCGAACATAAACAAGCTAGGTTTTACTTTAAAATTATTTAAAAAAATTACAGAAGAAAATTGAATCTCGTTATTTTCTCGATAACATTTATCAAGTATCCTGTAAGCACATTCCCTAAATACTAATGATTCCAGTAATTCCTTCATGTCTATTGATCTTCAGTTTACTTTATAAGGGTTGAATCATTTTAAATCATTGGTGTTATTCCATTAAAACGAGAATCAAAATGGTATTTTATTAGCAATGAAAACTGGTAATCGTTTGACGCCTGGGAAAAACTGTTCCAGATGATATGGCAACAGCGCCGGTAGTGTATCGAATCCTGTTCCTGAGACGACCCCGTGTCAGTATGCCAGGCCAGCTAAGCAGCAACAACTACCCCAGTGTATGCGAGCTTTTGTTCTCAGGGTAGATAAACACTGACAGTCCTGCGGTGTCCTAGTGGCAATTGTAGCGCCAGTGCGTGAGATGTCGCCGTCCGTGTGAACGATGCGTGTGTGCCCTCCGGAGCGGCCTTGCCATGGAGCCCACCAGCTCCACGCCGAGCCCCACGCAGCTCAACACTGCCGACAGCACATTCACCAGGTAACTAGATCACCATTCCAGGCATGATAAATGTAAGACAACAGAGCTTGCTTCATCGATCCTTCCTTCTTATCCCGACCTCTCGTGGTCCGGCTCCTCCGTCTGGTTGAATGTAACGCCGGCACTTGCCATGCTCGTTAATCACATACATACCCCCACAATGATGCGCTAGACTGTAATAAACTGAAGAGTTTACATTTACGTTGTAACGATAACGATGTGATAATAGTAATTAAGGTAGGTACGTCCCAATTAGAAAACCGGGCTTGGTTAGCAGACAAAAAATGATAATTTAATTATCAGGAATTATACAGCTGATTTTCTGTAACCCGGCTACAAAACAATACAACGAATTTGGTAATTGAATATCTTGTAAAACTTTAAAAGTTTAACGCAGCAAGTGCGTTTTGGTGGCGAATTAAAAAAAAGATTTCAAATCCAGGAAACTAACAAAGCGATTGGTTTAAATACAAGTTTGTTAGAAAAAGGTTTTCTTTTCGAAAAAATAAACGATTTGATTAAGGTTAGCTAACGAACTTATCCAACCGCTTAACGAAGGGAAAATTATAGATTTAGCAGATAGGTGCTGCTGATTTCGTAAATAGCTTAGATAGCCAACACAATCGAACCAGTTTCTCTGTGAAAATTTCTGTATCTAACAAAATAACAGTTATTTTAGTAAAATTCTGAACACAAATTACCTTTAAACAGACTAGTACATACCAAATTTTTAGTTTCTGGCTTTATAGAAATGTAAGTTATAAGCATTTATTTCTTTTCCTTCAGGGGACCAAAAGAGAGCACAAGATTAAGCTTTGGTGTGATAAAACACTGAGTGAAGATTGGAACCTGTGATGAGTACTGATACGTCATCAGAGGGATGAATGAATAGCTTATTTATCTCTCTGATGACGCTAACTTTGTTAGCAAAACGATCGTTAGGACTTAAAACTGCATTGTGATAAATTGGGTTGCCCAAATACGATAAAACGGTAAATTCGCAGACAACCTCCCGAAGACTTTTGAACCTTTTTTTCAGAAACTACCTAGACTCCCTTGGACCCACAAACCACATGAAAATTTTCTTGTTAACACCCTCGCAAGGAAGTTACGGGACCAGGAGTGAATATGGGTGCTGGGTGGGGTAGAAGATAAAAAGGAAATATGAGCAGAGAATGCGAAGAAAACAGCTGAACCAGACCGCGAAGAGCTGCCTTTTTCACATTTTGAAGCCTACCCCACATAACACCCCTATTCGCCGCAGGTCCAGTAAAATTTTTTAAGGTTACTCACATGAAATTTGCCTTATGGCTTATGTAACGAGGGTGATTGTAGACATGCGAGAGGGGAAGAAAAACCCCCACGACGAAGCAGCCCCCCCCCCTCCCATTTTTGCCAAGTGAAACGCTAGTGGAAGTAAAATCCATGTTACAAAATATGTACCTTAGTTTGTACCGCTAAATTAGAACAAATCATAGCAAATACTGCCAAACGATAGAAATTTTTAAAAAACCGGTAAATTCACATCTCTTACCTTTTTCATCTCAAGCAATTGGCTGCAAACAACCTGATACCTCGCATTTTCCCCATTACAGAAACAACTTAGGAAACAAATAATAGGTCACGGATCACGAACTCGCGACACACGCACGCTCCAACCACTGCCACACTAGGTAAAATGGTCATAATAAGAAAACAACGCGAACAATGCACAATTTCAGAAATAAGGCCTTGGAACACATGAATCATTAAGAACCCGGTGACAGCGATATGCGTAGCGTACTAAAAGCGATCTGATAATAAAAGCCGCAATAGCTCAAACTGCCGGATCTGGAATATTCCAGTAAATCCGACTGTTAAGTTTACGTTAAATAATAATGTATAGGAGAAGAAAGGGTCTTACGGAACAGAACCGTACTGGGAAACCATTGCAAAAGTGTGTAATATGTAAAAAACTTTAAACGTAAATAACTCAGCAAAGACAAAGGAACAAAAGGTGGGAATATAGTGTCAGCGTGCATGTAAAATACCAAACCTTATATATCGGCAGTTGTTTTATCTAAAACTGTTCGGAAGGTTGTCTGCAAATTCACCTTAAAAACAACTAATTTAACTTTACTGACCAAACAAAAGTTATCTACCAAAAATCGCCAAGTTTTCGAAGCAACCCCCAGCAATGTTCGGGACTAGAAGTGAATAGGGTCGTTTGGCGGGGAAGAAGGTTAAAAGGAAATACATTAATTGTTGTTGCCCTTACTTGGTGAAACCGTTCCATACTAAATACAGATATAGAGACTTCTTCTCTGGCTTCACAAGTGTTGGTTTTATTGGCTGTAACCGGTTTTGCTGCTTGACAGCAGCATCATCAGACAAGAGACAATTAAATTTATTGAAAGAATTTTCTGATCAAAACACCATAATATAGCAATAAGTGAAGATTGGAACCTGTGATAAGCACTGATAAGGATACTTGGATATCCCAAATCCCCACAACGCATTAAAAAAAACCTGGTGATCGCTTCACTCACCAAGTTAGCGTCATCAGAGGATGATTAATTCTAAATATCTTATATCCACAGCTTTATTTAAATTCTTCTGCAGGTAGTTGGTCACTGACGATTTAGGGAGGTTCAATGACACCAAAAATTAACATATTTCGTTTGGCGGAAATATCTGTATTCTTTTATTATGTATCGGACGTGCTTATGCCGGTATTTATTTTCTAAAGTAATCTATCAGGAGACTACCCATAGGCGGCGGAGCGAGATTCATCACACTTGTTATTATTACTATATTAAACTATATATATATATATATATATATATATATATATATATATATATATATATATATATATATATATATATATATATATATATATATATATATATATATATATATATATATATATACTTTCGAAGGCGTTTGGCTGTCCTGGTTGTATAACATTTTTTATTCATTTTAGATTCTCCTCATTAACGTGGTGATTATTATCCCAAATATGTCGGGCGACGGAAGATATCTATAGTACCGTATCTTAATTGTGCCAAATGTTTTTTAAATCTAATTCCTATAGATCTTTTTGTTTGTCCGACGTATTTAAGATCACAATACTTACAACGTATTTCATACATTCCCGACATTTTGGCCGTACTATCCTTGTTTTTTGGGTTACCTAGCAAGTTTGTTAAAAGTATTTTTCGTCGAAAATGTTAGTTGCAAATTGGCTTTTTTTAAAATTCTGTCTAGACCCTTCGTGATTCGAGGTTCAAATGGTAAGCAAACAAAGTTTTTTCTGCTTTCTCTCGTCTAAAAATCGTTGATTCTACTAACATTTTCTTTGTTTTCTGTTTGTTAATTAATTTCTCTACTAGGCAAGCAGTGTAGCCGTTATATTTGGTCACGTACTTAATATACTTTTTCCCCTTAGGGCTCGTCCGCGTCTTTACCGCCCTGATAGCACCGCAGCCTTTGGATTATTCCAAAATCACTGTGCCTTGAACTAGTCTGCACAGTAATTGGTAGGGTGAAGTTTTAGGCTGTCCGTAGATCAGTTGTCTTTTGCGGTCCAGAACTTTACACTCGCACAAGATGTACTGGGCTGATTCCTTCCCTCGCCGCAGAGTCTGCATGCCAGGTCCCCCTCAAACCGTCCCATTTTATGCAGGTGTTTCTTGACAGTCATGTATCCCGTCAAGCGTTCTGTTATGTTCCTGAGCTGTCCTCTGCTAAGATTTAGCAGCTCCACAGCTCTCTTTGGACGGGGTTGCCCAACTAATGATTTCCCGTGTTTGAGACTGGACAATCTGCCCAGTATGCCTGTGCTGTTCCCTGACCCAGACCTGCTGGTTCCCTGGCCGTATACAAATACGCCCAGGACCGGTTCTGGCCCCATAAATGGATCTGCTGATTCTCTCTTCGATAGATTGTCAACTTCTTCATTGCCTTTGACCCACGAGTGACTCGGCACCTAGATGAGAATGACCTCATTGTGCCCAGCTAGGTTGCTCGCATCGTCTCGGCATTCACTTATCAGCCTGGAATTTACCCGTGGGCTACTTAAGGCCTTAAGGGGTGCCTGGCTGTCTGTGGCTATGATGATCCGCTTGTTGGTGTAGCCGCTCTTGTTCTCTCGCACGCAGTGCAAGATGGCGTACATTTCGGCTTGAAAGACTGGTACATGAGCTCCGAAGGAAATACTGTCACTTTAAAGTCTCACAGGGGATGTCTTGGGCGCTCTGCAAGTCATATGTTGCTATGTTACAGTTGTCAAATCTGACACTACTTAAATGTATTAAGTTTTACAATAATTATTGTCTTGTGTTTCTTGTTTTCTTTTGTGATAATAATTAGTTGCTCAAAATGACTGGAAAAGTCTCGGTTAATAAACAAGTTGTATATCGAGGAATATTTCCTAACCGTAATATACCACATCGTCAAACGTTTGCCAATGTTGAACGTAGAGCTCGCAAAACGGGTTCCTTTTTCATAAAAAAAAATGCTGAAGGACGCGTTCATGCAGTGAACGCACGAACTGAGGAGCGTCTTCTAAACAGTATTAAAAGTGAGCCTCAAACCAGCACCAGACGACTATCCAGGCAGATTCATATAACACAGCCGACGGCCCATAGAATTATCCGACGTAATCTGCTGCATCCATATCACCTTCAAAAAGTACAAGAACCGCTACCGTAGGATAATAGAGGCAAGGCTGTTTTTTGTTGTAATTTCATCTTAAATCAGAACGTTGATTTTCCCAAGACCATTGTTTTTACGGATGAAGCTTGCTTTACAAGGAGAGGGATTACGAATGTGCACAACTGCCACAAATATTCGGATGTAAATCCACATGCTACAGTAACCCAAAATTTCCAAAGAGAATTTAAAATAAATGTGTGGGCAGGTATTGTTGGAGGACATTTGGTTGGGCCGTTTATTTTACCAAACCGCTTAAACGGCGTAACATACTTGCTTTTCTTGCAAAATGTTCTTCCTGAGTTACTGGAGGAGCTGCCTTTATAACTGCGCAGCGAAATGTGGTTTATGCATGATGAGGCGCCACAACATTTCACTACAAATGTTCGTGGTTTTTTAAACAAACAGTTTCCAAATCAATGGATAGGTCGTGGAATGAATTTCCCCCAACATTGGCCATCACGATCACTAGACTTGAATAAATGTGACTTTTTTCGCTGGGGGGCTTTAAAAGAATCTGTGTATTTGACACCAGTTCAAACTGAGGAAGATTTGTGGAGTCGCATCAATAATAAGTGGACCATTATTAAAAGTGACATGCAATTGCTTAACAAAGTCGACTTTAATTTTCGACGAAGGGTGCAGTTATGTGTGAGAGAAAATAGAAGTCATTTTGAACAATATCTTCAGTGTTTTTTATGTTGTTTTCTATTTATTAGTTTTTAATAGCGTTTGTTAAATTTCAGATAGGTTAGTGTTTAATAAAGTCTTCAAGAGACATAATTTTGTTTTGATCTCAACTCTAAAAATCTCAGTTTTCTCAAAAACGGGTGGTTTGTCGCAAAACTGACAAGAGGAGAAAAAAATATAAAATTTAATTTGCTATAAAATTGATGTACTTTAACTTTTAATTAGATTAGGGTTTAAAAAAATCAAATCATTAAAAGGGTGACCCACCCCCGATTCATCCCTTTTGAGTTTTTATCCACTTAAAATTTTTGTCCAATAAGGATGTTGATAAAAGAAAACCATTTACCAAATTTGGCTGTTCTATGTTAGGGCACTGCTGCAATACAGTAGTTTTTTGTAATTATTAAAGAATCTTCGGAGATTAATATGTCACCAACCATGGGCGTCAGAGAAAAATTTTATGTAAAAAATCGGCATGTTTTGAGGTTCTCTACACGCACACATTGTGTGTCCATTGTGTTGTTAATCACCCTGTATATATATATATATATATATATATATATATATATATATATATATATATATATATATATATATATATATATATATATATATATATATATATATACTCGTGGTTCGTTTTTTTCGTGAAGAGTTCTGTTATAATTTATTGGGTTTAGATTCGTGAAAACTTCTCCATTTTTGGACAAAAATTAAAACAACATTTGTGTTTTTGATTGAACGAAGTTTCGCCGCCTCATGCGCGGCTTCTTCAGTTTTTTAAAATTTCTTTATTTTATTTTATACTAATCTATTAACATTTAACTTTTACGGTTGAGAGCTGTAAACATTGAAAAGGGCATTTTTAGAGAGTAGGTTCTCTTTAAATCATTGCAATATATGTTTTTAAAAAACATATTTTTTTGTAAAAACATATATTGCAATGATTTAAAGGGAACCTACTCTCTAAAAATGCCCTTTTCAATGTTTACAGCTCTCAACCCTAAAAGTGAAATATTAATAGATTAGTATAAAATAAAATAAAGAAATAAAAAAACCTGAAGAAGCCACGCATGAGGCGGCGAAAGGTCGTTAAATCAAAAACACAAATGTTGTTTTAGTTTTTGTCCAAAAATTAAGAAGTTTCCACGAATCTAAACCCAATATATTTTATATATATTAGTCATATATTCTAGATATTTTGTTTTAATATAATGAATCGCTTCAGGTCGTTAGCGAGTCTAGGCGGACCAGTTTTAAAATGTTATTTTTATGAAATTTGTCAGACGTATTGCCTGTATATATAGAGCCTTTATTATTGATTGAATTTTCTAGATTACTGTACAATTAAAATCCTAGATTTTTATTGATTTATAGAAAATTCGCTGCCTCGTTCGCTACCATAACGTATTTGCAGCGTTGGTACTGTTTTTACTGTTTTATCTTCAACTTGTTAACAGGAATGATTCCTTTATATATAACACCGACCATTACCCGTGCTGCTAGTGTTTCTGTTCGCATGTGCTGTTTTCAGCTAATCCAGACACTGCAGACATAGGAAGTAGAGGAGATCCCGCGATTTTGGTCCCCGTACAACACTGACCTAATTCCTAGTTTTCATCCTTACAGCACGCTTATCGTGGATAAACGATTTTAGCTTTAAATTAAACATCTCCTGAATCATACCTATTTAGCCTATGCTATGTAAATACCTACATACAGGCCTAGTTAGTAAATGAAAAAGCAGTGTTTTGAATTTAAGTTTGAGTAAAATTAACAAATTTAAAATCTCAATTGCCATAAGAGTCGAAGCACTACTTCCTAAAAATATGACATAGTACAGGCTGCTTCATTTTTGCGGTGTAAATCATTCCCATTTTGCTGGCCAACGAACGTCTTCACCTGCCAAGATATAATTATTTGCAAACAATTTCTTCCATACCAAAATTGTATTAAGTAATGTTATACGGAAATTATATTTTTCCGAAAATTCGAAAACTTTTTTTTAAAATAACTTATTAAAGTTTTATTATTAACTACCAACCTTCCACAAAAATCTTACAAAAGCCTGGACGCAGCATGTGGGTTATGGTAGTGACTTTTCATAGAAATGATCTGGCACAAAATATTTGATTAAAACTTTTTTTTCTTGTAACATAGAAATATAAATTTTGGTGTATGGTTTAATTTTTATATCGTAAACCTACCTATTAAATTTGGTTATCATAGCTTTTTTATTTTTGGAGATAAAACATTTTTTCGATTAAAAACTCAAAATTTTCCCAGAAAACCTCTTCTGATTTTTCTGAGTAACGAACTTATCCAAGCCATTTATAAAAGGAAGGTACATCATCTATATATAAATATATATATATATATATATATATATATATATATATATATATATATATATATATATATATATATATATATATATATATATATATATATATATATATTGAAACTGTCCCCGATATGGGTTCTAGGGGTCCGAGTTTGCGTCACTTGCAAAAAATTTTTCAAAATTCAAAAGTCGGGATCTCCTCATTAGTGCATTTTTTCTACGATAATTCACTAAAATGATTTCTACGGGAACACCAAAAAATTGACTAAATATTATTTACACGATAACTACCTAATCTGTAGTTAAAATTGAAAAAAAATACAATGTAAAAAAGTTATCTTTTTCATTTTTCGCGGAAATGTGAACCAGTGGAAGTAGAGAAAAATATAGGCAGAAGAATACTCATCGCTGTGCAGACTAGTTCATGGCACAGTGATTTTATGGCAACCAAATTTGGTACGCGGGTTTTATATTATAAAAAGTATACTATATGCCAAAACTAAGATCTCTAAGTTAAAAGAAAAAAGTTATAGGCATTTAAAGAAAACAATTTTTTGTTCCACTAATGATCAGAAAATCCCACAAAACCGAAATATTTTGTCTGGATATTGATTGTATATTACAGACAAACAAGTTTTTTATCGCAAAAAAGTCAAGAAACAACAGAAAAAATACTTATACTATGAAATTTTATAGTTTTTAGTGAATTTTTATCTTAAAAAATAGAGAGGTATCAATGGTGAGACTTTGCAAAAATTTTTCAAATGAGCGCGAACTAGGGCCACTAGAACCCATATCCGGTGTCAGTGTCAATTTATATATATATATATATATATATATATATATATATATATATATATATATATATATATATATATATACATACGTATGTATATATATATATATATATATATATATATATATATATATATATATATATATATATATATATATATATATATATATATATATATATATATATATATATATATATATATATATATATATATATATATATATATATGTATCCAACCGTTAGCTCAAAAAATAACTAACCGATTTGGATGAAACTCAACAAGTACCTTTCTTTTATTAATGTCTTGGATGAGTTTGTTAGCGAGGAAAATCGGACCAGGTTTTCCGGGAAAATTTTGAGTTTTCTTTCGAAAAAATTTTTTTCTCCGAAAATTACAAAGGTATTTCGATGAAATTTTGTGTGTATCTTGCCTTAGGAAAGAACTTACTACATACTAAAATTAAACTTTCTAAGTTTATAGAAAATTGAGTTATTCAAATTTGAAGCATTTAATGAAAATTCACTACCATAACGCACTTGCTGCGTCCCGAACTTTTTTCTTAAAAGTCGATTTGAAACGTCAAAATTGACCATTTTCAGACAAACAACTGGAAATGAATACGGGTTATGTAGACGAAATGTATATTTTACAAAGCCTTCACTTTCAGCTTCAACCGCCATTGTCCTTCATTTTACTAAAATATTTGCAGAAACTTCATTTTAAAACGACGAATTCTCTGATGCTTTTGCAGTACTATCAGTTATAGAAGTTAGGTTAAGAGACGACTCTCAATATATCCATTATTATACAAGATACAAGAAAAAATTATATACGTCAATTATAGAGTGTCTTGAGCTGCATCCTATAAAATTATTTTAACAACCACAAGGTGGTTGGTAATACAAATCTTTTTTTTAATAGAAAACCCCTTATATTATTGCATTTTCAATCGAATTACAATGCGTGTTTGTAAGGAGAAGTAAATATCCTTCATCGTTTTGAGTTATTTCAATTGTTTGCAACTTCCCACGTTTTTGACACATCAAAAATTGTGACACGGCATTTTTACCAATAGATAGTGGAGTCCCATGAAAGTGACGCATTCAGAGAGGTTTTCCTTCATATTGTTGGTCGAAAAAATCGAGATTCCATATACAGGACCTCTCAAATAGTAGCTGAATTTGAAAAATGATCGTGACGCAGCAAGTGCCTTAAGATAGTGAATTTTCATAAGACCAATATATTGTAGTGATTCAGCCTTATATTAAAAGTTATAAAACATTACTTTCTTTACTTAGCAACAGTAAAAAATAAGGTAAAGAAAGGCAAGCAAAAACATGGGCTCTGTCATAAATATTTATACAGTAATTTGGATACAAAACTCAAACAAATAAATTGATAAACAGGAAATATACTCAACAAAAAATACACTAGAAAGCTGAACATTAAAAAAATTCCCGTGGTTCATGAATTGAGGGTGATTGTATGCATGCAAAAGGGGAAGAAAAACCCCCAGGTCGATGGGTTTCTGCTCCTTCACCCAAAAACACAGGGAGTTCTTCTTCCCCTTGTGCATGCATACAACTACCTGCAAAGCATAAAGCACAAGAAAAAATTCTTGGGGGCAAGAAAGTTCCTGGACCTGAGCAAATATGGATACGGTGTAGGGTAGACAGGGTTTAAAGAAGGTATTGCTGCAAAATGTGAAAAACGCATCTTTTCAACTAATTTTTCCGGCTAATTTTTTTTAATAGCATTTTACGCTCATATTTCCGCCCCGCCCAGCACCCCTATTCATTCTTGGTCGCTTAACTTTCTTGGGGGTTGTTTGCAACCAATTTGCTTTGTGGCTTGTGCATCCAAGCAGGGTTCTAAGCATGTATCTGAATTTTTTTTCTAAAAACCCTAAATGCAGTAAACTGTAACAGGAATCACATCCCACAACGTCGCCTATAATGCCTTTTTCAGATAATATCGAATACAGCACTAAAGTAAATAAATTCACTTGCTGTTTCACTTCTTTTTTTATGTTTATATTACATATATAAGCACAAGATAAGTAAGTATAATAAATGGTGGCCCTTAATTAACATCGGGGCTACACAAACTTAAAAGTAGGGAGACATTTAGATCGTGTGTTAAGAGCCATAAGTTTGATTAAAAATCACTTCTAACTGTATGCAGACAAAAATTAGTCAAACACCTTTATAAGATCTAAAAAAATAACAGTTTTACGATATTATTTTAAATAAACCAATAGGAATACTTTTCGCGGCGATTTCGCAATTCGCGAGTGTATGAACCTAGCTTTTGTCCAAGACTACACTGGACTACCAGGTCTTGATACTTGCAAAGAACATTGACGCCCGTGGTGCTAAATTTAACACAACGAACCTACCAAATATTGTCTTTCGCACGGAGACAAACTAAAAAAATGCCGATATGGTTGCTTTTACTATATAATGCATTAGTTATTTCCACCGGTTATACAATAATAATATGGTCTAAGGGGTCATGTCGTGGCTCAATCAAGAAACATTAAAAACCAAGTGTTAACACTGCTCTTAGAATATGATTTACTGATATACAGATTTTCTGTTTTACGCAAAATTTTATTGTTTTGAGTCATTACCTCACAATTTTCATTTATAACCTTCGTCCAATATTTATTTTCAATATTTATATCCATGTTTTAAATATTTTAGGTTAATTAAATATCAGTTGTAAAATATCAAACGTTGTACATGTCTCCACCTATAACATTTTGCATTAACTAGAGCTGCCGTGACAACATACTACCTGGTTCCGCACCGAGATGGCGTCCCCGTCGTCAATGTTCTACATGTTGACATGTTGCAATAATGTAACTTTATTTTTCTTTGATCAAAAGACTTGAACGTCTGCTTATATTCTTTTAAGTTATAAATTTTCGTTTCAATCACTTAAACATTTTGGGGGATATTGCGTTTAAAAAATGTTTTTTAATTTTTTGTTAAGAAAAATTTGGCGTCAAGATCTGATGAACGAGCCATTAACAAAATAAAGGTAATTCCCAAATTTGGTCCAAACCAGTGAGGTATTTTTTGATTAATCGGTTGGATACATACATACATACACATATACATATATATATATATATATATATATATATATATATATATATATATATATATATATATATATATATATATATATATATATATATATATATATATATATATATATATATATATATATATATATATATATATATATATATATATATATATATATATATATATATATATATATATATATATATATATATATATATATATATATATATAACATAAAAACTGAAAATGATCGCGGATATGAGTTTAGGGTGTCTAGTTCGAACTCATTTGAAGAAATTTTTTCAAAATTCGAAAGTCACGATCTCGTGATTAGTGAATTTGTCTACTAAAAATTCATAAAATCCAGTTTTTTTAAAGATATTTCAGGAACGTAGTGTCTTAGGCCAGATCCATTGGCGTCGAATTATTGTTTTCCAAAAATACGCAACTTTGCTCCAATTTAACCGACTTTGTATCTTTAAGTTTCCGAAATCCCAATGGTAAATTTGGCTCGCCCTGTATGTCGAAACTTGCTAGTAAATAATTAATACTAACGCTAAGTTGATTTAACGATTTAATAGATCTATTTGGTTTTCAGCGTAAAACAGGAACCAACATCCAACCCTTCCAGTCCTCTGGAGGCATCAAGTCCTAGTTCCATCGCTCTTAGGAACAGAGGTAAGTTAATTGATTCTTTGTCTTTCCCCTCTTGCCTCCCTTTCGTTTCTTCAAGTTCGCTCCAACGGACTGCATAATCATTCGTAAACAATCTGTGCCTTTTATACCTTATGTTACCTTATTAGTGGTGACCTTTGTAATCGATCCTTCAGTGTAAAATAGTAAGTGAAGCTATAAAGTTGGCTACTATGGAAAGAAGGTTTTGTATATATATATATATATATATATATATATATATATATATATATATATATATATATATATATATATATATATATATATACAGGGTCGCTGATAAGTCTGGAAACGGTCGATTATCCGGGAAAATATACAAGGTGTCGAAAAAAGTTTTATACAAAAGGTTTTGGGTTCTTCAATGTCTACTAGGCGGTGATAATTTTATTTATACAGGGTTGGTCATACAGGCGTGGCACACCAATATTAATTTTTTTTTAATGGAACACCCTATATATTATTCGATATTTCAATCCTTCTCTTAATTTTGAGCAACATTTATGACAAGCATAATGTACCTAAACTCAATCGTTTCCGGGTAAAAAAATAAATAAAAATAAACGCTACTGTTTTTAAAATCTATTGGATGAAGAACAAAAATAAATGAAAAGTAGAATATCTCTTGAAAACAATCTGTGAGTGTGAAAAGAACCGGTTGCGATGTTTTTAACATTGTTTGGAATCCCAAGATAAGATAAGATGCCCATAAGAAACGCAGTATTATTCTTTTGTTTTAAAATGTTTCCAGGACAACGAATGTCAAACATTCATTCAGTGTCAACAGTTTTGAAACATTAGTAATTTAGTGTCAACAGTTTTTGTGCAAAATGGCAAGTTTAAGTGAAACCGAACGTATCGAAATTTTAATGATGATAGGGTACGGTGATAGAACACGAAGTTTTGCTCAAGTGGTGATTATGTTCAATGAGTTGCATCCTGAGCGGGAATCGAACTCCAAATCCACAGTTTCGAAAACTTTGCATCGTTTTCACGAAACTGGCGGTATCAAGGATAAACCTAGAACTGGAAGGCCAGTAACCGTTACAAATGAAGAAAATTCTTTGAATGTAATATTGGATGTGGTGGAAAATCCGAAAACTTCGGCACAGCAATTGGCTTTAAATCACAATATGAGTCGATATTCAATTCAAAAGATTACGAAGCGGGAAAAGTTCCGTCCATATAAAATTCATTTATTGCAAGAACTGAGTGAAGACGATTTTGATCGCAGAATCGAGTTCTGTGAACTTATTATGGAGAAGTTACGCCAAAATTTTAACTTTGCCAACCACATTTTGTTTTCCGACGAATCTACATTTTGTTTGAATGGACAAGTCAACCGACACAACTGTAGGTACTGGTCAGACGAAAACCCACATTGGATGGAACAAATTCACACCCAAAGACCGCAAAAAGTAAATGTTTGGTGTGCTATTATTGGTGGACATATCATAGGACCTTATTTTATACACGGTAATTTGAACTCTGCTCGATATTTGACACTTTTGCAAGAATCAATTGTTCCAGACGTAAGTCGATTATTTCCGAACAATAACGACCCAAATCTACCAGCGGAAGAAATATGGTTTCAGCAGGATGGGGCACCCCCTCATTTTGGAATTGAGGTACGGGAATATCTGAATCAAACCTTTCCTGGCAGATGGATAGGGCGCAGGGGAACTATTGAATGGCCAGCTAGGTCTCCCGACATGACGCCGCTTGACTTTTTTTTGTGGGGTCATGTAAAAAATTTAATTTACCAAAATAGACCGCAGAATATTGAAGAGTTGCAAGCAAGGATTGTGCATGAAATTAATAACATTCCTCAAAACGCTCTTGTAAATGCAGTGCAATGTTTTGTTAAGCGAATTCATTATTGTCAGGAGGTCAATGGAGAACACTTTGAACATCTTATAAAATAGGATTCCAAACAATGTTAAAAACATCGCAACCGGTTCTTTTCACACTCACAGATTGTTTTCAAGAGATATTCTACTTTTCATTTATTTTTGTTCTTCATCCAATAGATTTTAAAAACAATAGCGTTTATTTTTATTTATTTTTTTACCCGGAAACGATTGAGTTTATGTACATCATGCTTCTGATAAATGTTGCTCAAAATTAAGAGAAGGATTGAAATATCGAATAATATATAGGGTGTTCCATTAAAAAAAAATTAATATTGGTGTGCCACGCCTGTATGACCAACCCTGTATAAATGAAATTATCACCGCCTAGTAGACATTGAAGAACCCAAAAACTTTTGTATAAAACTTTTTTCGACACCTTGTGTATTTTCCCGGATAATCGACCGTTTCCAGACTTATCAGCGACCCTGTATATGTATTGATATATATATATATATATATATATATATATATATATATATATATATATATATATATATATATATATATATATATATATATATATATATATATATATATATATATATATATATATATTGGAATGTTGCACTACACTGTAATCACATTTAAATATACACTTTATTTGTTTCCTGTACTTTCAGTAATTTGTTATTTGGTTACGTGGACTGTAGTTTCGAACCGTCATCATCAGCACGCCACTTTAGCTACAGTAGCGTGGCGATGATGAACCGGGACCGTTCGAAACTCCAGTCCACGTAAAAAAATAAAAAAGCACAAAAAGTACAGCAAACAAATGAAATATCCACATAAGTCAAAAAGTTATTAACTAAAAGTTATAATTAAAAGTACAACAAACACATAAAGTATATATATATATATATATATATATATATATATATATATATATATATATATATATATATATTATATATATATATATACAGGGGAGTGTCAAGCAAAAAGAGTCATGTGAATGTCTCTAGGTACCCATACCCACATGGCTACTGTGGTTCTGGGTCTAGCTGTCAAATGTGTAGTGACTGAGCAGGTACAATTGCATTCCTGCAGTGAAAACGGATTCACATTAATAATTTTCTATTTTATACGCTATAGAATACTTAATATTGAGTATTTTGATTCTTTGTACATGATTTGCTCTCAATCTGATGGGAATATGTCTTACTTTAATGCAAAGAGAGAACGTTTTCTGATAACCTAACTTCAAAATTTTTGTCATTGTGACGTCTCATTCACTCATATGCCATGTAGACTCAAGCAATTGCTTTTTGGGTAAGTGGAGTCGGGCAAAAATAATCGTGACTCCTTCGTCCGATGCATTGTCTACTATCAGAGTGGAATTTGTAAATTGTTTTTTTTTGTGCTTATAACTGAACTAAACAAGCGCACCTCTATATTCACTACATATTACACATAACGTCGACTAGTTTTTGCTTTTTTACAGCATAGAAAAAAAAAAGAACGACTTAACGAGGGAGTACATGGACAGAAGAAAGTTTGGAGGTTGCCTTTTAAGCAGTGCGCAATGGTAAAAGCATTAGAAAACGTCGCTGACATATAATATTCCAGTTTCTACTCTGTTAAAACATATTAAGTCTGGGAAAGCTGTGAACGCATTAGGAAGATTCAATAATATCTTCACGACAGAAGAGGAGCGAGAGTTTGTGACTCACATCAAATATTTGGAGAGCAGGTTTTATAGGCTGACTCGTAGAGGTCTATGCGAGTTAGCATAACAATAAGTACACTTGGAGAACACTCAAATCACCACAACACATATTTCAGAGACCTTACGATCGTTTCATTGACAATGTCAACATCTTCAGAGGAAGAAAAATGCTTGTACTTATTAGTGCTCATCGCAGGTTCCAGTTTTCATATAGCATAACAATACGCCGAAAAAAACCGATTTGTTCATCCCTTCCGAAACAGTGCAGTTGAGTCTCAAAGGTACTATAATGTCACGCAAGCTCCAAATAACACACAGTGTTAAAAAATAGAGACTGTATACAACCAACTAACAATTTAGTAAATTGTCAGCACTGGCCCATTTCTACCCTGGCCCATTTCTACTTTCTGTTATTTGGAGCTGGCGTGACAACATACTACTTGGTTCCGTAACTAGGTGACGGCACGTTGCTTCGTGTCTTACCCCTCACTTAGGGTTGGAAGGCTGGCTACCATAGCCGTATTACTTTATAGGTGTATTTTTCCTACAATTAGTATGCCGTACTGACGAGCTCTAATTAGAGCGAAACCGGTTTACGGTTCTAATTCTGGTGAGAATGCATATAGCCTTACATACTTTGTCCCTATATTAGGGTAGAAATGGGTCAGGGCTGACAATTTACTAAATTGTTAGTTGGTTGTATACAGTCTCTATTTTTTAACACTTTGTGTTGTTTGGAGCTGGCGTGACAACATACTACTTGGTTCCGCAACTAGGTGGCGGCACGTTGCTTTGTGTCTTACCACTCACTTAGTGTTGGAAGGCTGGCTACCATAACCGTATTACTTTATAGGTGTATTTTCGCTACAATTAGTATGCCCTACTGACGAGCTCTAATTAGAGCGAAACCGGTCTACGGTTCTAATTGTGGTGAGAATGCATATTCAGGCATAATTGATGTTTCGCTAAAGTGATTCCGGCTGGCCGACTCTCTCCTATATATATATATATATATATATATATATATATATATATATACAAGGTTTTTCACGACAGCCGTGAATTAAAAGTCACTATTTACTTTCTTAATTTAAATATAGTGTCCTATATCTTAATGCATATTCGGATTCACCATAAAATTTTATAATACCTATCTTCAATTGTGTAAGTGATATTGTGATTTTTGTACGTTTTTCGGAACTTTTATCCTTATTAAAATACCATGTACTTTACACGTTTTTAAAGATAAAGGACTCAAACTTGGAACACCCTAAGCACTGAGATGGAGCTTCCATAGTGTGTTCCCGAACTATACTTTCATCATACAGAGTGTTCTAAATTTAGAGAGAAACTTGGACACATTCAGTGTTGCAAAATTCCTTTTTTTAATAGCACATCCAGTATATGAGGACAACGTGATAAACGTTTGGGCTTATTCTGGAGTTTATCCGCGAAGTTCGATTCCTGCAGCTACTCGAGCTTTGCGAATATCGAGTTCATCTGTGCATAGAATTTTACAATCACATAGAATGCATCCAAATTCAGAAATAATACTGCAAGGACCCCGGCCAGGTGACCACATAAGAAGAATTTAATTTTGCGAATTTATGTTTATGAATATCCAAGAAGATGAAAATTTCCTATCTAAAATCATTTGGACTGACGAGTCCAAATTTGGCAGAGAAGGAATTGTCAGCCGCAGAAATCATCATTTTTGGGCTAGCGAAAATCCTCGTTTGTTCGGAGAAGGTCATTTTCAAAACAATTTCAGTTTTAATCTGTTGTACATTATCATGGACGATATGGTCATTCATGTAACCTACGATGAAAATTTGAAGGGTGAAAAGTATTTGCAACTATTACGCGGAGTTGTTAGGAATTTCTTTGCAAGATTACCACCAGATACGCGGCGAAGTTGCTGGTATCAACTAGATGGCGCACCTGCTCACTTCACTGAATATGTCTATCGGATATGTTTCAGGACAAATGGATTGGGTCCGACGGTCCCTGGATATGGCCTACCTGTTCGCCTGACTTAGGCCTGCTGATTTTCATTTATGGGGCCGTATAAAAGGCAATAAAAAAAGTATATGACACAGCGGTGGAAAGTAAAGAGGATCTTTTAGGTCGTATAAGAACAGCTTTTAGGGATTTGGACCCGAATGAAATCAGAAGAGCTACTACAGATGAGATGAATCATAGAATTCTGCAGTGCCTTGGCCAAAATGGTGGTCATATAGAACAGCCACTGTGATCTTCGCAATTAAAATTGATGTAACAGTTTTTTGTTTATGTTTGTTGTTTATTGCTCACAATCGTACGTTATTGAGTATTTATTTGTTGTTTGTAGTGTTGAGTAGTGAAATTACATATTAACAGATGAAACTATTTTAATTTTGTCATCACACAAAGTCACGGCCGCCTTGTTTGTGTAGTGTAATGTGTTCTCTTTGAAAAAAGGAGGTTGTTACCTAGAAACGCTGGTAACAAGTAATTCACTAGAGATAGGTATAGAGAAATTTATATGAAGCCGGTGTAGAATTAAATTCAACACCCGAATTGTCAATAATATACAGGCTGTGTTATTTAAAAAAATACGTTTTTAAGATTAAAAAGTCCAAGTTTAAAAGCTCCATCTCAGTGTTTATGGTGTTCCAAGTTTGAGTCCTTTATCTTAAAAAACATGTAAAGTACATGGTATTGTAAATGAGGAAAAAAGTTCCCCAAAATGTAAAAAAATCACAATATCACTGGAACAACTCAAGATAGGTATAGGCAAACTCAATATAAATCTTTATAAAATTTTATGGTGAATCAGAATATGGATTAAGATATGGGGCATTATATTTAAATTAACAAAGTTAATGGTGACTTCTGGTTTAACCGGTAGCCATGTTGGGGAGTAGACATATTGTGGCCCCGTCATCGAATTACAACAAATATATATATATATATATATATATATATATATATATATATATATATATATATATATATATATATATATATATATATATATATATATATATATATATATAATTACATAACAGCAATGCATTTAATACAGGGGGATTCCAGCATTTCTGTCATGTTAGCAACTACTGGATTGAGTTGCGCAGTTCTCAAAACAATACCAATTGTAATAGTGAAAAACTGATATTCCCTTTAATTAAACCGGTTACACAGCATTTATAAATAACATTTCTCCATACTTAGCGTTGGAAATCAATGTAACATTCCTCTTATTGTTTTTCTATTGAGCTCTTTATTTTTGTGGTTTCTCTTATTGCAATGTTTTCACAGTTACAACACTGACTTTTTCAAAACATTGGACACTATTCTGCAGGTAATACTCTGTTAAGTGATTACTGATACCCCTAAAACCATACCTGTAACTTTTCAAGTATCGGGTTGTGACTTAGCGAAAGCTTCAAAGCATACAGTCCATCAGAGAGGATATTATTTACATTTAGAAAGCTTAAAAATCTAGTTTTCTAAACGTTCTCAGCAATATTTCCTAAATTTAAGAGAAGTGTGATGGATCTATAATTAATTATTTCCAATATGCCTCCCTTCTTATATGCAGGCTTTACAGCATCCACAACAAAATGACTAGGCTATATCATGGTTTCAGGTATTTTGTTAATAATATAGGCTAAAGGTTTGCGCTTTCATCTTTTACCTGTTTTAATGTGTCTGCCGAATTCTAGTAAAACCAGGTGCTATACACTTTTTGGGGGAGTTTATTGTTTTTAAAGTTTCGATATCTATTACAGGTTAAAGAAAACATGTATTCTTACATGAATTAATATGAGATGGTACTTGATGGCTTGCATTAATTTTCGAGGCAATATTTTCATCATGAGGATGGTAGTGGCTTAGAACATAGTATGGTTAAAATTTTGCTCTATAAGTATCCTGTCACCAAAAATTCATCTTGTTTCCAATCTAATTATATTAATGTCTTTGATTTTTTGTCTCAAATCTAGGATCGCAGTTTTTTTTCAGTTATACAAATGTTTTGTGTCAGGTTGTTTCACGTCGTTTATAATTATCTACCTTACTTATCTTAATCGATTTACTCAATCTTGCCTTGCCTTGCCTTGTACCTGTTATATTCTGTCTTTCAATGGACATTATTAGAATCCCTTAACATCTTTCTGTATGTACATGTCGTAGTTCGTTTGCGTTGTCTTGATGATGCCTTGTGTAATCCATGGCTTCCTGGGGACCCCTCTAAATTACTATTTTCTTTGCTATCGTATTGTTTTTTACATACATTTGTAGAACAGATATGAAAGCGGTTGTCATTTTATTGACATCGGTTTCTTCACAAACATTACTCCAAACATATTCAAGTAAGTCACGCCATAAAAAATGGTAGTTGACATAATATTTTAACTTTTTGTTTGTGACGACGACCACGTCTATGTACAAATTTGGTGTTTCGCGGGCGCCAGATTTTTGTTTATGGAAGGTTTACTCATCCGTGGAGGTTTGGTATGGTGTTCGGGATAGCTATTTGGCTATAAGAATATATACAGGGTTAATTACACAAAACGCTTTATTGATTCTAACGAGAACAGAACATATTACTTAACACAAAGCCTAGTCTACTTATATACACTTTTATAGATACATGTGCAAGGGTCACGGCGCCGATCTCCTTGCACCACCGGTAGAGAGAGAGAGATAGAGAGAGAGAGAGAGATAGAGAGAGAGAGAGAGGGAGACAAGACGGTTCAGCTAGCGAGAGCGTTCGCACGTTAGCTCCACCTCGGGGCCCGTCTTGGGGCACGGACTTACACGGCCCAAGATGGAAATAGAAGCGGTGTCTGTTCGACTGAAGAGGACGTTTGCACCTCAGCTTCACCTAGTGGCAATACTTGGGCACGGACGTACATGACCCAAGAGAACGGGAGAGAAAGGTCGGTTTCGCTAAAGAGAACGTACACACCTTAGCTCTACCTAGCGGTAATACTTGGGGCACGGACTTACACGACCCAAGAGAATGGGAGGGGAAGGTCGGTTTCGCATAAGAGGACGTACACACCTTAGCTCCACCTAGCGGTAATACTTGGGACACGGACGTTCACGGCCCAAGAGAATGGAAGGGAAGATCGGCTCAGCTAAAGAGGACGTGCACACTTTAGCTTCACCAAGTGCTGGGTGTCCAAGAAAGGGAAATACCAAGAAAATGTCTCTTATCCCTGGACGACACTGGATTGCGGTGGCATTGGTATACTGAAGAACGGCTGATTAGCTACTACTCACTGGACGAATTGCTTACTTACTAACTAACTAAGTCACCAACCAACTAATTACCGACCGCACACTCACTGCCGGTGTTTTTTTTTTGTTGGATACAGGAGGGGGGGAATGCTCATGCAGACCCCATTCACGACACCGTAGTGCCGTGGGATATCGAGATACTGTGAGACTGTACTCACTAAAACTGCAACTTATTGTTCATGGACAATTTGGAATTTCTACTTAGAAGTGGGAACAGCTTCGAGATGAACATCCAGGCTTTTTTTTCGGGCGTGATCGACATGTACAGTGAGAGCGTTCTTATATAGCGGGCTGTTATCAGTTTTCCCAGTCCATCCCTTCCACCTCTGCCGGGCTTGGTTAGTAGTGGGAGCGCTGTCCTGGTCATTTACAGTGAGACGCGTAGATCGAAACCTACGATAGCGCTCGGACTGTAAACTATATAAAATCAAATAAACTTGTTTTATAACAAATTCGGTATTACAAATCACATTAATTAGATGCATCCTCGGACAATAATAAGCGGGCAAATTAAATATTTATAAAAGTGTAATTAGCACTTTTATATTTCGGAAAACAACTTTAGGAATTAAACTAGATTTGGATGCATCTTCGGGCAATAACAAACGGGTAAATTATATTTATATTTACAGTAAAACAAGCTTCGGAATTTATATATTTCCGTATGGCAGCAATCTTCAATAAGATATCTCATTTATAAAAGTGCATCTGGCACTTTTATATTTTGGGAACTAACTTCGGGACTTAATTACATGCATCCTCGGGCAATATTAAACGGGTAAATTAAATATAAAGTTTCATTTAGCACTTTTATATTTCGGAAAATAACTTCGGGGCTTGAATTAGATTTAGATGCATCTTCGGACAATAATAAACGGGTAAATTAAATTTATATTTACAGCAAAATAAGCTTTGGAATTTATATTTTTTCGTATGGGAGCTATCTTAGATATCTCATACTTAAAGCTAAATTATATATTTACAAAAGTGCATTTGGCACAAACTTCGGAACTTGCAACTAAATAAATATATACACAAAAAGTAACTTCGTTACATCTTGTTTGGGGTCGTTTCGAAGCCTTTTTCAGTCTGTATAATAATGTGCTAATAAGCACAGTTGTATAATATGGTCAGTTATGATGTCAGTTATAATATTATATTATGTACGTCTCCTTTTAATGTTCCTACCTACGTGCATTTAAACTCAGACGCTAAAATTATCTTCTTAACGCAACTCGACTAAATCGATTACGATAAAAATGTTCAGCATATCCAGGCAGAAATATAATCAGCATTCTGTGATAAATAAAAAAGAAACAAAATAAACTTGGATGGGAGAAGAGACCATGCAGCAACGTTGAGCTCGATCGATGAATGTAACTTGGCTCTGTCGGAATTTACCGGAAACTCTTCGGCATTCAGGAAATAAAATGCCTTACCTGAAACTATTTTACAGCACCGTTCGTGGGAAACCTAATATTGGATTTGGAAATGACAAAAAAAGGTTAACGGAAGAACCAAGACATCTCATTTATCTTGCAAATAAAACTTCTCTATACAGAGTGTTTTGTTTATCTTACAAACGAAACTCCTCTATACAGAATGTTGCTTAAATGATACAAAAAAGTTCAGGGTATGATAGCTAAGGTTAATTTTTGAAAAATAATCATGAATGTATGTCCTACACATGTTAAATTTTGACCTAGATGTGTTAAACTAAAAGAATTATATATTCTTTTTATAATAACTTTGATATCACCCTAGATACCTTTGTGAAATTTGATATACACCTTTTAGACATTAAGAGGCAGTTTCTGAAGTGACTTCTTAAATTTCTGGCAGTGCCGCACGTGCGAAATTTGCATTGAATATTACTGAAAAAAATGTACGTCTCTGCTTTCTCTTAAAACAAAAAAATACTTTTTAAATCTACAATGATTTCTATTCAAAGTTGGTCTCCTGGTTTTCTTTCGGCCGACGCAAGATTTTTTCATAAAAAAGTATAAATAATTTTTAGGTTGCATAGTTTTGAGTGTCCTACAACCTCAAAGTACGATACAAATTCGGATTATTTGTATTCCGGCAGATAATTACGCTTACTCATATTATCTGGATTTAAATAAGAAGCTTGTAGACGGTGAAACGTTCTTCAATGAAAATAATAAATGAAACAAATATCTATCACAACAATATCTAAAATCGTTGAAAACCAAAACACATGTGAAAAACTAAACTATTAAATTTGTGAATTTATTTTCTTTCATAGACAGGAAAACTCGATATTTCCATGTGAATAGTTTTTAAAATAATTTCAATACTCTTTATTAAAATGATTTACACTGAGATGCTGCGATGACCGAGGTGCATTTCTAGTATGGCCGTACTAATGGAAATGCTAATAAGTACAATTCGAAGAACAAAATTCATCACAATACAGTTTTTGTTTTTCACTTCTCAAAACCTAGTACTTATTCCGAGCTCGTTTTATTATTTCAGAGAACTATCAAATGCCGGCTTGTTTCATCTGTGACATATTCCTTAAAGAATGTATTGTTACCAATATACAAAAGTATGAAGAGAAAATATTTCTCCAATAAAAATAATAACCAGAAAAGAACATTTTAATGGAAAAATTTAACAAGTATAAATTAAAGACTATTCGATTTAGTGATATTGAAATAAAACTTAAAGCTGAAATTAGAATGTATCAAATCACGGAAAACTATGATAACAATGATATAACAACTACACAAAAACAGTGGAAACTAGAAATGACCACAATGTTTCTCAGCACATAAGTTTAAGCGAGTTTCAAAATAATAGTTAGCGTCTCGTAATACACTTAAATCAAATACACCACGGATTCTGGCTTTCATAGCTTTTTTGTCGACGGTTGTGCCTGATAAACTAAATATTTTACATAACCCGATAAAAAGAAGTCCATTGTTGTTAGATCAGATCACCTAGGCGGCCTTGCATTCGGCCCCCTTCTCCCAATCCAGCGTTTTGGAAAATGTTGGTTAAGAAAAGCATGAATGTTAGCTGTATGAACAACTAGGGCACCGTCATGCATAAACCACATATGATCATGCATGCTAACAGACAGTTGCTCTAATAATGGTCTAGTGCCTTCTCTTAGAAACTAAAGATATGTGCAGTGAGCCGTCCTTCAGAGAAATGCGGACCGATGGCAAAATTTCCAATAATTCCACCCCAGATGTTAAGAGACCACCTATTTTTACTAGTCGTGTGAGTAAAGTGAATGGAATAGTAGTGAAAGTTATGCCTGTTGACATGTCCGTTCTTATGAAATGTTGCTTCATCAGTGAATAACACAAATTGAAGAATCTGGTGTATCTTTGGATTTGTTGATGTGCCCAGTGCCAAAATGGCTTGGTTCTCTCAGTCTTCTTGTATCTTGTGTTCCCCGTTTCGTCAAAACGTCGCATCAGTCTTTCAAAGGCGCTTCAGTGTGGTTGTCTTCTATTGGGATATTTCTCATGATGGATTCTGGTCGCGAATAAACAGTTTTTGTTACTTGCTCCTAACACATAAATCATACCAATCATTTCTTGTCGAGAGAAATTCATTTTAGCGACTTGTTATAATTCAAATACGAGAAAATGACTATTAGTTAGTTTTAGTTAATGTTTAACAAGCAAGTCAATACATTTTGCTTATTTTGCATAGTTACGATAAATACACTAATTAGCTCCTGTGTATAAATGCACCTTTTTTTTCTTAAAAAACACCCAGTATCTCAGTAAATACTGGTTTTAGGTATGTGGAATACATCATGAAACTGAAAGAAGATTTGTTGATGTATCGAAATTGATTATAATACACAGGTGTTCCATTTGAATTTCTTGAGAAAACTCGACTCCAGTGTTTTAGTCACCCTGTATACTGTTTTCAAGGAATTATTTCTGTATTGATAGAAGTTGAAAGAAGAACACCTTTTCAGATTTTTGGCAAGATAGAGTGTTGCACGTTGACATCTTAATGAAGATATAGACCGTCAAATATGCCTGTGATGTTGGTAAAGTGGCCACAACTTTTGAATGACTCTGTATAGACCCCAACAACTATGCACTGGATGAATCGGCATAACCAGAGGAATTCTAAAAAAGGAAATAATATACAGTGTGTACTGTTTAAAAAAGTGAAGCTTTGGGTATATCTAACTTATGCAACAACCTGATTCAAAAATAATTTTAGTTTCTAGCTAACGTTAGTACCTGCCACTTTTTTCCAATTTTTAGTGAATTCTCATTAAGAAAATTCACTAATAGAGAGGTATCGATGGTAAGACTTTTAGAAAATGTTTTTAAATGAGCGCGAATTAGGGCCACTAGAACCCATATCCGGGGTCAGTTTCAATTTATAAATAAATAATTGGATGAGTTCGTAGATGGGCACCGTGTGTCTAATTTTTCTTAGAAAAAAATGCAAAGAAAATTTTGAAAACGCAATATTTTTTGAAATATTAAAGTGTTTTGAATGAAAATTTGCACATATATAGGAGACGTTACAATATAACAGCTAACCAAATTTCAAATTGAATGGCATACGAGGACAGAAGTTATTAAAAAATCTAAATAATAAATGAATGAACAGTCTAAGATATCAGTTCAAATTCCATACAGCATTTCCCAGGTTCAATGTTGATACGGATGGTTAGACTATGAATGCGTAATTTTAAAGAGATAATTCAAATAGAGCCACAGTCACCTGACAATTAAATATAAAGGAGCCGGGTTGTCAAATTTAATAAAATTTCATTTCAATCTTAAAATGTAAAACATAGGGTAATAACACGTATTTGTACTTATTAATGACAAATAAAAGTTCGTCAAAAAAATTAATCCATCTAATAAATGTGGCTTAATATTAATAAATGTTGAGTTACCAATAATTTCTCATTTGATTTATCATAAATTCTAATTTACTCAATCTGACACCGCTGCATGGTAGGACAACTGTCACCGCTAAACGAGAGTCGCCTACTGCCGACGCTGAAACGTCAGACACGACGTGTTATTTACATTAATTAAAACTGATGCTTTGTTATATTACAGAATATTATACCAAATAGAAGTTTCACTTCAATGAAATGGTTTAAAACTATAAGCTCAGTACTAATTTCCGATGCTTCAGCACCAGTAGCATTATAATCCAGAAATATATTTCTTCAATATCAATCTAACCTCAAAACATTCGAAGATTCGTTAGTATTGTTTATGGTTATATTTTGCAAGGCATCCATCCTTACATGGAGTAGTAGCCACTAGCCACGTTTGTGTTATAAAGCTCTTTATATTATATCTCTACATATTATGTTAGAGTTGTTATTAAAAAGTGTTGTTTTGATTTGGTCCTAAAGTTTCCGACACAATAATTGTTGATCAAATGTAAGTAGCACATGCTTATCGTTATTTGTGTTCTTCAATATTTTTAATGACCTGGCAAGTAGAACAAATACTAACTTATACTTATTGGTTCCAGTATCACAAAAAACTCTAGACGCAGCAAGTACGTTATGGTAGTGAATTTTCATAAGAATTGTACACTATTAATAAGATATATTATTAAAACTAATTCTTTAAATTTAAATGGACCTTGGACATCGGTTTTAGAGTCCCAGTTAGCGATTATTTGAAAAAAATTATATTTTATATGGAGCTACTAAATTAAAATTTGGTCTTGGATATAATATGTAAGTACTGCAAGTGCCTTTAAAAAATTTGTGTTACAAATTTCATTAAAGTTACAAACGTTTCTCAGAAAAAAATAAATGATTTATAAAGGGTATGTACCTGTCGAATTATAAAATACTCTAGACGCAGCAAGTACATTATGGTAGTGAATTTTGATAAGAATTGTACACTATTAGTAAGATATATTATTAAAACTAATTCTTTAAATTTAAATGAACCTTGGAGATCGGTTTTAGAGTCCCAGTTAGCGATTATTGGAAAAAATTTATATTTATATGGAGCTACTAAATAAAAATTTGGTCTTAGATATAATATGTAAATACTGCAAGTGTCTTTAAAAAATTGTGTTACAAATTTCATTAAAGTTACAAACGTTTCTCAGAAAAAATAAATGATTTATAAAGGGTATGTACCTGTCGAATTATAAAATACTCTAGACGCAGCAAGTACATTATGGTAGTGAATTTTGATAAGAATTGTACACTATTAGTAAGATATATTATTAAAACTAATTCTTTAAATTTAAATGGACCTTGGAGATCTGTTTTAGAGTCCCAGTTAGCGATTATTGGAAAAAATTTATATTTATATGGAGCTACTAAATAAAAATTTGGTCTTAGATATAATATGTAAATACTGCAAGTGTCTTAAAAAAATTGTGTTACAAATTTCATTAAAGTTACAAAAGTTTTTCAGAAAATAATTAATTATTTACAAAGGGAATGTACCTGTCAAATTATAAATATGACAGGTATTTTTCCTTATTAATTGTTTGGATGGTTTTGTTTTAGTCAACCCATCCAGTTTTTGCAAACAATAAACAACAAACAAGGTTTTTTGAAACAAAACGAAGCTCAATATGTTATTTTTCTTTAATTTATTACCCACGTGCGTTTACATAGGTGTTACTAAGGTTCAAGATTGAAGATTCTGGCTTAATGGGAAATTTATTGAGCTTTCGGATTTGAAATATTTTTACGAAAATTTTCTACCATAACATAAAAAAATCTTTTTTGTTGTTTATTGTTTGCAAAAACTGGATGGGTTGACTAAAACAAAACCATCCAAGCAATTAATATGGAAAAATACCTGTCATATTTATAATTCGACAGGTACATTCCCTCTGTAAATAATTTTTTTTTCTGAAAAACGTTTGTAACTTTAATGAAATTTGTAACACAATTTTTTTAAGACACTTGCAGTATTTACATATTTTTATAATTCGACAGGTACATTCCCTTTATAAATCATTTATTTTTTCTGAAAAACGTTTGTAACTTTAATGAAATTTGTAACACGATTTTTTTAAAGGCACTTGCAGTACTTACATATTATACCTAACTAAGACCAAATTTTAATTTAGTAAGACTAGATGCATTCTCGCAACAATTAGAACCGTAGACCGGTTTCGCTCTCATTAGAGCTCTTCAGTACGGCATACTAATTGTAGCAAAAATGCACCAAAAATAACACGGCTATCGTATAGCCAGTCTTAAAACACTAAGTGAGTGGTGAACGTGTCGCCACCTAGTTCGGAACCAAGTACTATGTTGTCACGCCCGCTCCAAATAACACAGAGTGTTAAAAATAGAGAACGGTATACAACTAACTAACAATTTAAAAAACTGTTAGCCCTGGCCCATTTCTACCCCAATATAGGGACAAAGTATGTAAGACTAGATGCATTCTCGCAACAATTAGAACCGTAGACCGGTTTCGCTCTCATTAGAGCTCTTCAGTACGGCATACTAATTGTAGCAAAAATGCACCAAAAATAACACGGCTATCGTATAGCCAGTCTTAAAACACTAAGTGAGTGGTGAACGTGTCGCCACCTAGTTCGGAACCAAGTACTATGTTGTCACGCCCGCTCCAAATAACACAGAGTGTTAAAAATAGAGAACGGTATACAACTAACTAACAATTTAAAAAACTGTTAGCCCTGGCCCATTTCTACCCCAATATAGGGACAAAGTATGTAAAACTAGATGCATTCTCGCAACAATTAGAACCGTAGACCGGTTTCGCTCTCAATAGAGCTCTTCATTACGGCATACTAATTGTAGCAAAAATGCACCAAAAATAACACGGCTATCGTATAGCCAGTCTTAAAACACTAAGTGAGTGGTGAACGTGTCGCCACCTAGTTCGGAACCAAGTACTATGTTGTCACGCCCGCTCCAAATAACACAGAGTGTTAAAAATAGAGAACGGTATATAACTAACTAACAATTTAAAAAACTGGTAGCCCTGGCCCATTTCTACCCCAATATAGGGACAAAGTATGTAAGACTAGATGCATTCTCGCAACAATTAGAACCGTAGACCTTTCACTTAGTGTTTTAAGACTGGCTATACGATAGCCGTGTTATTTTTGGTGCATTTTTGCTACAATTAGTATGCCGTACTGAAGAGCTCTAATGAGAGCGAAACCGGTCTACGGTTCTAATTGTTGCGAGAATGCATCTAGTCTTACATACTTTGTCCCTATATTGGGGTAGAAATGGGCCAGGGCTAACAGTTTTTTAAATTGTTAGTTAGTTGTATACCGTTCTCTATTTTTAACACTCTGTGTTATTTGGAGCGGGCGTGACAACATAGTACTTGGTTCCGAACTAGGTGGCGACACGTTCACCACTCACTTAGTGTTTTAATTTAGTAGCTCCATATAAAATATATATTTTTTTCCAATAATCGCTAACTGGGACTCTAAAACCGATCTCCAAGGTCCATTTAAATTTAAAGAATTAGTTTTAATAATATATCTTACTAATAGTGTACAATTCTTATGAAAATTCACTACCATAACGTACTTGCTGCGTCTAGAGTTTTTTATTATTGAATAATACAGGAGATATTGAACTTGAATGTAGTATTCGACCACCCTGTATGTGCCGAAAAAAACCAACATGCTGTTGTAGAAAGTAACCACCAATATCATTTTTCCATGACTATGGATTGGAATCGGTGGAGATTTGTTAATTGTTACCATTAAGGTCGAATGGTGACTCATATTACCATTTTCTAAAAGAAGTGCTTTCAGCATTACTTGAAGATTTTTCGATTCAATTAAGAGGAAAAAATATTTGGTTTATGCATGACGGCGTTAGTACTTGGGCGTTGTCTATACCGATTACTGGACAGGACGAGGAGACGTTGGTACACCTAACTTTCAGACCCATATAGTACAGTCGGTACCAATACGCTGTTATATGCAGCCACTTTGGCTTCTTCAGATACAGAGTGACCCATCTGAGAACGGGCCACCCTCATAACTTTTTTATTTATGGAGCGATTTTGATCAAACTTTTTTGGATTGTGGAAGAGGAGAAAGTTTCCACTGGCATCCCGTTTTTTAACAACCAAGGCCCAATATAACACTTTTAGAGACTGAAAATTTCAAAAAGAAAAAAATCTGCGAACGCCACTCAATTCGTTGTCCGCTAAAATGGGGATTTAGCAAATTTCATGAAAAAATATTGGATATTAATGATTCTACGACTAAATGGCAAATCGGGCTCTTCATTATGAATTTAAGCTTCTTATCCAATAATCCATGTGATAGCAAATGAATAATTAGGTTTTTATTCAATAACAGCATTTAACAGTGTGTATTTTTAATCCGAATATCCGTTATATTTAGCCACGTTTTAGGAGAATTAAAAATGTGGCTAAATATAACGGCCATTCCTATTGCTTAATGGACAAATTAATCAATAGACACAGAAGAAAGAAAATGTTAGCGAAATCGACGACTTTCGGGAAAGATAAAATAGAAAAAAAGTTTGCCTACCATTGGAACCGCATATCACAAGGGGTCCCTAGAGCATTTTTAAGAAAACTGATTTGTAGCTAATTTTTTCGACAAAAAACAATTTAAAAAATTTGTTAGGTAATACGATAGATAATGATAAAGCCACTGAAATGTCGTGTATCTAAGAGATAAGTTGTAAAGATTGTAATCTTCAATACGTTGGGCAGACTAAAAGAACAATTGGAACCAGATTCAAGGCGCATCTGGCACAGCTGAGATACGGTAGTGTAGACAAGTCATGCGTGGCACAACATAGTTGGGATAATAATCACCACATAAATAAAGAGAATCTGTATATTATCAAAAATGATAAGCGAAGCTAGGTGCGTACGAGAGTATTTATATTTCTAAGGCAACAAAAAAGTTTACTTTAACCGAAAAATATAGCTGAAGCAGCGCTCCACCTGCGTCATCTGACGAGCCGCCACTGTCCTGTACTTAGAATGAAGCACTAGACTAGGTTTATGATTAGATTGTGTTAAAATTATTTCTTAATATAGGGTTGGGTTTATATCAAATTAAATTTTGTACCTGCTCCTTTTCTACACATTTTTTTAAAATTTTTAATTTCAACAACACACCACAAGGGCTCACAGCCTAAATACTATCGTACCGTGGGTGTCGACAAGGAGGAAAGAGGCAACTTGTTAATTCTTGACTTGAAGGTTTATATGTTCGGAGGAGAAGGAAAAACATGTGCCGGCAAGGAATTCCACATCTTGGAAGTCTTGGGGACAAAAGAGCGGGCATAACAAGATGTTCTATGTCTGGTGACTTGGACAGTAAAAGGGTGCATTCGCTCTGTTCCCCTGGTAGATCTGTTGGGGACAGCAGGTGTGAGGAACTATGGAAGAAAGCTCCTCTGAGCAGTGCCCGTGCAGATATCTCTAAAAGAGAGGGAGAGAGGTCACCAACGGCACGTCGGTGGGCAAAGAATGTCAGCTTTTGGGTGAGGGTAGGGTCACCGATGAGGCGTATAGTTGTCTTCTGAATGGAGTCCAGAATAGCGAGTGTAGAAGCGGCAGCGGCACCCCAGATGTGGGAGCAGTATTCGAGGTTTGGCCTTATTTGTGAAGTAGATAAGGTGTAGAGATTAGCTGGTGAAAAGTATTTGCGAGAGGAAATCTAATTTCTTAGCAGCCGCTTCTGAAATTGATGTGACATGTTGGTGCCAATTGAGATTTCGATCCACAGAAATGCCAACAAGTGAAAAGGACTCATTACTTTGAATAACTTGGTTGTTCATTGTGATAAGTCCAGGGCTGATGTATCTCTTATGAGATAGAAAGCAAGACTGAGATTTGGTGGAGTTGAATTGTACAAGATTTCTACTTTCCCAGTCTAATATTTTTTGGAGATCCACAGAGACAGAACCCTCCATGAGTCTGCGAGCCTCATCTAATTGGGTATATTTGGGTGGAGCGTGCTGTCATCCGCGTAACTGTGAACTGGGTTGGATGTGCTAGATAGGAGGTCATTGATGTGGAGAAGAAACAAAGTAGGGGCTAAAGCTGAACCTTGAGGGACTCCTGCATTAATTGGATACAGTTTAGAGGAATGGCCATCCATGACAACAAAAATGCTCCGGCTGTAGATAAAATTTGCTGTCCAGGTACAGAGTTTTTGTCGTAGGGCATAGGCCGAAAGTTTATTACGCAGCGCTGCGTGCGACATCTGGTAGAATGCTTTGGACATGTCTAGTGCGACAATCTGGGATTCACCGAGTAGTTTCATAGACTTGTTCCAAGAATGGGTGACAAAGGAAAGGAGGTCGGCAGTTGATCTGCGCTGACGGAATACATACTGCCTGTCGTGGATCAGATTGTGTTTTTCAAGAAATTTTAGTAATTCGGTGTTTATATACTTTTCCATCACTTTAGAGACGACTGAAAGGAGAGAAATAGGCCTGTAGTTGCTAGGAAGCGCTGTGGATCCTTTCTTGGGGACGGGTTGTACTCGAGCAGTTTTCCAGTTACTAGGGAATATGCCTCTATTGTAAGATGTCTGAAACAGACGAGCCAGGACAGGAGCAAGTTCTGGTGCGCATTTTTTGAGAACAATTGCTATAATTCGGTTCAGATTCACACGTTCTTACCACTGGACCACCGAGGCTCTGCCTTCACAGGGTAAAATAATTACATCTCTGGTATTTACTAAAAATAAATGTAGGTTGATATTTATAACCAATAACTTTGTACATTTGACAAAAGTTGATATCGAAATAGTAATGGGGCAAGAGACCTTGCTCTATTTTTACCGTAACATAATAGTTATCCTGCGGGTTTGTACCTCTTGATATTAATTTATCGATTAACGATTAAATTATTGCAACATCATTTCCTTGCTTTGAGAACTATCAATACATCAGTTAATAATTTAAAAATGCATTGGTTATAAATTACCAGTCAGGCAGATAAGAAATTTAAGCTTATATAACCTGTTTCAAATATAAATTTAAAGCAAGACTCATGAAAAGCCATTATGTCACCTTAATATGCATTCTTTCCTGCGCAAGTTAATTTATCACTATTCAACCTGACAACGGTAAATTCCAGGGATTTTTAATTTTACCTTCTTGGTATTCCTGAAGAGTCCCCTTAAGCAAGTGGTTTACTGTATAAAGCTACAGGGAGTTTGGTCTATAAGTATTAACTTTTTGTACAATGTGGCGCAGGCAAATGAAATAAATTCAGTATCTCAATTGTTGTGCATATTTATAAAAAGTTTTGACGCAGCAAATACGTTATAGTAGTAAATTTTCATAAAAATGTTTTTCATTGCAAATATGTGTTTTTTTAATGAAAGCATGCATCAAATTTGGTTACCAGTATAATCTATATTGTAGCAACAATATTTCATCAAAATAACTTTATCGTTTGAAAAATTGCAAACATTTTCCGAAAATAAACTTAAAATGCCCCCGAAAAAACTGGTTACGATTTTCCTGGCCAACGAACTTCATCAGCTATTTACCCACCAGAAGATATAACTAATCCCAAAAAACTTTTCGACGAAACTAACAAAAAAAGTTTGCATGAAAATTTGCAATAATTTTTTTTTCACGAAAATCTGAAAACATTTTTTTACAATAATTTATAGGTGTATTTATTGAGTGGTGAGACACGAAGAAACGTGCCACCACCTAGTTGCAGAACCAAATAGTATGTTGTCACGCCAGCTCCAAATAACACAAAGTGTTAAAAAATAGAGACTGTATACAACCAACTAACAATTTAGTAAATTGTCACCCCTGGCCCATTTCTACCCTAATATAGGGACAAAGTATGTAAGGCTAGATGCATTCTCACAACAATTAGAACCGTAGACCGGTTTCGCTCTAATTAGAGCTCGTCAGTACGGCATACTAATTGTAGCGAAAATACACCTATAAAATAATACGGCTATGGTAGCCAGCCTTCCAACACTCAGTGAGTGGTGAGACACGAAGCAACGTGCCGCCACCTAGTTGCGGAACCAAGTAGTATGTTGTCGCGCCAGCTCCAAATAACACAAAATGTTAAAAAATAGAGTCTGTATACAACCAACTAACAATTTAGTAAATTGTCAGCCCTGGCCCATTTCGTGTCTCACCACTCACTTAGTGTTGGAAGGCTGGCTACCATAGCCGTATTAATTTATAGGTGTATTTTCGCTACAATTACTATGCCGTACTGACGAACTCTAATTAGAGCGGAACCGGTCCACAGTTCTAATTGTTGTGAGAATGCATCTAGCCTTATAAACATTTATAATTAATTACCAAAATTTCATCAAAATCTTACAAACGATGATTTCTACGGAAGCAACGAAATTTCTGCGAAAAGTAACTATTTTTTTTTACAAAAAATTCGCTTAAAGAATACATAAAATTCAAATTATATACCTAATTTATAGTTAAGATTGAAGAAAAGAAAATATCTCCGAAACTAGAGCCTGTGTGTGTAGGTAGTTGTTTAATTTGAAAAAATCGAGTTCCGATAGTTTGAATTTTTTCAAGATCAGTAACTATTCGAGAGCGCTCTGTATATGGCATCTCCATTTTTTTAAGAATAATATAAACAAAAACCTTACAGAATGCGCCACTTTTATGAGACTTTCCTATAAGATATGTGTGTGAAAAGTTGCAAAATAATTGAAATAACTCAAAAACGATGAACGCTATCAAATTTTTTCTCTACAAACGTGCATTATAATTCGATGAAAAATGCAAAAATACAAAAATGAAATAATATAAGGGCTGTTCTAAAAAAAAGGAAACTTATATTACCCGGATCTCCGCGAGAGGGGTGTACAGGGGGCGCCAGCATCGAGATTTACAATATCCTTCTCGAATATATGTGGCCTAAATTCTAACCTGAACTCCGTCCACCATTTCCTCCAGGCTAATAGGCCCCAACTCCTCTTCCTGACCGAAACTCAAATCAGTGCCAAAACAGCCACTAATCACCTTAATTTCCCGGGGTATGAGCTCCTTACTTCTTTTAGATTGCATGGAGGCGTGTGCGCGTACGTCCGTAGCAATCTACCCTGCACCAGATTCCCCAATTTAGAAGCTGGAAGAAAAGACATACTATGGATAAAACTCTCTCTCAGGGCTGCAACTAAATTCATCTGTTGCATTTACCGGTCACCTTCTGACAACAACTTTGTCTAGCTCTTTGACTACCTTTCTGAAAAAACCGACCATCAGATTTCTGAATATCCTTCCTCCGAGGTCACTATTCTTGGTGACTTCAATATATAAGGAATGGCTAGGATCTTCAAAAACCGATCCACAAGGAAGAGCAGCGGATGCCTTTGCAGTGAGCAATTCTTTAGCCAATATGGTTCAGCAACCTACTTACTTTCCTCGCATCCCAACACACAGCTCAAATCCCTTGGATCTCCTTCTTACTACAAATCCTGACTGCTATAAGATATCAGTCACCGCCACCCTGGGTCGCTCAGACCACGGCATGGTCACTGCTTCCTGCGCAATGCAACCCGAGGTCACACAGTCATCACACCCACGTATCGTTTGGCACTACAACTCCGCGAATTGGGACGAAATGCGATATTACTTTTCCTCCTTTCCATGGGCGTCTGTCTGCTTCTCTCATCCTGTCCCCTCTGATATCTCACAAAAGGTCACCGAAATTATCCAAGCTGGCATGGAATTATTTATTCCACGTACACAGAAAATCTCTGCAGCCACTCAAAAGCCCTGGTTCTCCAAATCCTGTGACAAGGCCAGACTTGAAAAGGTCAAAGCGCACAAAAAGCTTCTACACAATCCCAGTCAAGAAAACCGTCAAGCATTTAACGACGCAAGAAACCGCTATGTCCGCATTCTTTCTGAGGCAAAAAACTCGTTTAATAACCACATCAAAAACAAAGTCCTCTTAAGCTCCAGCGGCAGCAAACCCTTCTGGACTCTTGCTAAATCTATTGGGAATAATTTCTGCAAGAGCACGTTCCCACCTCTGGTCTCAGGGGATGAAATTGTTTCTACCGCCCTGGGCAAGGCTGAACTTTTTGCCTCGCTGTTCGCCGGCAATTCTACTCTCAACCCACCTCCGAATGTTCAACCACCAACAGTCCCCAATGTCGCGCATAAAATGACTGATGTCATTTTCAAAACTAGAAAGGTACGTAAGATGCTCTCTTCTCTTAATACCAGGAAAGCCTCTGGCCTTGACGAGATCCCAGCAATTATTCTCAAAAAATGCGCACCAGAACTTGCTCCTGTCCTGACTCGTCTGTTTCAGACATCTTACAATAGAGGCATATACCCTAGTAACTGGAAAACTGCTCGAGTACAACCCGTCCCCAAGAAAGGATCGAAAGCGCTTCCTAGCAACTACATGCCTATTTCTCTCTTTTCAGTAATCTCTAAAGTGATGGAAAAGTATATAAACACCTAATAACTAAAATTTCTTAAAAAACACAGTCTAATCCACGACAGGCTGTATGGATTCCGTCAGCGCAGATCTACTGCCGACCTCCTTTCCTTTGTCACCCATTCTTGGAACAAGTCTATGGAACTACACGGTGAATCCCAGATTGTCACTCTAGACATATCCAAAGCATTCGACCAGGTCTGGCACGCAGCGCTGCTTAATAAACTACCGGCCTATGGCCTACCACCAAAACTCTGTACGTGGACAGCAAATTTCCTCTCCAACCAGAGCATTTCTGTTGTCGTGGATGGCCATTCCTCTAAACTGTATCCAATTAATGCAGGAGTTCCTCAAGGTTCAGCTTTAGCCCCTACTCTGTTTCTTCTCCACATCAATGACCTCCTCTCTAGCACATCCAACCCAGTTCACAGTTACGCAGACGACAGCACCCTCCACTCCAATATACAATATTCTAAGCCTGTCTATTTAGCCCAACTAGATGATGATCGCAGACTCATTGAGGGTTCTATCTCCGCGGATCTCCAAAAAATATTAGGCAGGGGAAGTAGAAATCTTGTACAATTCAACCCCACCAAATCACAGTCTTGCTTTCTTTCTCATAAGAGATACACCAGCCCTAGACCCATCACAATAAACAACCAAGTTATTCAAAGTAATGATTCCTTTTCACTTGTTGGCATCTCTGTGGATCGAAATCTCAATTGGCACCAACATGTCACATCAATTGCAGAAGCGGCTGCTAAGAAATTAGGTTTCCTTTTCCGGGCTCGCAAATATTTTTCACCAGCTAATCTCTATACTTTATATACTTCACTAATAAGACCAAACCTCGAATACTGCTCCCACATCTGGAGTGCTGCTGCCGCTTCTACACTCGCTATCCTGGACTCCATTTAAAAGAGAGCTATACGTCTCATCGGTGACCCTACCTTTACCCAAAGGCTGCCACCCCTTGCCCACCGACGTGCCGTTGGTGACCTCTCTCTCTTTTATAGATATCTGCCCGGGCACTGCTCAGAGGAGCTTTCTTCCATAGCTCCTGCACCTGCTGCCCCTAACAGATCTACCAGGGGAACAGAGTGAATGGACCCTTTTACTGTCCAGGTCACCAGACATAGAACATCTTGTATGCCCGCTCTTTTGTCCCGAGGACTTCCAAGTTGTGGAATTCCTTGCCGGCACATGTTTTTCCTTCTCCCCGAACCTCCAAACCTTCAAGTCCAGAATTAACAAGTTGCCTCTTTCCTCCTTGTCGACACCCACGGTACGATAGTATTTAGGCTGTAAGCCCTCGTGGTGTGTTGTTGAAATTAAAAAAAAAGGGGTTTCCCTATATCTATAGTTGATAGTTTTCGAGTTATAGTGGTTTGTTTTACTTTCGCTTGTAAAATCTGTATTCTGTCAGATACAGGAGGCAAAGAGAACGTAACAACTGATATTTATTGTGAGATGACAGATAAACGTCACTAAAATTTCGAGTAGTTCTAACGTATCGTCTTTTTTAGGTTATTTTTTACACTAATGACTGTGGTTTATTATTTTTATTATTATAGTTATGTAATATATAATAATAATAATAATAAACCACAGTCATTATCATAAAAAAATAATCTAAAAAAGACGATACATTAGAGCTATTCGAAATTTTAGTGACGCTTATTTGTCATCTCACAATAAATGTCAGTTGTTACGTTCTCTGTGCCTCCTGTATCTGACAGAATACAGATTTTACAAGCGAAAGTAAAACAAACCACTATAACTCGAAAACTATCAACTATAGGTATAAGGAAACCCATACCACATCGATGCAGAATTGAATGGCCTACCTGAATAATCCATAAAATATAGGGTGTTCCGTTTGAAAATAACAAGTTATGCCACTTTAAAGTTACATATGTTGTAACCCAAAATAAATACACCCTGTACCATGATAATAAATTATTCTTAACTATTTCAAATAATTGAATGTCGTCTATTGATATTTCGAATTTAAGGCAGGGTAACTCAAAGCTCAGTCCACAGCATACGTTTGAAGTAACATATAAATCGGAGCTAAAAAAAAGAAAGTCGTAATATTTTCTCAAATATCAAAAATAGCTCTAGGGAATGCTACGCAAAGTCACACTTATTTTTTAATCTCTATTCAAAAATGCAATAAAAAGTATAGCATTCTATTTAAAATAATGAAGTTGATAACTACTTCCGGTTCAACCGGAAGTTCCACAATGCTGAATATATTGTCTCGATATAGCTTAGATAATCACAAGAAAATTTTGGTGAAAGTTTTTTCGACTAGCTCTAAGGTAAGGGATGTATGGAGGAATTACACACTATTGGGACACCTGTATATATATATATATATATATATATATATATATATATATATATATATATATATATATATATATAAGAACCCGTGTTCTTATATATATATATATATATATATATATATATATATATATATATATATATATATATATATATATATATAAGAACACGGGCCGAAAATCGTCACAAAATTTCTTATTCACGCTTTAACCATACACAGTTTATTTTCAAATAGCCTCTACTCGCCAGAGATTAGTTAAATGTATATATATAAAACGGACAGCAGTTTGAGCATTTGTAAATAATAAAATGTTAGTTAAATTTTAGGTTTAATGAATTTTCTTAAAAAAAAATTCACTAATGAGGAGATCCCGACTTTCTTCAAATGAGCGCTATTTATGCCCCCCAGAACACATATCCGGGGTCAGTTTCAATTTTAATATGTTTATATATATATATCTATCTATCTATCTATATATATATATATATATATATATATATATATATATATATATATATATATATATATATATATATAATACAACCGTAAATTCGATTCTTGGCTCTTGTACCTTAGTTTTATGATAAGGTAATAAATTTATTTCATATTAAAGTGATTAATTGTTATTGCTAACTATGTTAATTTGTATAACGATGTCTGAAAATAAATATTCTATAGAGGTTTTGCTATATTCATATCCAATTCTGAGAAATGGCATAATAAGCCCCAAAATACAAAAAATTCGAGTTTTCTCTGAAACGGAAAACATATTCGTTTTGGGTTTTCACTGAGTTATTTCTAATCCATCCACTTTTTGATAGTTATTTTATAATACTATGCTACTATTTGAAAGTTTTCATAAAATTTAATAAAACTAGACTCATCTACTCTAATTTTGTGCATGTGTGACTGTGGATTTAAAATACTGATACGTCGAATGTCTTATGAAATCCCTTTCCAACAAGCCAAAATTCTTGAAATTATGTCTACGTGTTATCAAGTTATAGGCATTTGTTTATAAAAAAATCCTCGCGCCCTACCCCCGCCTCTGGTCTATAAGGAATTTTTTTTTAAACAAAAGTTGTAGATAAGTTGATTACAAATTACCTAAAACCGTCTTATGTTATGCATCAAGATTTTCGAGAAATTAAAGATTTTACGTAAGCCATGGCATTTTTGCCACCTAGCGGGAGATTTAGAAAGCTGAAAATAATTTCCAGCATTTTCTCATGGCCACTTTATTTATGCTAATTTTTTTCCGAAAGCTGCAGCTGGGACGGTTTTCAAGATATAGCCGGTCCGTGCCCTTATTTGAACACCCTATATATATATATATATATATATATATATATATATATATGTCTATATATATATATATATATATATATATATATATATATATATATATAATATATATATATATATATATATATATATATATATATATATATATATATATATATATATATATATATATATATATATATATATATATATATGTATGTATTCAACCGATAACTCAAAAGGTAATTAACCGATTTTGATGAAACTCGGCAAGTACCTTTATATGATTAATAGCTTGGATTAGTTGGTTAACCAGCCAGATCGGACCAGTTTTTCTAAAAAAAAAATGGATTTTTCCAAATAAAAACTTGTATCAAAAATAACAAAGTAACTTTGATGAAAATTGGTGGATATGATTCCCTGGTAAAGACCTTGTCACATACCTTATAGCTTTATAGAAAATTAAGTTATTCAAATGTGAAACATTTAATGAAATTTCGCTACCATAACGCACTTGCTGCGTCACGAAAATTTGATTTCGCTTTACGCGTTACATTTTAATGCCTATATTTCTCGCCCTATAATAGCGAATTTTCCTTTAAAAATATTAACCCTTGTCGAGTGATTTTAAGACCTAAATTTTGTGAGCGTTACAACATGCATACTGGAAAATTAAGAGAAAGAAGGCATAATTTATTGAACATATTCTGAGACACAATAACTTTCTGACAATAATTTTGTTTAAATACATACCTACTTGAAAAAAGAGTAGATGTAGACCAAGACAGAAAGTTCATCAGTTCTACATCGACCTTAAAAGATGAAATATCACCATTAAATTTCAATCCGAGAGCAGCATACTTAAATGGCATCTCGTTGGTAGGGAAGCAGTCTTCATCACCGTTGGTCGGGAGGCGGCTTTCAACAACAACGTTAATAAGGAGCCCCCCTCATAGCATCCTTTTTTTGGATGCTTTCAATACCACCCTTAGCAAGGAGTGCTAATCATCCTTTTTTTTGGGTAGAGGCTTTCAACAACAACGTTAGTAAGGAGGCCCCCTCATAGCATCCTTTCTTGGAGGCTTTCAACACCACCGTTAGCAAGAAGTGCTAATCACCTTCTTTTGGATAGAGACTTTCAACAACGCTGTCAGCAAGGAGCCCTTCAATTGTCATCATAGTCCGAGGAAAGGTCACACAGGCAGTGTGGGAGCGTATGCAGACTGCACTGAAAGTGGTGGAAGGGTGGACGGTTGATCAAGGGCTCGGGGTGAGCCCCGAGAAAGCAACCGTCGTGCCGTTTACGAGGAGGAGGAAGTGTGAAAGCCACAGAACTCTCACTCTATACGGTAGGAGCGTTCCAATGGCCAGGGAGGTAAAATATCTTGGGGTCGTATTGGACTCTAAGCTAACCTGGAATGGTCACATTGGAAAAATACTGCGTAAGGCAGTCATGACCTTAGCCGTCACTAGGCGGCTATATGGAAAAACGTGGGGACTAAGACCTAGTATGGCCCACTGGCTGTACACAAGGGTGGTCAGACCATCGTTAACATATGCGGCACTGGTCTGGTGGCCTAAGGTGACACAATCCAGTGCCAAACAAAAACTAGGCAAGATCCAAAGGATGGCTTGCCTAGGCATCACAGGGGCCATGTCTTCAACCCCAACAGCCGCCATGGAGGTGTTGCTGGATCTACCCCCCCTACACTTCGTTATTATGGGAGAGGCCAGGCTAGGACTATACAGACTAGCCTGCAATGGTAGACTGAAGATCAACCCAGGCTTCAGGGGCCACTGCAAAATTCAGGAGATCGTGAAGGAACCCATGCTTGAAATGAGGTCAGACTTCGCGAGCCCGCGAATGTGCAGGGAAAACAACTTCACAGTGGAAATCCCTGATCGCGGGGCATGGCGGGAGGAGACACCGGGCATACCACGGGACGCGCTCGTCTGGTTCACGGACGGATCTGGCGGGGAGCGTGGGACGGGGGCAGGTGTTTACTCGGAAGGACCGAGGGTAAGTCACAGTATTTCCCTCGGAGCCCATGCAACGGTGTTTCAGGCCGAGATGTACGCCATCCTGCACTGTGTGCGGGAGAACAAGAGGAGGGGCTACACCAACAAGCGGATCCTCATAGCCACAGACAGCCAGGCAGCCCTTAAGGCACTAAGTAGCCCACGGGTAAATTCCTGGCTGGTGAGTGAGTGCCGAGACGAGACGAGCGACCTGGCTGGGCAGAATGAGGTGACCCTCATCTGGGTGCCGGGTCACTCGGGGGTCAAAGGCAATGAAGAAGCTGACAGTCTCGCAAAGAGGGGGTCAGCAGAACCATTTATGGGACCAGAACCGGCTCTGGGCGTGTCAAAGAGCACTGCCAGGGGAGCCATTAAGTCCTGGGTCAGAAACCAACACAAGGTGTACTGGGCGGACTGTCCAGGGCTCAGACATGGGAAGTCAATAATTGACGGACCCAGTTCAAAGAGAGCTGTGGAGCTGCTAAACCTTAGCAGAGGACAGCTCAGAAACACAACAGGTCTCTTGACGGGACACATGGCCGTCAAGAAACACCTACATAAAATGGGGCGGTTCGAAGGGGACCTCGCATGCAGACTCTGCGGCGAGGGGGAGGAATCAGCCCAGCACATCTTGTGCGAGTGTATAGCTCTGGACCGGAAAAGACAACTGATCTACGGTCACTCTAGACCGGAGACAGAGCAATATAAAACTTCACCCTACCAATCGCTGTGCAGACTAGTTCAAGGCACAGTGATTTTGGAATGGGTGGAGTAAGACTAGGGGTATGCACAATCAACCAAGGGTTGCGGTGCTATCGGGGCGGCAAGGCCGCGGACGAGCCCTGAGGGAACAAAAAAAAAAAAAAAAAAAAGGAGCCCTTCAACACCACCGTTAGCAAGGACCCCCAGGGGGGTTAAGGAGTCGCGGGCCAAAGGACTCCAGGGGGCAAGCTGAGGAAGTGGAAATAACAACATAAACTCCCGATGAAGCTTTCCCCAAGACCGTCATGCGCGGTAAAAATCCGCATCCTGCACGAGGTGACCCTGCTATTAACTAAACATGACGGATCTAGACAAGGAGGTCGAACTAAACTCCCCCAATCTACGGTGTCACGTGACCCGTGCCTATGGATGGATGGCACCAGGGCGATGGTGTCGTGAACGGAACCTCTGGAGTACCAGGCAACCCTCCAGAGTAACCCGCCTTGCACCACACAGGGGGTTCTGATGGTGTGGACAGTATTTCCCCCATTCTCGTGGGAACAACATGAAGATTATAAATACATATAAAACCAAAACCAATGAGGCTCGAGGAGTGGCTCCGGCTACAGACTTGAGCCTTGAGTCTATCCCGGAAACGGAGACGAGCCAGGGTGCGGCAGCGGACTCTGGAGGTCCCACGACCGGCGTAGATACGGGGGATCAGGGGGTAGCTTCGGCCAGAGACCTGTCCCCGACACCCAAGCTGGAGGCTGGGTCCCACCGGAGGGCGGCGAGCTCCGCGGACTCCGGGGGCCCCTCCACCAGTGAGGACTCTACTGTTAGAGTAGAGGGACTGCCCCGGCAGTCCAAGCGTCTTTCCGGGGCGCAAAGAAAGAAGCTCCGGAGGGCGCAAAAAATGGCGGCCGGGACCTGGACGGTCGAGAAACCTGTAAAGGCGCAAGAGGGGAGTGCGGGTCAGAAGAGGACGCGCTCGAACTCTAGCACGCCCACTACAGACAGACGTTCCAAAAGGGCCAGGGTGCCTGTAAAGGCGCAAGAGGAGAGTGCGAGTCGGAAGACGCCGCGCTCTGGCTCTAGCACGCCTACTACAGACAGACCTCCCAAAGGAACTAAGGCCGGAACACCGGCGCAGACTGGCTCTTACAGGGAGGCTGCGGAGGGCCTCGGGATGGCGGTGATTGACAGACGCCATCCTGAGGTCACGCTAGACCAGGGGAAGGCGGACCTGATTCAGGCTGCGGTGGTAGCTGCAGTGGACTCTCTTCAGGAAGGGGAGAGCCCGCCTCAGTTCCACCGGACGCGCCTGACGGGGGGCATCCTCTGGATAACCTGTGCCGGCCCGCAGTCGCGGGACTGGCTGCGGAAAACGATCGGGGGCCTCGGTCAGATTTGGGAGGGGGCGGACTTGACAGCCGTCGAGCCCAAGGAACTCCCAAAGAGACGCAAGGTCCTCGTACGGATCCCTGACACCGTCCCGCAGGAGACGGTGATCAGCAGACTTAAGATCCAGAACCCTGAACTGGGGACGCAACACTGGTCGGTTCTAAGCAGGAAGGCAGAGGAGAAAGGACAGACGCTCGCCTTCTCGATCGACCCGACATCTTACAGAGCCCTTGAAGGAACCTCCTTCAAGGCATTCTGGGGCATGGGAAGGGTTAGCTTCCGCCCACTGGGGAAGCAATTAAGGGTTAATGGGACTTAGGTTCCTTCAGGTCAACCTCCAACACAGTAGGGCAGCCACGGCCGGACTACTAATGGCTCTGAGGAACACGGATGTGGCCCTCATCCAGGAACCGTACTCCTACAAAGGAGAGATCAAGGGACTCGGCGGAGCTAATGGAAAGCTCATCTACAGCAGGTCCAGCGAGAATCCGAGGGCCTGCATTTTTGTCAGGGAAGGGATAGAGTTTCTCCCTCTAATGAATTTCTGTTCCAGGGACCTGGCAACGATCAAAATCCGATGTGGAGGAGCGGATGGGCAGAGGGACATTACTGTCGCGTCAGCCTATCTGCCAGGGGACAGCACGGACCCTCCTCCACCCAACGAATTGGAGCAGCTGATGGTGGGTAGCAGAGCAGGTGGATGGCAGACCATCATCGGCATGGATGCGAATGCGCACCATGAGTTGTGGGGTAGCTCGGACACAAACTCTAGGGGTGAGGCACTTTTACAATTCTTTATGAAATTTAATTTAGACATATTGAATAGAGGTAATAAACCGACATTCGTCACAACACGGCGTGAGGAAGTTTTAGACCTAACAGTTTCCACCCAGTTTCTGGGTGACTTTGTTAAAAGCTGGGCTGTGTCTGGGGAAGTGAGTAGCTCAGACCACAGATACATCCGGTTTGAAATCGCCAAAGTCGAAAGAGAAACGGTATGGTACCGGGACCCCCGCAAGGCGGACTGGGAAGCCTACAGGGCAGACCTAGCTGTGGAACTGCGGGGGGTTGAGAGGGCCATAAGGGATTCAATAGACCTCGAGATTGCAGCAGTCCAATTGCGAGACGCAATTACCTCGGCCTATAACGCCAACTGCCCCCTGAAAATGAGGGTGTCCACCAGGAACGTCCCATGGTGGAACGAGGACCTCAGGCAAAGGAGGACGCAGGTTCGTAAGCTGTTTAACGCGGCCAAAAGGTCGGGAGCATGGGATGAATATAGACAGGCCCTATCGACCTATAACAAAAGACTGAGGGACGCCAAGAAGGAGTCGTGGAGGAGGCACTGCGAAGAAGTGGAAAACACGTCCGAGAGTGCTCGACTACACAAGATCCTGTCTAAGGGCCCTCAGACTAACATAGGCTCCCTTAGAACACCAACGGGAGGCTTTACAAGCTCGGGGGAGGAAACTATGGAAATTTTACTCCAGACGCACTTCCCCGGCTGTAACATAATAAACCAATCACCTCCGGACTGGGAACACTCAGAAATAGAGGCGCCTTATAGGCGGGCATCTAGAGTAGACTGGACAGTTGCTAAAGAGGTGGTTACCTGGAGCAAAATCAGATGGGCCATTAACAGCTTTAAGCCATACAAATCGCCGGGATTTGATGGAATAATGCCCATCATGCTCCAACAGGGGATAGATATACTGGCGCCGGTGCTTACCCTCATTATGAGGGCCAGCCTGGCTCTGGGGTACATTCCGAGGGCATGGAGACTGGCCAGGGTTGTATTTATTCCTAAACCTGGGCGTCCAACAGACCAGGCAAAGTCCCTGAGGCCAATAAGTCTCATGTCCTTCTTGCTGAAAACAGTGGAAAAACTGCTCGACCGGCACATTAGGGGCGGTGTACTGGAAGCATATCCTCTACACTGCGGACAATATGCATACAGAGCAGGATTCTCAACAGAAACAGCACTGCACCAACTGGTGCTGAAACTGGAGAATACGCTGGAGAACAAGGAGGTGGCGCTGGGGGCCTTCCTAGACATAGAGGGGGCCTTTAGCAACACCTCGTTCGGATCGGTTCTGGCAGCTGCCCGGGAGCGTGGAATAGAGGAGACCTGCTGCAGGTGGATCGGTTCCATGCTCAGGGACAGGGCGGTGTTCACCTCACTCGCGGGAGGGACTCTGCTGGCGGGGGTCGCGGCGGGGTGTCCGCAGGGGAGCGTTCTGTCTCCCTTGCTCTGGTGTCTAGTCGTGGACGGCCTGCTGGGGAGGCTCTCGGGAGGGGGGTATGAGGTACAGGGCTATGCGGACGACATTGTCATCATAGTCCGAGGAAAGGTCACACAGGCAGTGTGGGAGCGTATGCAGACTGCACTGAAAGTGGTGGAAGGGTGGACGGTTGATCAAGGGCTCGGGGTGAGCCCCGAGAAAGCAACCGTCGTGCCGTTTACGAGGAGGAGGAAGTGTGAAAGCCACAGAACTCTCACTCTATACGGTAGGAGCGTTCCAATGGCCAGGGAGGTAAAATATCTTGGGGTCGTATTGGACTCTAAGCTAACCTGGAATGGTCACATTGGAAAAATACTGCGTAAGGCAGTCATGACCTTAGCCGTCACTAGGCGGCTATATGGAAAAACGTGGGGACTAAGACCTAGTATGGCCCACTGGCTGTACACAAGGGTGGTCAGACCATCGTTAACATATGCGGCACTGGTCTGGTGGCCTAAGGTGACACAATCCAGTGCCAAACAAAAACTAGGCAAGATCCAAAGGATGGCTTGCCTAGGCATCACAGGGGCCATGTCTTCAACCCCAACAGCCGCCATGGAGGTGTTGCTGGATCTACCCCCCCTGCACTTCGTTATTATGGGAGAGGCCAGGCTAGGACTATACAGACTAGCCTGCAATGGTAGACTGAAGATCAACCCAGGCTTCAGGGGCCACTGCAAAATTCAGGAGATCGTGAAGGAACCCATGCTTGAAATGAGGTCAGACTTCGCGAGCCCGCGAATGTGCAGGGAAAACAACTTCACAGTGGAAATCCCTGATCGCGGGGCATGGCGGGAGGAGACACCGGGCATACCACGGGACGCGCTCGTCTGGTTCACGGACGGATCTGGCGGGGAGCGTGGGACGGGGGCAGGTGTTTACTCGGAAGGACCGAGGGTAAGTCACAGTATTTCCCTCGGAGCCCATGCAACGGTGTTTCAGGCCGAGATGTACGCCATCCTGCACTGTGTGCGGGAGAACAAGAGGAGGGGCTACACCAACAAGCGGATCCTCATAGCCACAGACAGCCAGGCAGCCCTTAAGGCACTAAGTAGCCCACGGGTAAATTCCTGGCTGGTGAGTGAGTGCCGAGACGAGACGAGCGACCTGGCTGGGCAGAATGAGGTGACCCTCATCTGGGTGCCGGGTCACTCGGGGGTCAAAGGCAATGAAGAAGCTGACAGTCTCGCAAAGAGGGGGTCAGCAGAACCATTTATGGGACCAGAACCGGCTCTGGGCGTGTCAAAGAGCACTGCCAGGGGAGCCATTAAGTCCTGGGTCAGAAACCAACACAAGGTGTACTGGGCGGACTGTCCAGGGCTCAGACATGGGAAGTCAATAATTGACGGACCCAGTTCAAAGAGAGCTGTGGAGCTGCTAAACCTTAGCAGAGGACAGCTCAGAAACACAACAGGTCTCTTGACGGGACACATGGCCGTCAAGAAACACCTACATAAAATGGGGCGGTTCGAAGGGGACCTCGCATGCAGACTCTGCGGCGAGGGGGAGGAATCAGCCCAGCACATCTTGTGCGAGTGTATAGCTCTGGACCGGAAAAGACAACTGATCTACGGTCACTCTAGACCGGAGACAGAGCAATATAAAACTTCACCCTACCAATCGCTGTGCAGACTAGTTCAAGGCACAGTGATTTTGGAATGGGTGGAGTAAGACTAGGGGTATGCACAATCAACCAAGGGTTGCGGTGCTATCGGGGCGGCAAGGCCGCGGACGAGCCCTGAGGGAACAAAAAAAAAAAAAAAAAAAAGGACCCCCAGGATAACATCGTCAGGAAGGAATCTTCTTCAGCACCATCGCCAAGGAGGACCCCTTCAACCTGAAGCTGAAAGTTAAGTACACTGTTTATCTGTGGCTTTCATTTTCTTTTGTAGAGTGTGCACCACAATTCATTCTTATAGTGTCACAAGTAATTAAGTCAATTATTTTTCTTTCATCTAATGTATTAAATTTTATCCACTGCATTGTATAGAGTCAATAATTTTTTAAATAAACTAATTTTATTAATAATGCCTGATTTCATTTGTGCCTCTTAAAACCTGCCAACTACAAGTGCCTGAACTCAAGCCCTGAGATAATTTGTGTCATATTACATTGTGTATATTGTATTATTTTAGTGTACAATAAAAACATAATCTTTTTTTCATTATACAGAATTGATGAAGTGCAGGAAGCTACAACGAAATGAAAGGAACTCCTAGACAGACAGTCCTGATTGCGAAGACAAGGCGACGTCGTTTTTAGACTGTGATGAGGTTAATTATAACAATCACTTCAATGAAAGAATAGTCTGTTCTAAGATCTTTTGCTTGTGACAGATAGACAAATATACATGTTACTAAAGTGTCTCAAAGAGATACGGTTGGTATTTGCGCAGAGTAAGTATTGAATGCAGTACGTATTTAAGTGAAACAAAACAAAGGTTCTTCTCACAATTTATAATTACCTTCATAGTGCTTCCTAGTGATGATACTGATTCCGGTAGTGCAGTGCATAAATGAAAAGATTGAGGCTTGTCTTTTTGTGAATGCTGAGAATCTGGCAGCAACTAGACATATGTGCAGCGTTGCCAGATGCCCAGATGAATGGTGATAATTATCAAAACTAAAATTTTTTAGATTCTTACCAATTAGATTATTATTCTATTTAAAAAAACCTATAGAAACAGGTTCGTTGTGGTAGATAATTTGCATAAAATTATTTAAAATCCAGGAAAATAACGAAATAAAGGCTAGATCCATTCTCACCATAATTAGAAACGCATACCGGTTTCGCTCTCATTAGAGGTAGTCAGTGGGCTATACTAATTACAGCGAGAATACACTTAAAGTAATTCGGCTAAGGTAGCCAGCCTCCTAGAACATTGTGAGATGTACCACAGGGTCGCCATTACGATGCGGAAGCAGGTAGTATATACATTGTCCCCGTATTAGGGAAGAAAGGACCAGGCTTGACAATTTTCAAAATTCGAGCGAAACCGGTCTGCGGTTCTATTTATGGTGAGAATACATCTAGCCCTAGATACATTGTCTCTATATTAGGGAAGAAATGGGCCAGGGCTGACAGTTTACAAAATTGTTCGTTGGTTGTACACAGTCTCTATTTTATAATATTTTGTGTTAATTAGAGCTGTCGTGACAACATACTACCTGGTTCCGCACCGAGATGGCGAGCCTATCGTACATCTCACAATGTTCTAATGAGGCTGGCTACCATAGCCGTATGACTTTATAGGTGTGTTCTCGCTGTCGTTAGTATATCGCACTGAAGAGCTCTAATTCGAGAGAAACCGGTCTGCGGTTAATTATGGTCAGAAAACATTGTAACGATTCGTTTTAACTTAACGCACAATACTTTAGTTAATGATTGTCAATTATATTTTAATTAAATACTATCTAAATTCATATTGTCGAAATAACGAGATACTATGTCTTGCTATGTCATTGTAATTTCATTATTTTATACAAACAACATCAAATTGATAAAAATATATGAACCTTGGTGGTTGCTATGTAACTAGGAAAGTTTGTTTTTATTTGTCAACAGATGGAAAAAAAAAGAAGATAAGAAAATATAAGTCTGGACGCAGGAAGTGCGTTATGGTAGTGAATTTTGATAAAAATGTTTTAAAAAGCAACTATGTGTTTCTTTAAAGAAAGCAGGCATCAAATTTCGTTACCAGTATGACCTATATAGTAGAAACAATGTACCATATTTCATCAAAATAATTTTATTGTTTGAACATGTACAAAGCAATTTTCGTAAATAAACTTATAATGTTTCCGAAAAAATTAGTATCCTTGCCAACGAACCTTATAGGTTAATAGCAAATTGAGCTATTCAAATTTGAAGCATTTAATAAAAATTCGCTACCATAACGCAGTCGCTGCGTCCCGAATTTCTTTTCTTGCAAACATGCATTATAATATCGTGGTCGAAATTCCATACATTAAAGGTTCGCTCAGAACTGGCTCGGACCGGGGGAATTCTACTATCTAATTAAAACAAAGCATTGTTTAATCTAATGAGGAATTTGCACATTTTTTTATTCTCCTCTTATTCAATTCCCCACATTGTATAAAATCAATTGCCATATAAAATTTAAATTTTTAACCAATAGTTTTCCTGTAAAAAAATATAGAAAATCAAAATAATTGTCTCCGCGCCAAAACGCAGCCGGAAACAAAGACGGCCTACTGTGACGCAACGATCCGGTATCGGCCAAACGAGTCTCGCTTGCTCACACAGAGATCCTCATCTCACCATTAGTGTTTATGCGACTTACGTGTGCCGGATAGTTATTGTAATCAACTTATATTATTGTTAATATCTATATACTCGTATTAATTATTTTAAAAACTGTACAGTCTTATAGTATGCCTACAGAAGTTGGATTTGTCCAACGACAATCTGATAATTTACCAAAAATTGATGTACTAGCAATGTTTGCGTTTTTAGAAAACAACCCGAATTTCATGGGTGCTGAGCTAAAAGGAGTGAAAGCTGGGAGTTACGTGTATGATATGAACCTTATTTTATCCTGTAAATATCTTGGTTGGATTTTATGTAGTAATTTCTTATAAAATATAATATAAATAAAAGCATAATCTCAAAATGTTCTCCATTCAAATAATCTACAAGAAAAATATACACCATTTCTTCCTGATTTTCTCATCCTTAGGTACATTAAAGAATAATTTGTTAGGGGTAGGTATTGTTGTGGAAGTATATTTGGGCACTATACAGCACTTATATATTTATGTCCAGGAACTGTTATGTCTTTCGCATTCTCGTATTGTGATTCTGAATCTGCTGAAGCCATCACACAGTCACGGACTAAACTAGATTACACACAACTTACTACCTTTGAACCTATATTATACACTAAACATCAAAACTACTTACAATTATGATAAAACTGCTCAGAATTCGATGCAAACACAAACGAAAACAAGCAGATGTACCGGATCGTGACGTCACAAACCTCTTCACCAATCAGATCCGGTTTTCACCCACCCTGTGTTTTTGAATTATATTCAATATTTCAATAATTAATTACTAATTAGTGGTTAACTTTAAAGGGGGTTTATTTGTAGACATATATTTTTAGAGTATTTTGCTGTACTTTAAATACGTTTTTCATCAAAAGTAAATTATTTGCAACTTCCTCATTGAACTGAGCAGATTTTAATAAACATTCGCTACGATAACGCACTTGCTGGGTCTCGAATTTCTTTTCTTACAAACATGCATTATAATTACGTGGTCGAAATTCAATACAATAAAGGTCAGCTCAGAACTGGCACGGACCGGTGGAATCCTACTATCTAATTAAAACGAAGCATTTTTAAATCTATTTGAACTCAGCAGATTTTCCTGACTAACGAATTTATCCAAGCCACTTGCAAAAGGAAGGTATTCACCAAATTTGATCGTCATCGGCGCATTATTTTTTGAGTTATCGGTGTGACACACACACACAATATATATATATATATATATATATATATATATATATATATATATATATATATATATATATATATATATATATATATATATATATATATATATATATATATATATATATATATATATATATATATATATATATACATATAAAGTCTGAAATCGACCTCGGATTTGGGTTCCAGGGGTCCTTGACTTAAATAGCGCTCAGACATTTTTTAAAAAGTCGTGATCTCCTCATTAGTGAACTTTTTTCAAGAAAATTCACTAAAAAAGAGAACTGTCAAGAATGACTTTTGTTATGCTACGTGTTAAGATTTATAAATCAATTGTCAGCCATGCGAGCCGACCTGTGTAAACTGACTAGTTTCATTTAATTTCAAACAGTTTTTGGATCAAGGGATACATTTTAGCTTGGTATCTGCAGAGGAAGTATTAAAAAAAAGTTATCAAATGATACGCTTGCTTACCAGAGTCCATGTAAGCAGCAACTACCAACAGAACTTGCTGTGAGACAAGTTAGGAATTTATCAGAGGGCCGTGGTTCCAGTGAGGTTGATGTCCTGAAGTCACAGTATCAAAGTGTCCAGATGACGGAATGCAAGGTATCTAGTGATCACTAAGTAGGTAATTCCAGTAGTTGTGGCAAATGTGGGAAAGTGTATCAAAAAGAGAGGTATTTCTCATTCAGAAGCTTGGCCATGTCAACGGTTTGTATCCAACTCATTTTAGATGGGAAGTCTGGTCCAGTGGTGGCTGTTGGCAGATTGGAGGTAAACGGTTATTTGTATAGCCTTAACCAGGGATGCGATTGTAAACTTTGTACACATTGTATTTTATTGAATCTGAACCGTGTGCCAGTCTAGCTTTTGGAGTGGATAGAGATGTATTCTTGATTTATATCTCGAACCCTATTTGTAGATTTGAATTAAGACTATAGATCTCCATTTATTGGTTTCATTGGTTGCAATACAATAGGAAGACCCAAAAATAAATTATCAACACGGAGTATGGTGCAACAACTAGCCTTAATTTACAAAATTGTAGGTTGGTTGTACACAGTCCCTATTTATAACATTTTGTGTTTATTAAGAGTTGCCGTGACAACAGACTACCTGGTTCCGCACCAAGATGGCGACCCTATCGTACATCGCACAATGTTATTAAATAATTAGTTTCAAAAATACAAATACGCTTTTTTTTAAACAATCGGTTTGATTGTGTTGGCTAACAAACTCATCCAAGGGATTGTTGAAGGAACAATTATGATTTGGGCAGGTCGCATTTTGTAAAAAGATAAGGTAAGTTTATTAACCAGCCTTATCGAACCAGTTCTTCTAGGAAAATTGAACATTTCTTTTGTATCTTCAAAAATAATACAGTTATTTTAAATTTATTGATTGTTGTTGCCCTTACTTGGTGAGACTTGTCCATACTACATACAGACTTGGAGACCACTTATCTGGCTTCACTGTTGGTTTTCGTTTTTGTAGGTGAAGGACATAGTCAGCGCGTAAGCTAACTGAAGCAAGTGGCCCTTACGAATTCTGGAAGTTCTAGAATGTTCTTCAGCGTTTCTGTGACCATAGTTTCGCTGCTTGACAGCATTCTCAGACAGATAAAAATTGAATTAGTACGAAATCATGACAACTACAAATAAAGATCTGTTGCTATGTTATGATTTGATGTTTTGATCAAAAAGTTTTATCAAATTAGTAAAATTATGAAGAAAACTTGACTTTATAGAGACGAGTACATACAAAAACTTAAAGTTTATGGCTTTATAGAACATTAAGAGTTATAGAAGATGGGTTTTTTAAAGTGTTACAAGGGGACATCTCGAAAACAGTTAAATGTTTTTGTGGAATTGGGCGACGTAATAGGGGGTGGAGGGACATATTTAAACATATTTTAGGATTTACCTGTCCTCTCCATTTTGAGGGATGGGGGGTAACTTTGGATTTCTAAATCGGGTCACGTAAATTGTTTTATAAAATCCGAATCTACGTAAATTGGTGCTGCAAATGAAATCATAACTTCCACATAGCTGTGTAATCTACTCTCCTCAAAAAGACATTATCATGAAATGAATTTAAGGTCCATGTCTTGACCACAAAGAAAATATTCGCATTCCTGTACCCATGCACTCCTGAAACGTTATATTACTCTAGCTTTAACGAAAAAATGTCAATTTACACCAAAACACCCCTCATTTATCCCCTACCCCCTGAAGCCATCTTACCCAAAAACAATTCGAAGCGTTCCTTTGTCGGGTGCTCGCTGATACCAAATTTGAAGATATCTCAATTAGTTCAAAAGTTATTGCGCCTACTAGCAGACAGACGTACAGGCCGACAGATCGACCGACCGACAGACAAAAAAATTTCGTTCCAGAATCAAGCTTTCTATATGTTTTGGGACTTTTATGCCGTTTTAGCAAACATTTCTAAATTTCTGTCACCAATATTCCACCCCCACACATTCAACCCCTAATTTTATTTTAGCACAGAATACCAGATGTTTGATGAAATTGAAAGTTTTCTAATAAACAAACCCTAAAACGTTATACTTCTCGCGTTTTAACGAAAAAAATTAAATTTTCACCAAATCACCCTTATTCATCCCCTACCCCCTGAAGCGATTTTTGTTGTATATCAAATTTGAAGACGATATCTCAATTCGTTCTAAAGTTATCGTGGCTGCAAACAGATAGACATACTGTCAAAAAATTTCGTTCCCAAATCATGTTTTCTATACGTTTTGATACTTTTTACGACATTTATGAGAGAAAAAAAATTGAAATTTTTGTCGCCTATGATATACTTCCACACGTATTGTCTGCCATGCGTGAGAAATTGTTAGAAATGTTCCCCTTCAACTTCCAAGCACTTTCTCACTCTTTTTCTAAATGAATCTCGTACATACTGCATCATTTTAGGTGTCACTAATGAGCAAGCAAAGCCGATTCTGTTTCGTTTCATATCATCCAAAGTTGTAGGTGCAATCGCCATCAATTTTTCCTTTATAAAAACCCCACAAAAAATAATCAAGGGGGGTAAAGTCAGGCACCTAGCAGGCCAGTTGACCGGACCTCCTCGACCAATCCACTAGTTTACGAATATTCCATTCAAATGATTACGGGTCGGTATGGCATAATGGGGTAGAGTTCCATCCTGTTGAAACCGTATGTCTGGGTTTATGTTTTGGTTTAATAATTGAGGTAATTGGTTTCTTAAAAAATTAGTGTACATTTCTCCATTTAAATGCCCATCCAAGAAATGCGGACCAATACCTTTATTCTTGATTATACCACACCAGACATTAATTGACCATGGAAGTTGATATGTATAAAATGTGTACAAGTGCAATATGTTCACAACTGATTTTTGACTCATTTTAGCATCTCTAGCACCCGCCTGGTACTTTAATCCGGGTCAACAGCGACCTCTCCTAAAACGCCAACTGCACTACTTTCGTCAATTTTAGTTCTCTTCCGAACTCTTGGGTTCGATTTTAAACTGCCAGTAGTACGACTCCTGGCTTCCACCCTTTGAAATTCCATGTGAGATTTTGGATTATTGGGAAACCTCTCTGCCCACACTAGTGCAGCTTTTCTGTAGTTTTTCTGCACTCCCCAAAATTAACAACATATCAACTTGCAGATTAAAATTATTTTCCATGTTGAATTGAGCAATAAATTGGGAAATAATCGTCAAAATATCAAAATTCCCAATTGACTTAAGTGAAAATAACGCGTTCCATGGAACCAACACCAACGTACATGATAAATTGAAATGATTTTTCTTTGTACTTTAACCTGATAAATCATAATTCCGTAGCCGAACGGGCATTTAAATTTTTTTTGCACACATACCTCGTTTTTTAAGTAGATTCAAATTTTGTAAAAAAAAATCTACATCACCCTCCTTAGAAATGCAAACTTTCCCCCGCCCCTCAAAATACATACGAGGGGTAAATCTCAAAAATATGTTTAAATATGTTCCCCGCCCGCTAGTACTTCACCAAAATTGTACAAAAAAATTAAACCATTTTCTAAATATCCCCTTGTAACACTTACAAAGTCATCCTGTCCAGGCAATTATGTTTTCTTTCAGGAGACGACGAGAGCACAAGATTAAAAGTTTCTGTGAAACTATGCTAAAACCATTTGCTGTAAAAATGTATTCAAATTCGCTAAAAAATTTGTTGCCTCGAAAAATTTGACAATTTTTTTACGAAATTTCGCTTAAAATAGTTAAAAAAATTCACTAAAAACTTTTAACGAAAATTGTCCTGAGAAATTTTTTCTACAAAAATTCACTAAAAAAAGTTTTCTACAAAAATCAGGTTCTGACGAAATTACAAACTGGTAACCCAACCAGGACCTTCGAGTTTTCAATGTTCTTAACCCACACAGTATTAGTGAATTTTCGTAGAAAAATTCACTAATGGGGAGATCCCGACTTTTTGGCACGTACCTTCCTTTTGTAAGTGGCTTGGACAAGTTCGTTATCCAGGAAAATCAGACAAGGTTTTCCGGGAAAACTTTGACTTTTCTTTCGAAAAAAAATTTTATCTCAAAAAATAAAAAAGCTATGATAACCAAATTTGGTAGGTAGGTTACCGATATAAAAGGTAAACTACGCACCAAAATTTAGATTTCTATGTCACAATAAAAACAAGTTATAATAAAATATTTGGTGCTAGATCATTTCTATGAAAATTCACTACCATAACGCACTTGCTGCGTCCAGGATTTTTTTTAATATCATCAGGTGTGTAACTATTCATTTTAGCGATCCCAAAAATATGGAGCCGACACTAATATCGGTATTTTTACATGTCACCCCCTTACCCCTAACTCCTAGGGGTGCTAGAGGTGCCTTACCTCCTAGTATTTTTCCAGATAGTAAGTAATATGTGCATCAAGTTTGGTTGAAATAAGGCCATGTATTCCAGAGTTATTCTGGAATATGCTTATAAATTATAAATATAACGACACACACACACACAGAGCCTCGATGGTTCAGTAGTAAGGACGTGTACCTCTAAACCGAGGGGTACCGGGTGCGGCTCCCAGCGTTTCTCGTTCACTTTTTCAGTACATACTGTACAATTACCCCCAACCGAGGTGTCGCATTGTATTTGAGCAAGTTGAACGTCTGCAGCTTCCGCCCTTCGGAGGGGGCGTAAAGCCGTCGGTCCTGTGTCCATGCGATGTTGAGCACGTTAAAGATCCCTACCCTCCTTACAGCAAGACAGGGATTTCGCAAAATCTCCAGGATAGTGGGGTGAAACTGCTCCTTGACGTCGGTGAATGGCCATAGTCGCGGAAATAGACCAACGTCGAAGAAAAAAAAGTACACACACATTAATTTTTATATTATACAAATTATTTTAAATGTTAATAAACAGTAATTCATTAATATCTGTTTAAAATGACGTTAGGCCTTTAGAGCCAATGTTTGATGAGGTTATAGGTATAGCAGAAATTATTACATGGCAGTTGTTGTCCTGAAAGAAGGTATGTTTGGTGTTTGTCAAAAGTACTTCGATTATTAAGTCTGTCACTTTTCATTTTCATCTGACATTTTTCAAAACAATTTGTCAATTACACAGTGCTTTCGAAAAGTATCGAATACATTCATTATTTCTGAATGTTTTTCGAAAACATCCTCTGACACGTCGATTTTGTTTTAAACAAAGACACTTTTTGACATACGACCCATATTTGTGACGTCATCGTGGTTCCAAATATGACGTTACCGACAATTTTTTTAAATGGCAACCCCCAATTTCGACCCCGTCATTTGAAAGAGCGTGTCATTCTACGTACACATAGTCAAAAATTATGGCTGCTTGATAGTAGCCTAGGAGACCAGGAATGTTTTTTTATTGTTGTCCGGTAAAAACTTGAAATCGTACTTCGGTAAATAGTTTTTTCGTTTTTTTGAGTTATCTCTTTAGTTCTTATTTGGTTTGGCAAAAACAGGGTGTTTGACGTGTTTATTGAGTAGTGACTTGTGTCATTTTATAAAAGAATGGTTAAATTAACTGAACGAGAACGAATTTAAATTTTTTGCATGATCGGATTTGGAGACAGGATGCGCACCCAAAAAGAAGTAGTTGAATTGTTCAATGAAAGTCATCCGGATCCGCGTCCCATTAGCCAAAGCATGGTAAGCAATATTGAGTCTAAATACCGTAACTTTGGGCATGTTCGTGATCTTCCTAAATCTGGTCGACCTTCAAAATCAGAAGAAGATCAAGTTAATGTTTTGTTGGCAATACAGGAAAGTCATCACTCAACACTTAACTCATTGGCTTTTAATTTCAATATGGCAGCGTCCACAGTTCTTAAAATTATGAAAAAAGCAAACCATCATCCTTATAAGGTATGCCTTGTTCATGAGCTATCTGAAGACGATTTTGATCGGCGAAATCAATTCTGCGAGTAGATGCAAGAACTATGCACCAGTGGTAATAATTTCGTAAAAAACCGACTTTTTTCCGTGGAGGCTTCGTTTGTTTTGAACGGCCATGTCAATAGGCAAAACTGCCGTTATTGGGCTACCGAGAATCCCCGATGGATTATGGAGTATCACACTCAACGTCCTCAGAAAGTTAATGTGCGGTGCGGCATAGTCGACGGAAGAATTCTGGGTCCCTATTTCTTTGACGTGAACCTTACTGGTACAAAATATTTGGATTTTCTTCGCGACGACCTTATTCCTGGACTAATAACTTTATATCCAGATATAGAGAAGCGTGATCTTCCGAGAAATGACACTTTCTTTCAACACGAAGGTGCACCCCCACCCCCTTATGCAACACCTGTCCGTGCTTATTTATATGTGGTGTTCCCGAATCGCTGAATAGGGAGAAGGGGGCCGATTGAGTGGCCAGCTAGATCGCCAGATTTGACACCCCTAGATTACTTCTTGTGGGGATTCTTAAAAAGCAAGGTATACGTTAATAGACCGGAGAATCTAGAAGATTTAAAAGCAAGAATTCGTCAAGAGATACATCGTATGCCTCCTGGGGTTGTTGACAATGTTCAAAAAGAATTTATTAATCGTATTGGCTACTGTCAGGCAGCCAACGGTGCACAATTTGAACATTTAGTTTAGTTGATTTTTTACTTACTTATTATCATTAAATTCAGTATTTTGTAATTTAAAATCGCTTTTCTTCATTTTTTTTGTCTAACCTACATACTCACGCTAATGTAATTATGGTTGAAATTGGGGGTTGCCATTTAAAAAAATTGTCGGCGACGTCATATCTCAAACAACGATGACGTCACAAATATGGGTCGCATGTCAAAAAGGGTCTTTATTTGAAACAAAATCGACGTGTCGGAGGATTTTTTCGAAAAACTCTCAATTTCAGAAATAATGAATTTATTCGTTACTTTTAGAAAGCACTGTATATAAAAATGTGCTACCGTAACGCAATTTCCGTTCCCGAACTGGTACTACTGGTTATTTATGGTTTGCCCGTTTATCACTTTATTGAGTGGAGAGCTTTTTTTTAAATATTTGCTAAATAAAAAATATTTCACGTTTAAGTCATAAACTCTATAATTTACTGTCCTGTCAAAGCATCGCAGAAGGCATCTATTTCAATACCTTCTCCAAATATTTTAGTCAAATAAACGAGACCAAGTGTCTTGAACTTTGAGTAGGTTAAAAATTAAATGTACTTAGGTATATCAATAAACATTAGATGTAATGAAGATGTAGAAGTTAACCTGAGGATTACAAAATCCAACAGATTTGCAGGAGGACTTAATAGCTTTGTTAGATCGAAGAACATCTCGCGCACCACAAGGATTAGAGTATATAAGACCGAGATAGGAACAACATTGACATATTGATGTGAAGCGAGGACAATCAACAAAAGACTGGAAGATAGGATAGCCATATTGGAGAGAAAGATACTGCGCAGACGTTTTGGAGGCAAGAAAATATATGGCATTTGGGCAAGGCGTACAAGTGCGGAAGTGTATCAAATGTATGGAGAACCACTTGTGTCCCAGGTAATTAAAGAACGCAGACTACAGTAACTGGGCCATATACAACGAATAGGTGAGGAGAGAATAGTAAAGAAGTGTGTTTGGTCAAGTCTAGAGGGTAAAAGGAAGGACAGACCAAGAAAAAGGTGGCTAGATGCAGTTCAGCAAGACTTACAAGAAAAGGGGGTTCTGGAAGATCATTGCAAGAGACAGGAAGTAGTGCAAATATATCAGCAAACTTTGGGCATAAATGGCCTGTGAATTCTTATATCTATCTAAAAGAGAGCAACAGTGTAAGGCTAGATGTATTCTCACTGTAATTAGAAACGAAGACCGGATTCACTCTCATTAGAGCTCGCCAGTGTGCTGTACTAATTACAGCGAGAATCCACCTATAAAGTAATACGGCTAAGAAAGCGATAGCCTCCTAGAAGATTGTGAAATGGCGGCACTGTCTCACAATGTTCTGAGAGCAACAGTTGAAGCATAAATTTAAGTCATATTTGGTACTCATAGACTGGGTCAGTTTCGGAATCTTTGTTTGAAAAATAACCAATTTTGATGTTTAAAATCGTCACTGACATTTTCAGAACGAAAACTAAAATGTCCAGAGTAATTTTTCTCATATTTCTGGACCTTTTTGCGCCAAAAAAGTTAATATTTGTCTGTAATGCTTAATAGATTTTAGCACTCTTTTTTTTTTATTAAGTGCATATATTTTTTTCTTTAACCTCAGATCTGAGTTTTGATGTATAGTTTACGTTTTATACCAAAGTTAGTTACCATACCTTTGTTATTTTCGGAGATACAAAGAATTTCCAGAAAAAACTGGTTCGATTTTATTGGCTAACGAAATAAGATGTTTCAAAAGGACGCTACTTAACAAGTTTCATTAAAGTCGCCCATTATTCTTTGAGTTATCAATGTGACACTTTTATATAAAGTGTTAGTAAATAGTATGGAAACGACAGCCCATTATATCTGAAAGACCTAAAAGCTAGAATTAATTAAGGTAATAAATTCCTTTCAAACGCGAGCTCAATTGTGATCCCGTTCTCCCTGTAAGGAGGGAACGTACCCTAATGTGACCGACATAGCACGGGAAACAGGAAAGGCAGATTTACGCTCCCTCCGCGCGGCGGAACGAGCAGACCTTCAACTGGCTCGGACACAATGCCCCTCGGCACACATTCCTACCACTCGGCCACCAAGGTTTTTCAGTGAAAACCTATGAATCAAAATTAAACCACTTAATTAATTCTGACGATAGAAAACCGAAGAAACTATGGTAAATTTTTGAAAATGTGAGATACCCAGGCTTTTTGCTAAATCTGACAACAGTGTCTGAAAAATTTTATGTGTGGATTGCTAAGAGGTGAATGGCCCAGGTTATTCCTCCTGTCGTTGCTGCTGGAAGGTGGCTCTCTTCGGTTGCTGCTGGATGCTACAAGCCTCTGGCTCCGCTGCCGGCCATTAGCGGTCGTGCAGAGATATCATGCGTAAGTCACATAGTTGTCAACTTCACAAAAAAGCCTGGACGCAACAAATGCGTTATAGTAGCGAATTTTCATATATTATGTTTCAAAAAACCCATTTATTATCCTGTATTTTCAAAATTATAACTTGAACCGCTTATACGACACAGCCGTGTTTCGATAATTTTAGTGAATTTTCATTAGTAAAATATAAAGGAAATAAAAAATTTAGATATTGATGTTTTCCATCCAAGAAATGATCAATGTGATTTGTGTTTTTCATATAATCTAGGCAATGTACTGCAAGAGGAGTATAAATCAAATATTAGTCAAAAAGATCGAGCTAGACTGGAAAAAAGTAGAGATAAGGAAGCAGCCTTGAAAGAAACATTGTGTGCATTTACTATGGATGTACAGGCTGCTCAACTTGTGCTTGTTGTCCCAGCGGATATGATTTACTTCAGGCACAAACTTGCATGCCACAACTTTACAATTTATAATTTGGCAAGTGATAAAGTAGTCTGTTATGTAAATTCGCCAGTCGAAACCAAATTTGGTAATTCCCTTCATTTTGTTAATAGCTTGGACGAGTTCGTTAGACATTTTTTGACATTCAAATACTTTTAGACAAAAATGCGAAAAACGGTTCAAAAACGCAATATCTTTTAAATTACTTGAAATATGAAACTAAAACTTTTCACGTACTTTTTTTTGGATACAGGAGGAAGAAATGCTCATGCAGACCTCATTCACGACACCGTGGGATATCGAGGTACTGTGAGACTGTACTCACTAAAACTCCCTTTCTAGGAGTACCGGACCTTAGTCCATACCTTCGTCGGAAAGATTTCACACAATGACGTTTGGGTTTGAATGTTTCCATTATGTTTTTGCCGCGGGGGCGTTAGCGGGTAAGTACAAGCTTTCGAGGCTTATGTTTATGTGGAAGTTGCTCATCGCAGGCGGTGGCACTACGGAGAAGAGCATTTGGATGAGAAGCGGCTTTTGCGAACTGAGTTTGGGATAGTTGAGTTATAAACTCAATTATCCGAGGCATTTCCAGATCAGAGTGAATCTAACTGTTTCTGACAACCCATGGCGCTCCGTTAACCATTCTCAGAATTTTATTCTGGGTGATTTGAAGGGTCTTGGTGTGCGGTTGCCCATGCAGGGGATGCATAGGTCAAGGCTGGCCGAATGATGACTTTGTACATGAGCAATTTATTGTTTATGATTTTGAATTTCTATTTAGAAGTGGAAACAACTTCGAGATGAACATCGAAGCTTTTCGTCGGGAGTATTGGACATGGGGGCGCCATGTTAAGTGTTTGTCGAGGAAAACTCCAAGGTATTTCGCGGAATCTTGCCAGGAAATTAGACGGTTTTCTAATGATACGTGTTCGTGAGGTGTGTGTCTCCTCTTGGAAAATAGGACTGATGAACATTTATCGGGGTTTATGGCTAGAAGGGATTTCCTATACCAGCCTTGCAGCTAGATTTCGGCGGTCTGAAGTCGTTCGGTTATTATCGTCGGCTGTGTGGAGCTGCTGAGGATGGTAGTGTCGTCTGCGTACAGTGCGTATGTCACGTTTAGAGGGGCTGTCGGAATGTCTGCGACAAATATATTGTACAGCAGAGGGGAGATAGCAGAACCCTGCGGGAGACCAGCCGTGGCTGGGTACGTTCTAGATCTGGCTCCCAGATGTTTGACCTGGTACTTCCTCTGTTGCAGGTATGACCTGATTAATAGAATCTGAGGGAGAGGATAATTAAATGATAGAAGTTTATTTATTTATTACCAAATCTGAACTCAATTGGTTCAGTAAATCTTGAGTTATAACTAAATAAAAATAACTATTTACGATATGGCCTGAAATTGCACTGAATGAAACCACATAATATCACACAGTAGTTTAAATTATTACTAAACTATAAATAGATGTTCAGTGTAAATTATTGAAATTTTTAATTTCAAAATTTTGAATCGTTTATATTTATTTACTTCATTTTCAAAATGTATGGATACAGCATTAGTAAATAAGTTTTGAAAAGAGTTTAGCTGCAGCAAGTACGTTATGGTAGGGAAATATTATACAGAAAGAGATAACGACCAAATTTATTTGGCAGACAACACTTTGCGTTTTCTCAAAAACTACTCAACCTATATTCAAAAAATAATACTTTTCAGAAAGAGAGTTTGATTATCTTGAAAACGAAGTGTTACTAAATACCACTTTCCGTTTAAAATTGCAGGGGTGAAAGACTCCCCCGTCGGGGGGGATTGAAAATATCAGCAAAGCGTTCCCTACTCGAAATAAAAATTAACGTGTGCGAGTTATCTTTTCTTAAATAATAGGAAATATGAAAAATCGCGTCTGTTTCGTTTTCTCTGCGCCACTCTGTGTATAAACATATATATATATATATATATATATATATATATATATATATATATATATATATATATATATATATATATATATATATATATATATATATATATATATATATATATATATATATATATATATATATATATCTGTCTGATAACTCAAAAAATAATTAACCGATTTCGATGAAACTCGGCAAGTGCCTTTCTCTTATTAATGGCTTGGAAGAGTTCGTTGGCCAGGAAAATCGGACGGGGTTTTCCGGGAAAATTTTGAAAAATATAAGGTGGCGCATTGAAAACGAAACAGACCGATTTGCGATTTGTTTTGACATAAAACTCAACTTTGTCACTTCAACCCCTTGAGGGTGGTGATAACAACCCTTATATTTTAAATAGGGAACATGGGTCAAGTGTTACACCATTTGAAAGCTCTTTCTTTTCTGAATTCAGCACACAAATTTTTTTGGAAGTTTTATCAACTCGTTTAAAAACTATTAACAGTTGGAGTTGCAAGAACGTATTTCATTCATTGTGATAAGAAATGCACTAATTAGTAAATTTTTCGTTAAAAAAACTAAAAAACAAAACCAAACGTTCAAAAATGTTTATTCAGTTAAGTAACTGTTCAAATTGTTGACCACCAGCTTCCATACCAAAGTACAAATTTTGTTCAAAACGAGCTCTGACATTCTGGAGCATTTGTGGAGTTATTAGACGACATTCTTCAACAATGCGTCGTCGTAATTCTTCCAGAGACTCCGGTTCTGTTGCGTAAATTCTACTCTTTAGATTGCCCCATAGAAAGAAGTCTAATGGAGTTAAATCCGGTGATCTATGGGGCCACTCAATAGCACCTCTACGCCCAATCCATTGTCCTGGAAACTCTCTGTTTAAAAACTCCCTATCACGTTGTGAAAAATGCGGAGGAGCTTCATCTTGTTGAAACGCTAATTGATTTTCTTGATAGCGATAATCATTTTCAACAATGTCAATTAGTAGAGGGTAAACGATATCTTATAATAACTCCAAATACGTTTCGGCACTCAAATTGCCATCAAGAAAAATTGGTCCGATTAAACGGTCTCCAAAAATGCCAGTCCAGACATTCAATTTCTGTGGAGTTTGAGTGTGGACTTCGTGAAAATTTCTTGGATTATTATCTGTCCAATAACGACATATATGACGATCGACTGTAGAGTTTAATAAAAATGTACACTCGTCTGAAAAACAGATATTAAACAGAAAGTTCCCGTTTCAGCTATTCGTGCAGTCATAACTTCACAAAACTCCAGCCGCCGATCAAAATCATCTTCATTCAGTTGTTGTACAAGATGAATTTTATACGGGTGAAATTTATGATGCTTCAACATTCGCTGAATAGTTCTTCTTTTGATGTTTGAAACCGTGGACAATTTTCTCGTGTTCAAAGTTGCGTCTCCAGCAATTTGTCCTAAAACTTCAATCTCAGTAGTCTCATTTCTAACCGGAAATTCACGTTCAGGATCCCGTTTTTTGTTGGATACTGAACCACTTTGTCGAAACGTTGCAACTAACTCCAAAATGTATTTTCTGTTAACATGTCTGTTCGGATGTCGTTCATTAAACAAATTTGCGGTACGGTTGGCACAGTCATCATTTTTGAAAAAAAAGAGTAATTATTTCAACTCTTTCTTCTACAGAATACACCGTTGTGAAATTAATTTTCGGTAGTACTATCAAGTATCAAACCCACCGATAAACTGAAATAATAAACCGCATTTCTCTCATTCCGATACTAAATGTTATGATAGTCAATTTTTTTGTTTACAAACCAACAAAACATTGACTATCAGCACATTTCTTATCGGAATGAGTAAAATGCGTTTTTGCATCTTCAACTGTGAATAATTTTTAAACGACTTGATAAAACTTCCAAAAAAATTGGTGTGCTGAATTCAGAAAGGAAAGAGCTTTCAAATGATGTAACACTCGACACATGTTCCCTATTTAAAATATAAGGGTTTTTATCACCACCCTTAAGGAGTTGATGTGACAAAGTTGAGGTGGCCACTTAAAAACGAAACAGGCGCTTTTTAGGGCACTTTGCGAAAATCGCTTAAAGAGGCAAATTTTGCTTTTAAGGGGGAAGCTTAGGCTTATTTTGAACCTCGTCACACCAACCCTCTAGCGGTGATGCGATCCACCTTAAAATCTTTAATGCCAAGGGGGGTCAAGTAGCCCATAATTTTAGAGCCGGTGTGAATCTGTTTTCAACGGTGCCTTATTTTTTTTTAATTGGAAGTAGTGTAATCTGAGAATCGACTTCTAAATGTGACAAATTTATTTATCAAAACTTACATGTTCGTCAAATGTTTAAAATGTCGACCACTAGCCTCGATACAATATTACAAGTTTTGTTCAAAACGTCGGCGCCCATTTTGTAACATTTTTGGAGTGATTTGGCGGCATTCGTTTACGATACGCTGGCGTAAATCTTGTAAGTAATCGGGCTGAGTAGAATTGATTTAACTTTTTATGTGACCCAACAAAAAGAAATCTAGGGGTGATAAATTTGGCGATCGTGCGGGCCATTATATGGAACTTCTCCCAACCTAGCGTTTTGGAAACCTGTGGTCGAGATATTGTTTAACAGACAAAGCATAGTGTGGAGGACCTCTCCTCTAAAGTGTACATTAGAAGAAGTTCTGAAAATGTCACTGATTTGAAAATTTGTATGCAGGAGTTGTCGATTAAATCCTCTTTAACGAAAACATTTTCAAGGTAGTGGCACTTCTAGTTATACCGGAAGTGAGTATCAACTTCGTTATTTTGAATGCAAACCTATATTTTTATTGCGTTTTCAGATTCGCAGAGTGTTTTTGAAAGAAGTCTCATGAGCTTTCGCTATAGCCAAGTTCAGCCGTTTTCCAAATATTTAGACTTTTTAGCGAATTTTCATTCAGGATAATTCGCTAATAGAGAGGTCACGATGAAAAGCTTTTGAAAACATTTCTTCAGGTGAGCGCGAATTTGGGTCCCTAGAACCCAAAACCAAGGTCCGCTAAAATTTTTATATGTGGAAAATCGGGGAAAACTTTTTGAAAACGCTATATTTTTGTAAATATCAGAGTAACTGGAATGAGACTTTACGTGTGGGTAGAATTAGTGCAAATAAACCTATGTTGTAAATTTTAAGTAATTTGGTACACAATATGTAGAGTTTCTTTCAAATTAAAAATAAAATCCTAAAGACATGCGTTGATACGACTTTGTGGCCTGACAGACAGAGTAGTTAACTGTCAGGCGTAGATTGATTCATACAACAGATATAATTCAGACACCAACGATAAGTAAACTAAATATATACCAGGCATAACACATACTGCCCGAACCAACAATCGTGAAAGTTCGGCCGCAATTATGGAAAATGACAGACATTAAATAAAAAATTTGCCAAGTAATTGTTATTTAACTGGGGGATTCAATTAATTATTAAAAGACACTATAATTGTAGGTTTACGAACGGCCTCAAATACAGTCTTAGCGCAGCATAGATATATTATGCTGTCGCATAATATACTACGAATGTAAACAAAATCTGGCCAAGTCTGTATGAAATGATTCTAAAATAGTTTATTTTATCTTTAAACTTAAACGTCATATAAGACCGAAACAGTGGGAAGTGTGTTTCAATGGTAATTCTACTAATTGTTACGTGAATAGAATATCCCGGGCATGAAGCTGATCTGATGTATCACCCAAACAAAATGTTTTTCGACGTATACCCAGATAGCTCAGAGATATACCGCTTTGCCTGATAAGCAGAAGGTTATGTGATCGAATCTAGTTCGATAAATGTATGTTTTTTATTTCTTATTTTGACGTTTGGAGAAACAATAGTGCACAAATTTCATATAAAAGATCTCATTTTTGTTTAAAACGCCTAAATAAGTTTGTCACCTTTGAGTCTGAAATTATAATTTTATTATTGTTGATATTGAAAAAACCGGTTTGATTATGTTGGCGATTAATAAGGAAAAATAACTGTTACGTTTATAATTTGGCAGATACTTTACTTTTCTAAATATGAATTAAATTTCCTTCTGGAAATCTTCTGTATAACTTTAATGAAATTTGTAATACAAGTTTCTTATAAAGAGACTTACACTATCTACAGATATAGCAAAATTTAGTTCTTTAGCTTCATAGAAAATTGAGTTTTGGGCATTTTTCTCAAAAGGAGTTAGAGTACAAGATTTTTTTGATAATAATGAGATATCGATGGTAATACTTTCGAAAGAATTCTTCACATGTGTGCGTACTAGTACCTATAAAATCGATCTTCAAGGTCTGTGTAAGTTTAAAGTATTAACTTTAATAATATGTCGTTTAATCGAAGTGTACAATTCTTATGAAAATTCGCTAGTATGACGGACTTGCTGCGTCCCGAACCTTTTTTGAAAATGTTCGAGTTAGCATCTTTCTTTTAAGAAATCGATAACTTCATCGTTTTTTTATATTTTAGAATACAATTCTAGAATGCAGGAAAATTTAGACACCACTCTCTCAGCAATCTTAAATTTGACCCCTTAAAGCGATGTCACCCAAAAACAATTCTAAGCGTTCCTTTGTCGGGTGCTAACTGGATACCCAATTTGAAGATGATATCTCAATTCGTTCGAAAGTTATTGCTCCTACTAACAGACAGACGTACCGACTGACAGACCGACCGACAAAAAAATGTTCGTTCCAGAATACAGTTTTTTATATGCCTTGGGACTTTTTACGCGGTTTTAGCAAAAAACATTTCGAAATTTCTTGCACCAATATTCCACCCCCACACATTCAACCACTAAATTAATTTTAGCATAGAATACCAGATGTTAGGTGAAATTGAAGGTTTTCTAATAAACAAACCCTAAAACGTTATATTACTCGAGTTTTAACGAAAACATAAATTTTAACCAAATCACCCTTCATCCCCTACGAGCGATTTTACCTAAACACATTCCGAACCGTTCGTTTGTCGGGTGCCAGCTGTATACCGAATTTGAAAACGATATCTCAATACGTTCTAAAGTTATCGTGGCTACAACAGAGATGTACAGACCGACAGAGAAATACAAATTTCGTTCTCAAATCATCTTTTCTATATGTTTTGACACTTTTTACGACGTTTAAGCGAAAAATTTTTGTCACTGACGCGATACTTCCACACATTGTAAGGATGTGGAAGTAATATAGACTTCCATTCAAAATAACGAATTTGATACTCACTTCTGGTATAACCAGAAGCGACGCCATCTTAAATATATTTTCATTGAAGAGGAATTAATCGATACCCCTGTATACAAATTTTCAAGTCAGTGACATTTTCAAAACTTGAAAAACTCTAATGTGCACTTTAGAGGAAACAGCCTGTATATAGAAATTTTAACTGACGTTGAATATGGGTTTTAAGGGTTCTATATCGCGCTCATTTAAATAACTGTGCTAGTGGAATTTCTTCATGGCAATCATTAAAAATATATGTTTTCTAAGTTTGTTCTAAGTTTTTTTTGCAGTCATTCTCTTAAAACTCGTAAGTCATTTGTTGTAAAGATAGTTTTCACAAGACGTCATCACAAGAAGTCATGGCAACGTTGCACGAATGCCTTGTTTAGTTCTTACTGCGTTAACAATAATTTCACATGGTATCGACGAGATATAGGTGGTAATTCAGACAGTCAAAATTTAAATCACAGCGAAGTGGTTCCAATAAAAGATCATCACAAAGAAGCCAGATCAATTATGGACCTCATAAAAGATAATCACTCAGGTGTATAAGGTGCTGATCAAAAAACTGGAAAGCTTGATTAAAACCCCACAGTTATTGTGTAGCCTGTTTGATTTTGTACATAACCAGTGTTCTCTAAAAACATTTTTGCAAACATAACCCTATCATGGTTTTTAACGAACATACCTAGAACAATTTGGTTATGGTGGGGTTAAAGAAATGATACACGCAATTTTTTGACCAAAATTGGCTGAAAAACCTTTGCAATGGAAAAATTCGCTAAGCCTTTTTCCTTGCATTTTTATTTAAAAAAATTATATATATATATATATATATATATATATATATATATATATATATATATATATATATATATATATATATATATATATATATATATATATATATATATATATATATATATATATATATATATATATATATATATATATATATAGGCATTCGCACGATAACTCAAAATGCAGATTTTGATGAAACTGGGAAAAAGCTTTATTTTTATCAATGGCTTGGATGAGTTGGTTAGCCAGGAAAATCGAACCAGATTTTCCGAAAAAAAATTGGGTTTACTTTCGAAAAAAACTTTTTAACTCCGAAGATTACAAACCTATTTTCATTAAATTTGGTGAATATGTTTGTGAAAGACCTTACTACATACCAAAATTATACTTTTTAGGTTTATCGAAAATTGAGTTATTCAAATTTAAAGCATTTAATGAAAATTCGCATCATAACGTACTTCTTTTAAAATTTGTTACAAGTGGGAGACATAAACTATCTTCGAGGTTTGAAAACGACAATTTTTTTGGTTTATCCTGTTTAACGAGTGTATCGTTTAATAAAAGCTCTTCATATATATTTTGCTTTATTTTTTGTTTTATTTTTGGCGAATTTTCTTGGAAAAATTTTGCTATTGCGGAAATCCTTTTTAATTTTGCAAAAATTTCTTCAAATGAGCACGACTAGGTTCACTAGAACACATAACCAGGGTCAGTTTTTATGTTTATATATATATATATATATATATATATATATATATATATATATATATATATATATATATATATATATATATATATATATATATATTTATCCGTCATCAGGATGATTAAAAAGCCTGGAGGCAGCAAGTGTGTTATGGTAATGAATTTTCATAAAAATGTTTTAAATAGCAAATATGTGTTTCTTTTAAAGAAAGCAGGCATCAAATTTAGTTATCAGTATGACCTATATGGTAGAAACATATCATATTAACTACATTTTTCGAAAATAAACTTAAAATGTTCCTGAAAAAACTAGTATCCTGGCCAACGAAACTTATAGATTAATAGCAAATTGAGCTATTCAAGTTTGAAGCATTTAACAAAAATTTGCTACCATAATGCACTTACTGCGTCCCGAATTTCTTTTTTTACGAACATGCATTATAATTTCGTGGTCGAAATGCGATACATTAAAGGTCAGCTCAAAACTGGCATGGCCCGGCGGAATTCTACTGTCTAATTAAACCAAAGAATTGCTTAATCTTTTGAAATTAGCAGATTTTAACAAAAATTCGCTACCATAACGCACTTGCTGCGTCCCGAATTTCTCTATTCTCACAAACATGCATTATAATTACGTGGTCGAAATTCGATACAGTAAAGGTCAGGTCAGAACTGGCATAGACCGGGGGAATTTTACTGTCTAATTAAACCAGAGCAGTGTTTAATCTATTTTAACTGAGCAGATTTTAACAAAAATTTGCTACCATAACGCACTTGCTGCGTCCCGAATTTATTTTCTTACAAACATGCATTATAATTAAGTGGTCGAAATTCGATACATTACAACTCAGCTCAGAACTGGCATGGACCGGAGGAATCCGACTATCTAATTAAAACAAAGCATTGTTTATTATATTTGAACTAAGCAGATTTTAACAAAAGTTCGCTACCACAACGCACTTGCTGCGTTCCGAATTTGAATTGATTTTCTTACAAAGATGCATTATAATTACGTGGTCGAAATTCGATACACTAAAGGTCAGCTCTAAACTGGCACGGACCGGGGGAATCCGACTATCTAATTAAATAAAGCAATGTTTAATCTATTTGGACTGAACATATAAAGTCTGAAACCGACCTCGGATTTGGGTTCCAGGGGTCCTAAATAGCGCTCATTTGTAGAAATTTTTTCAAAATTCAAAAGTGGCGATCTCTTCGTTGGTAATGTTTTTAAAGAAAATTCACTAAAAATGAGGAACCGATTTTAATTAAACTTGTCACACGTGTTTCTTTGGTAAATGACTTGTACAAGTTCGTTTGCTCAGAAAATTAGATTATTTTTCCTTTCGGAAAATTTGTGTGTTTGTGCGTGTGTGTGATTAACAAAATATATTGCATATTACAAACAAAGTTTAGGTTACCAAAGAAAAGGTACCAAAAAATGCTTTCAAAAGTTTATGATTTTTGTCGTAGAAACGTCAAACTTGTGATTTGAAAGGTCAAAATTGGTCATTTTTAAACCAAGATTCTAAAACGAAGGCGGCCTTTGAACAATAAGCATTTCAAGAAGTGTGTTTAACAGTGCCTTACATTTCTGTTTAAATAGCCGTTGTTCTGCATTCAACTAAAATGTTTGAAGAAAATGTATTTGAAATAGACTCTTTCTATGATTTTACAGCAGCAGTTTAAATTATAGAGTATGTGATTTAAATGTATTATAACTATTTATTTAGCAAAATAAATTCGAAACCATTCCTCTCTTTAGTCAAAAACAAACAATAAACAAACAATAAAGAAACTATATACAACTGGTAGTAATAGTTCGGATGCAGCAAGTGCTTTATGGTAGCGCCTTGTCATTTTCTTTTTCTTTTAATTTTAATACACAAATTTTCACTAACATTACTCAATACAATCCAACCTTGGTATGTAAAAAAACATTATAAAGGCAACATGTGTACGGAATGTAATGAAATCAAATTTATCGTTTTCGGAGATAAATTTTTTTTACCTTTCGAGGATTTTTCATTTTTTAATTTTTTTTAATGGAATTTCGCTACTATAACACACTTGCTGCGTTCCGACTTTGTTGTGTTGCAAAACTGTGAGTAGGATATTTAAATGGGTTAAACTCAGCATCAAATAAGTGTATACCTAGAACACATTAACTTAACAAAAATCAGACATCATTCACGAGAACCCTGACAGCACGTGAAAATTATGTCTGTTTGTAAATATAAACAATGCTTTTCTAATTATGACCATGTAATCACGGCTTTCAAAGGTGTCCTGTTTTGTGTGTTTTTAAGATGTAATATGTCCCTGAGCTTGTGAGATGTAGTTGTTCTCCTTTCTGTGTTTCTAGACAAAGTTTTTTTTAAAGTGCGTTTGTATATATATATATGTATATGTATATATATATATATATATATATATATATATATATATATATATATATATATATATATATATATATATATATATATATATATATATATATATATAGATTTTACTAAATTAACTCTTCATTATTGACAAATTTGTTATTGTTATTACATGTTGGACCTTAGCTGAACTTTTTCCGCTGCTATCGGTGATGTAAACGGAAAAACAGTTAAACATCGTATTTTCAAGATGTTTAAAAAATATAAGTTTCTTGAACAAAACATACTGTATATTATATGAAATGAAAGCCAGTGTGATTTGGAACAAAAAAGCTTAATAAGTTTTTTTCATAAAATGTAAAACCGGAGAGATGTAACGACCATCCAAAAGTTGAATAGTTAGTGACAAAACTGTTCATTTTTTAAAACATCATGTGTGAGAAAAATCTAGATCTTGGTAAAAAATAAGAGTTTCTGTAAGGTACTGTGTATTTATTTTTCAAGAAAACATTGACTCTGTCCATAAAATGATCTTAGAAGATCGACGATTTGGATTGAAACGTATAGTAGAAATATTGCATATTTCTTATGAACCTGTATTTTACAGTGTTTATTACGACTTGGGGGTGACAAAGATTTCGCCAAAATGGATTCAGAAATGTCTGAACGCTGATCAGAAGTGCGCTCGTTTGACAATGTCAAAGAAAATGTGCCACCGTATTAAAGAAGATTACTCAAACTTTTTCGATCGCCTTGTCATTATGAACATGGGTCCAACACCATCCAGAGACCAAAGAGCAATCAAAAGATGCATGCCCAAAGTCAGCTGGCAAGGATCTTGCTTCAGTTTTCTGGCACACAGACGGAATAATTCTGAAAATATTTTCTAAAACAAAGTAAAATTGTCTATGGAGCATACTATAGTCAGTTGCTAAATAAATGACGCGAAAAATAGTGGAAAACGGTACAGAAAACTGGACAAACATGTGCACTTTTTGCAAGACAACGCACCTGCACAAGTAGTTGTTTACAGTGTAAACAATTGATAAAATTGGTTTTGAATTGGTTGACCGGATTTAGCACTATCACACTATTATTAATCTCCAGAGCTGAAACAGATTTGTTGGTAAACGATTTTTGACAAACAACGAAGTTGTATGTGCTGTTGATGAATAATTTAAACACCAAGATAAATAATTAAATTAAACGGTTTAGAATTGCTTAATGAAAGTTCTGCTAAATGTGTGAGGATAATTATGTTATAAATAAAAATTTGTTTCCAAAATCATTGCGATTTCTATTGTAGGCTAAGTACTTTTCAGTACCTCATTGTATAGTAGTTCCACAACTACGTTTTTTCAAAGAGAAAATAAATTTTCTTCTGCTATAACTTATCCAAATAAACAAGTTAGCCAATAAGTGAAGATTGGAACCTGCGATGAGCACTAATAAGCACACTTGGAGAACCCAAATCACCACAACACATTTAAAAAAACGTGACGATCGTTTCACTAACCAAGTTAGCGTGATCAGACGATGAATAATTCTAAATATCTTATATTCGAAACTCTATTTATATTCTTCTGCAATTCTGCAAGTAGTCGGTCACTAGCGATTTAGCGAGGTTCAACGACAACTAAATTGACATATTTCGTTTGGCGGAAAATCTGTATTCTTTTATTATCTCTCGTAGGTACTTCTGTCGGTATTTACTTTACAAAGCAATCTATCAGACGACTGTTAATAGGCAGCGGAGCGAGGTTCATACATTTTTTATTATTACTATATTTAGCAATATATATATGCGCTCGAAGGCGTTTAGTTGTCCGGGTTGTCTAACACTTTTTATTAATTTCAGATTCCCCTCATTAACCTGGTGACCAGTATCCCAAGTATGTCGAGCGACGGAAGATCTATTTATCTATCTATAGTACCGTATCTTAATTGCGCTAAATGTTCTTTGAATAGAATTGCAATAGATCTTCTTGTTTGTCCGACGGGTTTAAGATCACAATTATCACAACTTATTTAATAAATTGCAGATGTTTTGGCCGTACTATCCTTGTCTTTTGGTGTACTTAGCAAATTTTTTAAAGTATTTTTTGTCGAAAATGTTAGTTGCAAGTTGACTTATTGTAAAATGCTATCTAGATAGCATTTTAAAAAAGCCAAGTCTACACCTCTCGTGATTCGAGGTTCAAATGGCAAGCAAAGTTTTTTGGCTTCCTCTCTTCTAAACGTCGTTGATTCCGCTAACATTTTCTTTGTTTTCTGTTTGTTAATTAATTTCTCTACAAGGCAAGCAGTGTATCCGTTATATTCGGACACGTTCTTAATATAATTTAATTATTTGGTATATCTACTTTTACCTAAAGAAAAATTAATTCACTTGTTTACTAAAAAATCAGACTGGCCATTTTTTGTGTGTACATATGATCTGAGTAATTCGGAATGTAGCTTAGAGTGGTGGTTTCCTTTCTATGGACATCGAATTCTAAGAAGTCTTTATTCTTGACTACATTCAGGAAATATAAACTAAAGAAGAAATTTGTTTGCCTACGTTTTGAACCGCGTACCGCAAGGGGTCTCGATAGCATTTTTAAGAAAGCCGATTTGCAGCTAACTTTTTCGACAAAAAAATAATTTAAGAAATTTGTTAGGTAATACCACTGAAATGTCGGGTATCTATGAGATAAGTTGTAAAGATTGTATTCTTCAATACGTTGGGCAGACTAAAAGAACCATTGAGACCAGACTCAGGGAACGTCTGGTACAGCTGAGATACGTTGGTGTAGGCAAGTCATGCGTGGTACAACATATTTGGGATAATAATCACCATATAGATAAAGAAAAATTAAAACTTATCAAAATTGTTAGACAACCAGCGAATCTACATGCGTACAACAAAAAACAAAAGTTCGTTAAACCGAGCGCCGCTACTAATTTATGGCCCTTTGTTTGCATTCTGTCTTTGATATAGTAAATATTCTGAAACGTTGCAGGTAAAGTTCAAAAATCTCGTCAGGCAATTAAAGTACAATGTACGGAAAATTTGTCTGCGATTTCGTCTCCTCAGTAACGGTCTTTACCTAAGACTCAGTATAAAAGGTTAGTTGTAAGTAGTTTGGAATATTTCACCCTTTGATGACGTTAACTTTGTTAGTGAAATGATCGTCAGGCTTTTAAAAATATGTGTTGCGGTGATTTGGGTTCTCCAAGTGTACTTCATCATAAACGTTTTAAAATTTCACGTATAATTTTGTCTAGAATGACTTTTGTAAAAGTTGTAAGCCTTTAAAATTTTCAAATTACTAAATTTGTATTGTATTGTATCTTGTTTATTTACCGTCGGTCTATTTCCACGACTATGTCCAATCACCGAGGCCAGGAAGCAGATTCGCTCCGCCACTCTGAACATTTGACAGAACCGCTTTATTTCTCTAAGAAGAGTAGTGATCTTTGAGGAGCCCATCATCCCATGATACACGAGATCTGCGGATTTGCGCCCCCTTTGAATTGCGGAACCTAGAGACACTCAACTTGCTCAAACACAATATCACAACGTCAGTTGATATTAATTTGACATTATATATTGAAAATAACAATTTTACTGGGAATCGAACCCACCATTATTGGCTTCAGAGGCATACGTTGTTACCACAGTACCACCAAAGCTGTGTTTTCCCTTAGTGTTCGTCCGCGTCTTTGCCGTCCCGATAGCACGGCAGCCTTTGGCTTATTGTGCATACCCTTTGTCTTTTCTACTCCACCCATTGCAAAATCACTGTGCCTTGAACTAGTCTGCACAGCAATTGCTAGGGTTAAGTTTTATATTGCTCTGTCTCCGGTCTAGGCTGTCCGTAGATCAGTTGTCTTTTGCCGTCCAGAACTTTACACTCGCACAAGATGTGCTGGACTGATTCCTCCCCCTCTCCGCAGAGTCTGCATGCGAGGACCCCTTCGAACCGCCCCATTTAATGCAGGTGTTTCTTGACGGCCATGTGTCCCGTCAAGAGACCTGTTGTGTTTCTGAGCTGTCCTCTGCTAAGATTTAGCAGCTCCACAGCTCTCTTTGAACTGGCTTCCTCAATGACAGACTTCCCATGTCTGAGCCCTGGATAGTCTGCCCAGTACACCTTATGTTCGTTTCTGACCCAGGACACTCCCTTGGCAGTGCTCTTCGTCACGCCCAGGACCGGTTTTGGTGCCATAAATGGTTCTGTTGACCCTGTCTTCGCGAGACTGTCAGCTTCTTCATTGCCTTTGACCGCCGAGTGACCCGGCACCCAGATGAGGGTGACCTCATTCTGCCCAGCCAGGTCGTCTCGTCTCGGCATTTCCTTACAAGCCTGGAATTTACCCGTAGACTACTTAGGGCCTTATGGGCTGCCAGCTGCCTGTGGCTATGAGGATCCGCTTGTTGGTGTAGCCCCTCCTCTTGTTCTCTCGCACGCAGTGCAAGATCGCGTACATTTCGGCCTAAAAGACCGTTGCCGAGGGAAATACTATGACTTACCCTTGGTCCTTCCGAATAACGCTTCCCACTTCCTTACGTCCCACACTTCCCGCCGGATCCGCCCGTGAACCAGACGAGCGCGTCCCGTGGTAAGCCCGGTGTCTTCCCCCGTCATGCTTGGAGGTCGGGGATTTTCACTGTGAAATTGTTTTCCCTGCAGATTCGCGGGCTCGCTATGTCTGGCTAAGCATGGGCTCCTTCACGATCTCTTGAATTTTGCAGTGGGCCCTGCAGCCTGGGTTCATCTTCGGTATATCATTTCAGGCTAGCCTGTATAGTCCTAGTCTGGCCTCCCCATGCTAACAAATTGCGGGGGGGGGGGGGCAGATCACGCAACACCTCCATGGTGGCTGTTGGGGTTGAAGTCATGGCCCCTGTGATGCCCAGGCAAGCCATCCTTCCAAAGCTGTTTACTAAACTTGAATAAAACATTATCGAGTAGCATATGAGCGTCTGGAAACAACCCATTTTGGAGAAAGGGACACGAAAAATATGAATTTTTATATTCTAGCCGAAATAATATTACCAACTTACTTATTTGTGACTAAAATTATGCAATGTATCTTACAAAAAAGATGAGTTTGTGACTGTATCAACACGATTCTGTTAAGCATCCTCTGAAACTTCTTCTGTCAATACTTTTTCATTTAATGTCTTTTTTTCCCAAAATTTTTCCTTTTTCATTGACGCGTCTTCCACCAACGTTTCCACAATAGCCTTAATAATAAACCTACAGAATTATAAAAGTTAAATATGTATTTTCAGTCATTTGTAATATCTACTTCACTATCATTAGTTTCTGTTATTATCATTGCAAGTGATTAATACCTTCTTAAATTACTTATAATCAATCGTTTCCCACTTGAAAGTGATAACGAAACAAGCGGAATCTGAAACATGATCCTGTGTTAAGTGATACGACCAACGTAATTGTGTCTACAACTTAGCTTGCATAATAATCAGTATTCCTACATATAGTTCTCAGCAGGAAGGCGGCATAATAGAAATGAGCAGACATATTTACACAAATAACACTTCGAAAGTTATTAAATATGATACATCTTCATTATTCACATATCAATATGCTTTTACAATTCTTACTGTTAAACTGTACTCTAGAGATATCTAATTACCACGAAATATAAATCCGTAGGTTATGGAGATTAAGACTTTGTTTTGGTAAATTTGTTTGTTCTCCAAAATGTACTCACTAGCCTCAGTAAATTGTTTTTCCAAAACGCACTAATTAGTCCCAGTAAATTGTATTTCCAAAGTGTACTTATCAGATTCCCCAAAATGTTTTTCCAAATTTGTCTCGGTAAATTGTTTTCCAAAGTGTACTTATTAATCTTAGTAAACTGTTTTTCAAAAATGTACTTTTATATTCCGTAAATTGTTTTTCCAAAATCCACTTATTATTCCCAGTAAATTGTATTTCCAAAGTGTACTTATCAGATTCCCCAAAATGTTTTTCCAAATTTGTCTCGGTAAATTGTTTTCCAAAGTGTACTTATTAATCTTAGTAAACTGTTTTTCAAAAATGTACTTATTATATTCTGTAAATTGTTTTTCCACAATGCACTTATTTGTCTCAGTAAACTGTTTTACCAAAGTGTACTTATTAGTAAATTGTTTTTCGAAAATGTACTTATCTCAGTAGTCTCAATAAATTGTTTTCCAAAGTGTACTTATTAGTCTCAGTAAATTATTTTCCCAAAGCGTTCTTATCAGATTCCTTAAATTGTTTTCCTGAAGTGTACTTATTAGTCTCAGTATATTGTTTTTCAAAATGTACTTATCAACTTTCGTAATTTGTTTCTTCAAAATGTACTTATTAGTCTCAGTAAATTGTTTTTCCAAATGGTACTTTTTAGTCTCCGTAAATTGTTTTTCCAAAATGCACTTATTAGTCCCAGTAAATTGTATTTCCAAAGTGTACTTATCAGATTCCCCAAAAAGTTTTTCCAAATTTGTCTCAGTAAATTGTTTTCCAAAGTGTACTTATTAATCTTAGTAAACTGTTTTTCAAAAATGTACTTATTATATTCCGTAAATTGTTTTTCCACAATGCACTTATTTGTCTCAGTAGACTGTTTTACCAAAGTGTACTTATTAGTAAATTGTTTTTCGAAAATGTACTTATCTCAGTAGTCTCAATAAATTGTTTTTCCAAAGTGTACTTATTAGTCTCAGTAAATTGTTTTTCCAAATGGTACTTTTTAGTCTCCGTAAATTGTTTTTCCAAAATGCACTTATTAGTCCCAGTAAATTGTATTTCCAAAGTGTACTTATCAGATTCCCCAAAATGTTTTTTCAAATTTGTCTCGGTAAATTGTTTTCCAAAGTGTACTTATTAATCTTAGTAAACTGTTTTTCAAAAATGTACTTATTATATTCTGTCAATTGTTTTTCCACAATGCACTTATTTGTCTCAGTACATTGTTTTACCAAAGTGTACTTATTAGTATATTGTTTTTCGAAAATGTACTTATCTCAGTAGTCTCAATAAATTGTTTTTTAAAGTGTACTTATTAGTCTCAGTAAATTATTTTTCCAAAGCGTTCTTATCAGAATCCTTAAATTGTTTTCCTGAAGTGTACTTATTAGTCTCAGTAAATTGTTTTTCAGAATGTACTTATCAACTTTCGTAAATTGTTTCTTCAAAATGCACTTATTAGTCTCAGTAAATTGGTTTTACAAAGTGTACTTCTCAGTCTCCTTAAATTATATTTCCAAAATGCACCTATGGCAGTGAGCTCAGTAAATTATTTTCCGAAGTGTACTTCTTAGTCTCAGTACATTGTTTTTCCAAAATGTACTTATCTCAGTAAACTGTTTTTTCGAAGTGTACTTATTAGTCTCAGTAAATTGTTTGTTCAAAGTGTACGCATCAGATTCCGTAAATTGTTTCTCCAAAATGTACTTATTAGACTCAGTAAATTGTTTTTCCAAAGGGTACTTATTAGTTTCAGTAAATTGTTTTTCCAAAAGCGAAAAAAAGTCCGGGTGCAGCAAGTGCGTTACGGTAGTGAATTTTCATAACATGTTTTTAATAGCAAATATGTCTTTTTTTTAAAATAATATGCATGGAATTTGGTATAACCTACGTATAGTTGAAACAATGTACCTTATTTCATCAAAATAACTATATTGATTGAAAAAGTACAATAATTTTCCGAAAATAAACTTAAAATATTTCGGAAAAAACTGGCACCTGGCCAACGAACGTCAGGTTAATAGCAAATTGAGCTATTGAAATTTCAAACTTTAATGAAAATTCGCTACCATAACGCACTTGCTGCATCCAGTAAAAATTGAAATCGGTTGCAGAAAACAACAAGCACTTGTAAAGCCACGGGAAAAGTCTTCAGCTGCATTAAGTATGGAACGATTTTACTAAGTTAGGGCAATAACAAACAACCAGATGTGCTATTCAAATTGAATTAAGTTTTAAAGGTTTTCATCTCGTCCTAATTGAATTTGGCATACAAAAACTCGCTAAAAAATTTATCGGAATTACACAATCTGATCAGACAACGGTAAAATAAAATAAGACTAAATAAAAAATTAAGTCACTAACTGGTATAGGAGTCCATTATTAAATCTACACTGCTTCCTTCACCTCTTGGCCATTGTTGGCATGACAGATCTATCGACTAACAGGTATATACCCTAGTATATTAATTTTCTAACGTCTTGATTATTTACACCATACGTTTTTGTTTAAAATTGATTTTTTTGATATTTTAACGAAATGAAGGAAAATTACGGCTAAGACACAGATCTAGGAGCGTGTTAGTCATTTTGAGCCGTGTATTTTTAACTCACAAAGCGCTAATGCGCTAATGTACGACTACCAGAATTATCAATTTTGACGTTTCAACTTTTTTTAATCAGAGGCTTGTAATTTCTCTGTCTTTGAACCCAGAGATCTGAATTTTGGTACAAAGAATACTCTTTATGACAGAGACCAGCGTACCAAATTTGGTTACCAAAGCTTCTTAATTTTCGGAGAAAAGGATTTTTTCGAAAAAAAATCCAACATTTTCTCGGAAAACCTTGTCAGATTTTCCTGGCTAATGAACTTATCCAAGCTATTTACAAAAGGTAGGTACTTATGAAATTTGATCAAAATCGGCTCATTATTTTTTGACTTATCGGTATGATATATAAATATATATATATATATATATATATATATATATATATATATATATATATATATATATATATATATATATATATATATATATATATATATATATATATATATATATATATATATATATATATATATACAGGATGGCGCATTGAAAACGAAAGAAACAGACCGATTTGCGTCCAGAGAATGTTTTTTTTAAGAAACGCTGAAACACCTCAATATTAATATTGAGGGGGACATGTTTTAACATAAAACTCAACTTTGTCGCATCAACCCCTTAAGGGTGGTGATAACAACCCTTATATTTTAAATAGGGAACATGGGTCGAGTGTTACATCATTTAAAAGCTCTTTCTTTTCTGAATTCAGCACACAAATTTTTTGGAAGTTTTATCAACTCGTTTAAAAATTATTCACAGTTGGAGTTGCAAGAACGTATTTCATTCATTGTGATAAGAAATGCACTACTTAGTCAATTTTTCGTTAAAAAAAAACTAAAAAACAAATCAAACGTTCAAAAATGTTTATTCAGTTAAGTAAGTGTTCAAATTGTTGACCAGCAGCTTTCATACAAAAGTGCAAATTTTGTTCAAAACGAGCTCTGACACCCTGGAGCATTTGTGGAGTTATTAGACGGCATTCTTCAACAATGCGTCGTCGTAATTCTTCCAGAGACTCCGGTTCTGTTGCGTAAATTCTTCTAAACTCTCTGTTCAAAAACTCCCTAACACGTTGTAAAAAATGCGGAGGATCTCCATCTTGTTGAAACACTAATTGATTTTCTTGATAGCGATCATCATTTTCAACAATGTCAATTAGTAGAAGGTAAACGATATCTTCTGTAACTCCAAATACGTTTCGCCACTCAAATTGCCATCAAGAAAAATTTGTCCGATTAAACGGTCTCCAAAAATGCCAGTCCAGACATTCAATTTCTGTGGAGTTTGATTGTGGACTTCGTGAAAATTTCTTGGATTATTATTTGCCCAGTAACGACAATTATGCCGATTGACTGCAGAGTTTAATAAAAACGTACACTCGTCTGAAAAACAGATATTGAACAGAAAGTTCCCGTTATTAGCTATTCGTGCAGTCATAACTTCACAAAACTCCAGCCGCCGATCAAAATCATCTTCATTCAGTTGTTGTACAAGATGAATTTTATACGGGTGAAATTTATGATGCTTCAATATTTGCTGAATAGTTCTTCTTTTGACGTTTGAAATAGTGGCCATTTTTCTCGTGCTCAAAGTTAGGTCTGCAGCAATTTTTCCTAAAACTTCAATCTCAGTAGTCTCATTTCTAACCGGAAATTCACGTTCAGGATCCCGTTTTTTGTTGGCTACTGAACCACTTTGTCGAAACTTTGCAACTAACTCCAAAATGTATTTTCTGTTAACATGTCTGTTCGGATGTCGTTCATTAAACAAATTTGCTATACGGTTGGCACAGTCATCGTTTTTGAAAAAAAGAGTAATTATTTCAACTTTTTTTATACAAAATACACCATTGTGAAATTAATTTTCGGTAGTACTATCAAGTATCAAACCGATAAACTGAAATAATAAACCGCATTTCTCACATTCCGATAAGAAATGTTCTGATAGTCAATTTTTTGTTTACAAACCAACAAAACATTAAATATCAGCACATTTCTTATCGGAATGAGTGAAATGCATTTTTGCATCTTTAACTGTGAATAATTTTTAAACGAGTTGATAAAACTAAAAAATTAGTGTGCTGAATTCAGAAAAGAAGGAGCTTTCAAATGATGTAACAACATCCCATGTTCCCTATTTAAAATATAACGGTTGTTATCACCACCCTTAAGGGGTTGATGTGACAAAGTCTAGTTTTATGTCAAAACATGTTCCCCTCAATATTAAAATTGACACAAAGCGCTAATGCGCTAATGTACGACTACCAGAATTATCAATTTTGACGTTTCAACTTTTTTTAATCAGAGGCTTTTAATTTCTCTGTCTTTGAACCCAGAGATCTGAATTTTGGTACAAAGAATACTCTTTATGACAGAGACCAGCGTACCAAATTTGGTTACCAAAGCTTCTTAATTTTCGGAGAAAAGGATTTTTTCGAAAGAAAATCCAACATTTTCTCGGAAAACCTTGTCAGATTTTCCTGGCTAATGAACTTATCCAAGCTATTTACAAAAGGTAGGTACTTATGAAATTTGATCAAAATCGGCCCATTATTTTTTGACTTATCGGTATGATATATATATATATATATATATATATATATATATATATATATATATATATATATATATATATATATATATATGTATATATATATATATATATATATATATATATATATATATATATATATATATATATATATATATATATATACAGGATGGCGCATTGAAAACGAAAGAAACAGACCGATTTGCGTCCAGAGAATGTTTTTTTAAGAAACGCTGAAACACCTCAATTTTAATATTGAGGGGACATGTTTTAACATAAAACTCAACTTTGTCGCATCCACCCCTTAAGGGTGGTGATAACAACCCTTATATTTTAAATAGGGAACATGGGTCGAGTGTTATATCATTTAAAAGCTCTTTCTTTTCTGAATTCAGTACACAAATTTCTTTGGAAGTTTTATCAACTCGTTTAAAAATTATTCACAGTTGGAGTTGCAAGAACGTATTTCATTCATTGTGATAAGAAATGCACTACTTAGTCAATTTTTCGTTAAAAAAAAAACTAAAAAACAAAACCAAACGTTCAAAAATGTTTATTCAGTTAAGTAAGTGTTCAAATTGTTGACCAGCAGCTTTCATACAAAAGTGCAAATTTTGTATAAAATTAATTTTCGGTAGTACTATCAAGTATCAAACCGATAAACTGAAATAATAAACCGCATTTCTCACATTCCGATAAGAATGTTCTGATAGTCAATTTTTTGTTTACAAACCAACAAAACATTGACTATCAGCACATTTCTTATCGGAATGAGTGAAATGCGTTTTTGCATCTTTAACTGTGAATAATTTTTAAACGAGTTGATAAAACTAAAAAATTAGTCTGCTGAATTCAGAAAAGAAGGAGCTTTCAAATGATGTAACAACATCCCATGTTCCCTATTTAAAATATAACGGTTGTTATCACCACCCTTAAGGGGTTGATGTGACAAAGTCTAGTTTTATGTCAAAACATGTCTCCCTCAATATTAAAATTGACTTGTTTCAGCGTTTCTTAAAAAAATTTCTTTGGACGCAAATCGGTCTGTTTCGTTTTCAATGCGCCACCCTATATATATATATATATATATATATATATATATATATATATATATATATATATATATATATATATATATATATATATATATAAATTGAAACTGACCCCGGATATGGGTTTTAGGGGCCCTAGTTTGCGTTCATTTAAAGAAATTTTTTCAATAGTCAAAAGTCGGGATATCCTCATTAGTGATTTTTTTTAAAGAAAATTCAGTAAAAGTTGATATCTGGTAAGGAGGGATCTGGCATCGCGGCAGTGTCAGAAATATTTTCAAAATGAAGATCGGGACCAACTTACAAACACAACCCAAATTTCAGATTTCTATCTATTTTGGTTTACTATATACTAAATGGCATTTCAGTCCAAAATAAGGTTTTCGCATAGTGTATCTAGTATCTAATATTTATTTAGCCTCTTTAAGCAGACATCGCGATTCGAATTCGCTTTAGTTCTCAACCCTTAATAACTACATCCCCATGAACACCACCTGCGGACAGCAGGAGGGGTTTTTGCATTGACTATATCTACATACCCACCCGGCGCGGTTTGACAGTAATGTTAATAGCGCGAGGAGAGAGGGGGGAGAGCAAGAGAGGGTACAATTATTAAAGATCTTCAATTGAAGAAGAAGATGCGGCATCGTATGTAGTAGACCTCCTCTCTCCAGCAGTTGTACACGTGTGTATCTCAGAAATAGAACCGGTTCTTGTAAAGTTCATTCACACCTGGCTCTATGTTGCTTTTCTCCTCTGCTCGCTACTCCTGCTGATGTCTTGTAGATGAAGCTGAGCTTCTGCGGGGTTGCGTTCGAACTTACAATTGAAAAGTCTAGGGGTAAAGTGTGCTTTCTCGAGTTTTCATGAAATATGTAATATATAGGTTGTTTCAGTTGCAAAGAAAGCTCAGTTTTCTTCCACGTGTCCCATTTTGAAACTATTTTCAAGCTGGTTATTTTTGGGCCTTACAATCTGCTATACTATCCACGGTGTCCCTAAAGTTTGGTGGAACAAGTTCATTATGTTCACATCCGCTGGTTCAATTTTCGCCTATGTTTGTTTACTGGGGCTTCCAAATATGATAAATGATTTTCCGATCAGCGTTGTCGGATTTACACTTTTCTCAGAAAATCTACCTGACCGCTTAGTGACAGATCACGTCTCACGTTACAGAGGTTTATTATACATTTGTTATAAAATTGCAGAAACCTCTAAAAGCATGTGTAAACAAGTTACAAAAATATATTTAAATACAGACGTAGAGATTATTTCTTTGGCGCACAAATGTTTATTTTCATCTCTGTAACCGTTTTCGCTGCTTGAGGCACCATCGGACAGCACCAAATTGCAAAAAAATATTAACATCTTCTATTGCCTGATGATTGATAGTAAAGGATTTTATTCACGCCCGAAGAGCTACCACCCCTTACATCAAGGGGCCGGTAAAGTTCCAACGGACGTTTCAGGTTCTGGTGTATGAGTCGGTTTCCCTTATAAACAAAAATGATGATGGTTCCTCCTTGTAAAAAAGATTCCGGAGATAAAATACATTTGATTCGGATCTCCGGGACAGGGGTGTGAAGGGGGCGCTGTCATCAAGATTTAACATTGCCTCGAATATATGTGGCCTAAATTCTAACCTAAACTTCGTCCACCATTTCCTCCAGGCTAATAGGCCCCAACTCCTCTTCCCCACCGATACCCAAATCAGTGCCAAAACAGCCACTAATCACCTTAATTTCCCGGGGTATGATATCCTTACTTCCTTTAGATTGCATGGAGGCGTGTGCGCATACGTCCCTAGCAATCTACCCTGCATCAGACTCCCCAATTTGGAAGCTGGAAGAAAAGACATACTTTGGATGAAACTCTCTCTCAGGGCTACAACTAAATTCATCTGTTGCATTTACCGGTCACGTTGTGACAACAACTTTGTCCAGCTCTTTGACTACCTTTCGGAAAAAACCGACCATCTGATTTCTGAATATCCTTCCTCCGAGGTCACTATTCTTGGTGACTTCAATGTCCATAATAAGGAATGGCTAGGTTCTTCAAAAATCGGTTCCCAAGGGAGAGCAGCGCAGGCCTTCGCAGGCAGCAATTCTTTAGCCAATATGGTTCAGCAACCTACTTACTTTTCTCGCATCCCAACATACAGCTCAAATCCCTTGAATCTCATTCTTACTACAAAACCTGAATGCTATAAGACATCAGTCACCGCCCTCCTTGGTCGTTCAGACCACGGCATGATCACTGCTTCCTGCGCAATGCAACCCGAGGTCACACAGTCATCACAACCACGTATCGTTTGGCACTACAACTCCGCGAACTGGAACGAAATGTGGGATTACTTTTCCTCATTTCCATGGGCGTCTGTCTGCTTCTCTCATCATGACCCCTCTGATATCTCACAGAACGTCACCGAAATCATCCAAGCTGGCATGGAATTATTTATTCCACGTACACAGAAAACCTCTTCAGCCACTCAAAAGCCCTGGTTTTCTAAATTCTGTGACAAGGCCAGACTTGAATAGGTCAAAGCTCACAAACCGCTTCTACACAATCCCAGTCAATAAAACCGTCAAGCATTTAACGACGCAAGAAACCGCTATGTCCGCATTCTTTCTGAGGCAAAAAACTTGTTTAATAACCACATAATAAACAAAGTCCTCTGAAGCTCCAACGGCATCTAACCCTTCTGGACTCTTGCTAAATCTATTGGAAATAATTTCTGCAAGAGCACGTTCCCACCTCTTGTTTCAGGGGATGAAATTGTTTCTACCGCCCTGGACAAGGCTGAACTTTTTGCATCGTTGTTCGCCGGCAATTCTAGTCTCAACCCACCTCCAAATGTTCAACAACCAACAGCCCCCAATGTCGCGCATAAAATGACAGATATCATTTTCAAAACTAAAAAGGTACGAAAGATGCTCTCTTCTCTTAATACCAGGAAAACCTCCGGCCTTGACGAGTTCCCAGCAATTGTTCTCAAAAAATGCGCACCAGAACCTGCTCCTGTCCTCACTCGTCTGTTTCAGACATCTTACAATAGAGGCACATTCCCTAGTAACTGGAAAACTGCTCGAGTACAACCCGTCCCCAAGAAAGGATCCAAAGCGCTTCCTAGCAACTGCAGGCCTATTTCTCTCCTTTCAGTCGTCTCTAAAGTGATGGAAAACTATATAAACACCGAATTACTAAAATTTCTTGAAAAACGCAGTCTAATCCCCGACAGGCAGTATGGATTCCATCAGCGCACATCAACTGCCGACCCCGTTTCCTTTGTCATCAATTCTTGGAACAAGTCTATGGAGCTACGCGGTGAATCCCAGATTGTCGCTCTAGACATATCCAAAGCATTCGACCAGGTCTGGCACGCAGCGCTGCTTTATCAACTTCCGGCCTATGGCCTACCACGAAAACTCTGTACCTGGACAGCAAATTTCCTCTCCAACCGGAGCATTTCTGTTATCGTGGATGGCCATTCCTCTAAACTCTTTCCAATTAATGCAGGAGTCCCTCAAGGTTCAGTTTTAGCCACTAATTTGTTTCACACTTACGCGGATGCAGCACCCTCCACACAAATATACAATATTCTAAGCCTCTTTAGCCCAATTAGATGCGCAGACTCATGGAGGGTTCTGTCTCTGTGGCTCTCCAAAAATATTAGACTGGGGAAGTAGAAATCTTACACAATTCAACTCCAAATATCAGTCTTGCTTTCTATCTTATAAGAGATACACCTGCCATAGACCCATCACAATGAACAACCAAGTTATTCAAAGTAATGAGTCCTTTTCACTTGTTGGCATTTCTGTGGATCGGAATCTCAATAGACACCAACATGTCACATCAATTGCAGAAACGGCTGCTAAGAAATTAGGTGTCCTCTTCCGGACTCGCAAATACGTTTTACCAGCTAATCTTTATACCTTACATACTTCACAAATAAGGCCAAACCTCGAATACTGCTCCCACATCTGGGGTGACGCTGCCGCTTCTATAATCGCTATCCTGGACTCCAGTCAGAATAGAGCTATAAGTCTCATCGGTGACCCTACCCTCGCCCAAAGGCTGCCATCCCTTGCCCACCGACGTGCCGTTGGTTACCTATCTCTCTTTTATAGATATGTGCAAGGGCATTGCTCAGAGGAGCTTTCTTCCATAGTTCCTCCCCCTGCTGCCCCCAACAGATCTACCAGGGGAACAGAGCGAATGCACCCTTTTAAGGTCCAGGTCACCAGACATAGAACATCTTGTTATGTCCGCCTCTTTTGTCCCGAGGACTTCTAAGTTGTGGAATTCCTTGCCGGCACATGTTTTTCCTTCTCCTCCGAACTTCCAAACCTTCAAGTCCATAATTAACAAGTTGCCTCTTTCCTCCTTGTCGACACCCACGGTACGATAGTATTTAGGCTGTGAGCCCTCGTGGTGTGTTGTTGAAATAAAAATAAATAAGAAACTTCTGCCAGACAGCGAAACAGGTTACAGAGAAGAAAGCAAACATTTGTGAACCCAGAGAAACACTCTCCACGTCTATATTTAGTATGGAACGGTTTCAACAAGTAAGGACAGCAACAATTAATAAAAAATATATTTGTTGTATAAATGTTTTCTCTTATGCAGTAAACATATTTATTTTACTTCATTACATAACATAATTACCTTTCACAAATACAATTAACTCTTAAATGATCATCATTTGCAACAACAGTTAAAATAATATACTTTTAGTACATTTTCTTAAAAAAATTCACTAATGAGAAGATCCCGAATTTTGAAAAAATTTCTTTAAATGAGCGCGAACTGGGCCCCCTAGAACACAGGGTCAGTTTCTGTTATATATATATATATATATATATATATATATATATATATATATATATATATATATATATATATATATATATATAATAACAATAATAATAATAACACCACAGTAGACAAACCCCTCACCCAGAAGCCTTTGACTTGTGCGGGGGAGCTTACATACACATATAGACAAAGGACACCACCCATAACTCATCAGAAGCCGGCATTTCCACATTCGAGTGAAAAAGACCGACTGTACGAATACGGGATTCGAACCCGCGACCTCCTAGTCCAATTCGAGAGGTTACTCACCACGCGAACTGAGCCATTCGGCCTGTCAATTATATACATATACATATATATATATATATATATATATATATATATATATATATATATATATATATATATAATATACATATACATATATGTACATATAAACATATATATATATATATATATATATATATATATATATATATATATATATATATATATATATATATATATATATATGTATCGCAAATACGTTTTACCAGCTAATCTTTATACCTTACATACTTCACAAATAAGGCCAAACCTCGAATACTGCTCCCACATCTGGGGTGACGCTGCCGCTTCTATAATCGCTATCCTGGACTCCAGTCAGAATAGAGCTATAAGTCTCATCGGTGACCCTACCCTCGCCCAAAGGCTGCCATCCCTTGCCCACCGACGTGCCGTTGGTTACCTATCTCTCTTTTATAGATATGTGCAAGGGCATTGCTCAGAGGAGCTTTCTTCCATAGTTCCTCCACCTGCTGCCCCCAACAGATCTACCAGGGGAACAGAGCGAATGCACCCTTTTAAGGTCCAGGTCACCAGACATAGAACATCTTGTTATGTCCGCCTCTTTTGTCCCGAGGACTTCTAAGTTGTGGAATTCCTTGCCGGCACATGTTTTTCCTTCTCCTCCGAACTTCCAAACCTTCAAGTCCATAATTAACAAGTTGCCTCTTTCCTCCTTGTCGACACCCACGGTACGATAGTATTTAGGCTGTGAGCCCTCGTGGTGTGTTGTTGAAATAAAAATAAATAAGAAACTTCTGCCAGACAGCGAAACAGGTTACAGAGAAGAAAGCAAACATTTGTGAACCCAGAGAAACACTCTCCACGTCTATATTTAGTATGGAACGGTTTCAACAAGTAAGGACAGCAACAATTAATAAAAAATATATTTGTTGTATAAATGTTTTCTCTTATGCAGTAAACATATTTATTTTACTTCATTACATAACATAATTACCTTTCACAAATACAATTAACTCTTAAATGATCATCATTTGCAACAACAGTTAAAATAATATACTTTTAGTACATTTTCTTAAAAAAATTCACTAATGAGAAGATCCCGAATTTTGAAAAAATTTCTTTAAATGAGCGCGAACTGGGCCCCCTAGAACACAGGGTCAGTTTCTGTTATATATATATATATATATATATATATATATATATATATATATATATATATATATATATATATATATATATAATAACAATAATAATAATAACACCACAGTAGACAAACCCCTCACCCAGAAGCCTTTGACTTGTGCGGGGGAGCTTACATACACATATAGACAAAGGACACCACCCATAACTCATCAGAAGCCGGCATTTCCACATTCGAGTGAAAAAGACCGACTGTACGAATACGGGATTCGAACCCGCGACCTCCTAGTCCAATTCGAGAGGTTACTCACCACGCGAACTGAGCCATTCGGCCTGTCAATTATATACATATACATATATATATATATATATATATATATATATATATATATATATATATATATATATATATATATAATATACATATACATATATGTACATATAAACATATATATATATATATATATATATATATATATATATATATATATATATATATATATATATATATATATGTATCTCAGCGATAACTCAAAAAATTATTTTTGCAAGCAGCTTCGATAAGTTCTTTAGCCAGAAAATTCGCACCGGTTTGTTCCGGACAATTTTGTTTTTTTTTTTCTGAAAATGTTTATATCTCCGGAAATAACAAAGCAATGGCAACCAAATTTGGTAGGTGGGTTTAAATCATCAAAAATAAACTTTCTACAAGAATTTGGGTCTGTAAGTGTGAACTAAGCAAAAAAGTTATAGCCATGTAAACAAAAATGAGATTTTCCTCTTAAAACGCCAAAGTCGCGATTTGAACCGTTAAAATTTGCTACATTTAGGCAAAGATCCTGCAACTAATACCAGTTATGTGGAGAAAATGTCGCAAGAAGAGTGTTTTAAAAACCCTTAAGTTTCAGCTTCAACCGTCATTGTCCTTCATTTTACTAAAATATTTCCAGAAAATTCATTTCAAATAAACCCTTTCTCTGATGCTTTGGCACTAGTTTTAGTTATAGAGTTTATCATTTAATGGTCTATAATGTTTAGCGAATTTTCAAAAAAAGATTCGCTAATGATAAGGAGGCGGCGACTTTTGAATTTTGAAAAGATTTTTCAAATGAGCACGAACTAGGCTCCCTAGACCCCATATCCGGGGTTAATTTCGGCTTTTATCTGTTCTCATTTATGCAAGGTGACGCATTTCTATGGTAAAGCTATATATCCATTATTATTATTATTATTCACATTTCAAGGCTGTTTTTGCCGGTACCTTCTCTCTATTGTTGAGGCCTTCAAGTAAGCAATATTGTTGATTATCGATCTATTTAGCCCCCCATAAACCGCCGAACTATGCTGCATGTATCCAGGAGGTCGCTTCCAAGGTGTATCGTTTATAGACTAGTATGCAGCTTCTTTGGAATCTCTCCACTCGTACCCATAACTATTAGTACTATAATTACCTTGTTCATGCTCCACATTATCTTAATTTCGTCTGCTTGTGGTAAGTATTTGTTAATTTTTTCTGCATATGTTCTTTTGGTATTTGCGATTAAGAGACTGTTTGTGAGTCTTTTAGTGTGAGTACAATATCTGGAATATTGTTCTTTATTGGCCGGTCAGTAATGACTTTCCGATTCCAGTACATATTAGCCTGGTCGTCGTCGTAGACCGGTGGCGGTTCATACTTATAATATGTCATCTCCCGTGTGGTGGTATGTTCATTTATAAGAGCTCGATGTTCCAGTTTGACCACGTGGTCAGGACGATCTAGGTACATTTTAGGGGCCAACATCGAGCAACCTGCCACAACGTGGTCAATGGTTTCTTCTTTATCGTTGCATAATCAGGACTTGTTGTATCTACTAGTTCTTGAAATATATGTCTCCGATATGCTTTAGTTGGGATGACCTGATTCTGAATCGCTGCCAAGAAGCCTTCTGTCTCGACAAACAGGTTGCCATAGCGGAGCCACGGTTGAGAAGCTTGGGCATCCATATTATTTTCCTCTAGGCTGTTTATATAGCGGCCATCGAGAGGTTTAATCCTCCACTGGTGTTTCAATTCTTCTGTTGTGAAGATCTTGCTTAGAGGGTCATAGTGTGTATCTGCCAAGTGCAGCGGCGTACCTTTGGTATCCATTTTCACTATAGTTCTGTGTAAACTGCTGGTCCCCGCTTTCTCCAGAAAAATGTTTGATGTACGCGATATTTTTTAAACTCCACCCTGTCCCTGATATCGATGCCCTCCAGCTCCGTGTTCGTCCAGTTTATAACACGAAGACTGTAAGTTAAGACTGGTGTTGCATACGTGTTTACAGCTATGGCGGAGTTCTGAGCAGATAGTTTCGAGTGAATCTGTGAAAGTAGGTGTCTGTTAACCCTTGTTTCGATGTTTTTTCATCAATACCCGTTGATTGGAATTTTTCACATTATTTGTAGATGTTGCTCTTGTAACAAAAGCACAGCATAATACCCAATTATTATACTGTGATAACAGCACACCTTTCCGTAAGACGCTACTAGATGCAGCTTTCAGATATAGAGTTACCAGGATACACATTTTTCTTAAGAATATTATTGATACTAATTTTATGAAGATAACATTCATTTGTATTTGTATGTCCTTTTCTTTATACGTTTCACATAATTAAATCGAGTGACAGAAACAGCAAAAGAATCGTCTAGCTGTTTATTTTTAATTTATTTAAGGCAATTAAAAGTTTTAATCTAATAGCGGTGTAGGTTGAAGCGCCTTAATATCCGTTTTCATTTGTGTAGGCGCTCTAGTTTCGACCATATCTTTAACTTGTACATCATTTCGAAGTCTTTATCCTTTTTGTGTGTATTTAAGTACCTCATTTTCTTGATTTGCCGTTTTGTGCTTTATAAAATTAATTATGTCTGCCCCTGAGACATAAAATCAATATATTTATATAAATAAGTGCGAATTATATTACATTGAGAATGACAACATCAGACAAAGAATTCCGCTATCGGGTAATATGATGTTTGTACAATCTACTATATTAATTGAAAATAAGACATATTTCCAAGCAGTAAAAATCTCGGGACGCAGCAAGTGCGTTATGGTAGTGAATTTTTATTAAATGCTTCAAATTTGAATTACTCAATTTTCTATAAATTTAGAAAGTTTAATTTTGGTATGTAGTAAGGTCTTTCCCAGGGAAAAATATCCACCAAATTTCATTTATATAACTTTGTAATTTTCGGAGAAAAAAAATTATTTCGAAAGAAAATTTAAAATTTGAATAACTCAATTTTCTATAAACTTAAAAAGTTGAATTTTGGTACGTAGTAAGGTCTCTCCCAAGGCAACATATATAGTACTTTTCATTAGAGCAGCTTTGTTATTTTCGGAGAGATTTTTTTTTGTTGAAGAAAACTCAAAATTTTCCCGGAAAAACCTCGTCCGATTTTCCTGGATAACGAACTCATCCAAGCCATTAATAAAAGAAAGGCAGTTGCCGAGTTTCATTTAAATCGGTTAATTATTTTTTGAGTTATCTGACGGATACATATATATATATATATATATATATATATATATATATATATATATATATATATATATATATATATATATATATATATATATATATATATATATATATATATATATCTATATATCTATATATATATATATATATATATATATATATATATATATATATATATATATATATATATAAAGATATAAAAATTGAAACTGACTCCGGATATGGGTTCTAGGAGTCATAGTTCGCGCTCATTTGCAAAATTTTTTGCAAAGTCTCACCATCGATACCTCTCTATTAAAATTCACTAAAATGAGAAGTTACAATGATACAAGTGCGCAGAAGTCCGTCTGATATGATCGTTTGAAAGTAACGTCCTATTTAATAAAAAGGCCGGACGCAGCGTGTTATGGTAGTGAATTTTCATACAAATGCTTTTAATAGCAAATATGTGTGTTTTTTTTTAAGAAGGCAGGTATAAAATTTGGTTACTAGTATAACCTATCTAGTAGAAACAATGTGCAATGTTTCAGCAAAATGACTTTATTGTTTGAAAATGTACAGAAATTTCCGAAACTAAACTTAAAGTGTTCCCTGAAAACCAGTTTCTTGGTCAACCTTATAGGTTAATAGCAAATTGAGGTATTCAAATTTGAACCATTTAATGAAAATTCGCTACCATAACGTACTTGGTGCGTCCCGAATTTATTTTCTTACAAACATGAATTATATTTCGATAGAAAATGCAAAAATGCAATAACATGCGTGTTCGATAAAAAAAAGAAAATTTGTATCACCAACGACTTATGGGCCACCTGTAGAAATATTTTTTAAGATACAGCTCAATACACCCTATAATTAATGTATCAATTTTTTTGTATCTTGTATAATATTGATTATTATTATTGATTTTTTACGAAAATTCCACACAAATTATATACCATTAAACGATAAACTCTATAGCTAAGACTACTACCAAAGCATCAGAGAAAGGGTCTATTTGAAATGAATTTTCTGGAAATATTTTAGTTAAATGAAGGACAATGGCGGTCGAAGCTATGACTTCAGGATTTGTAAAAAATTCTTTTTGAGACATTTTCTTTCCATAGCCTGTACTAGTTTCAGGTTCTTTGTCTAAATGTTGCCAATTTTGAGGTATTAAATCGCGACTTTGACGTTTTAAGGAAACCCCCAATTTATTTTTCTTTATGTATCTATAACTTTTTTGTCTTCTAACTTACAGAGCTAAATTTTGGTACATATTTTACCTATAATGATATAAACCCGGAACCAAATTTGGTTGCCCTTACATTGTTATTTCCGGAGATATAATTTTTTTTTCGAAAGAAAACACAAAATTTTCCGAGAAAACTTGGGCCGATTTTCCTGGCTAACGAACTTATCCAAGCAACTTGCAAAAAGAAGGTATTCACCAAATGGAATCAAAAGTTTATTGAGTTATCGGTGTGATACATACATACTTACATATATATATATATATATATATATATATATATATATATATATATATATATATATATATATATATATATATATATATATATATATATATATATATATATATATATATAGCATTTTTAGTGAATTTTCTTTTAAAAAAGAAGAAAATTCACTAAAAATGCTTTAATCCGAGAATACAAAGTTATACAAAATAAATAGATGAATGATCTAATGTTGAAAAAACTTGGAGATTTCAATTGACCACCTCCAAAAATTATGTGATTTATCTCCAGTCTATTTAAACCTCAATGACACAATTTTTCCGTAATGCTATGATTTTAGTGTATCACACCGATAACTCAAACAACAATGGGCCGATTTTTATCAAATTTGGCGAGTACCTTCCTTTTGCAAATCACTTGGATAAGTTCGTTAGCCAGGAAAATCGGCCTAGTTTTTCGCGGAAAAATTCGAGTATCTTTCGGAAAAATTTTATATCTCAGGAGATAACAAAGTTAGGGTAACCAAATTTGGTACGCGGGTATATTTTAGGAAAGGTAGACCAAACATCAAAGTTTAGATCTGTATCTTGAGTTGTAGGCTTTTAAAGAAAACATTTTTGTTTTCCTTTTAAAACGTCAAAGTCACGATTTTAAATGTCAAAATTGGCAACTTTTAGGCAAAGAACCTGAAAGGAACACGGGTTATGTAGAGAAAATGTTGCAAAAAGAGTGTTCTACAAACCCTTAAGGTTCAGCTTCAACAGTCACTGTCCTTCATTTTACTAAAATATCTGCAGAAAATTCATTTCAAATAGACTCTTTCTCTGATACTTAGTAGTTTTAGTTAGCAACAATCAAGGAATTTAGTTATAGAGTTTATGGTTTAATATTCTATAAGTTTTTGTGAATTTTCCTAGGAAAAATTCGCTGAGGAAAATGATGCGACTTTTGACTAGCCCCCCTAGAACCCACATCCGGGGTTAATTTCAGTTTTTATCTGTTTACATATATACAGGGTGATGCATTTCTACGGCAAAGCTCAATATATCCGTTATTATACAAGATACGAGAAAAAATTGTAAACGTTAATTATGTGCTATATTGGGCTTCATCTTATAAAATTATTTTAACAATCACAGGGTGGCCCAGAAGTCGTTGGTGATACAAATTTTATTTTGTATCGAATTAAAATGCATGTTTGTAGGGACCCCCCCTCCTTTGAAGGGGGCGTAAATCCATCGTTCCCGTGTCCATGCGATGCTGGGTACGTTAAAGATCCTCACCCTTCTTACATAAAGGCAGCGGTTCGGCAAAATTTCCAGGCGAGTGAGGTGATACTGCTCCCTGGCCTCGGTGATTGGCCATATCGCGGAAATTGACCGATGTTTTAAAGAAACAAAAACACACACACATATAGTAGTTATAGTGAAAAACTTGCTCCGGCATCTAATTATCGTATAATTTGCGATCATTGATATGTAACGTTATTTTTTAGTTAAGTGCCTCAAGAAGTGAGTATTAAAATCAAACTATTAAATAATATTAAAGAAATTACAGGATTTGCAAAATGAGCTTGTTTTGTTCCTGTAAAATGTAGGCAAACCTAGAATAAAATTATGTCTCATCAGATTTGCATCTAAATTAATGAGATGAATATTAATTCACGCATCCGTTGCTTGAGTTTTATTAGTTACGTGTTTTTACCACAGCTTTACAAGATAGAATTATGGTGGGTTTTATTTAATATACCTACCTGCTTATAGTAAACAAAACAAAAATAAATAGTCTGGACGCAGCAAGTGCATTATGGAAGTGAATTTTTATTAAAATGTTTTTAATAGCAAATATGCCTTTTCAAACGGAAGCAGGCATCATATTTGGTTACCGGTATAACCTATATAGTAGAAAAAATGTACCATATTTTACCAAAATAACTTTATTGTTTGAAAATGTAAACAAATTTTCCGAAAATAAACCTTAAAGGTTTCGGAGAAAACTGGTTTCCTAGCCAACGAACCTTAGATAAATTGAGTTATTGAAATTCGAAGCGTTTAATGAAATTTCGCTACCAAAACGCACTTACTGCGTCTTGAATTTTTTTTCTTACAAACATGCATTTTGTATAATAACGAATACATTGAGCTTTATCGTATAAATGCAAGTAAACAGGTAAAAACTGAAACTAACCCCGGTTATGGATTCCAGGGGGCCTAGTTGGCACTCATTTGAAGAAATCATTTCTAAATTCAAAAGTCGCGGTCTCCTCATTCACGTCTTTTTCCTCGAAAATTAGGTAAAAATTATAGACCGTTAAACCATAAACTTAACTAAAAGTACAACTAGTGTGGGTTCCGGGACACTGTGACGTGGCGGGGAATGAGGTCGCGAATAATCTCGCAAGGCTTGGTTCCCGGCGGCCGTTCTGTGGCCCGGAGCCGGCCATAGGTATAAGTAGGAAGTCGGTCTCCGTCGCCTTAGACAGGTGGACCAAGGAAACAATGAAGAGGCACTGGGGATCGGTTGGTGGCTGCAGGCAGGCGAGGGACTTCGTGGACGGCCGGACAGAGATAAAGCTGTCTGGCTACTCGGAAGGAGTCGACCTACGCTTCGCCGCATACTTCGGGTGCTCACAGGCCACTGCGCCCTTAGAAGACACCTCACATTGATAGGCGTAGAGAGGGATCCCATTTGCCAGGAATGCGGCGAGGAAGAGGAAACGTCCTACCACTACCTGTGCGAATGCGAGGCTTTTGGGAGTCTTCGAGCAGAATTGTTCGGATCAAGGACTCTGCAGAGGAATCAGGTAAGTACCGTCCAATAAAAGACCGTCACGGCCTTCATCTCGAGGTCGAGGCGGTTTGGCGACGGAACCGAGGAGGAGTAGAGCATGGTTGCTGGGTTTGGCAAAAAGGGCCCATGGTGGCCTACTTGTTTGGCGTTGGCTTCCCCACCACTGCTACTACTACTACTAACTAAAAGTACTGCCAGAGCATCAGAGAAAGTATCTATTTGAAATCAGTTTCCTGGAAATATTTTCGTAAAATGAACGACAATGACGGCTGCAGCTGAAACCTAAGCGTTTGTAAAACACCCATCTTGCGAAATTTTCTCCACAGAAGACGTATTCGTTTTTGGCTAAACGTTGCCAATCTTGACGTTTTGAGGAGACTTTTTTTTCTTTAAATGCCTATAACTTTTTTGTCTTTCAAGTTACAGACCTAAATTTTGGTACATGGTTTACTTTTTTTATTCAAACACGCGTACCAAATTTAGTTGCCTAGCTTGGTTATTTTCGCAGATTATAAATTTTCCGAAAGAAAACTAAAAATTTTCCCGGAAAACCAGGGCCAATTTTCCTGGCTGACGAACTTATCCAAGCCACTTGCAAAAGGAAGGCACTCCCCAAATTTGATAAACATCGGCCCATTATCTTTTTAGTTATCGGTGACTACTCCTTAGAGCGGTGGACAAAGGTGGGTTGGGTTGTGGTAGCTCGATTACCGGGCCTCAATCTGCCTACTCCCCAAATCTCGCCGGAGATCGTCTGTGAGGTCTCAGTGTGTTCAACCCTAGTCCTCAGAGAGATCTGGTAGTTCGTTGCGGGTCTTGTCTTATATATGTTGTTCCGTCTACCTGCTTCGTTGTCAGTGAAAGTAGTGGGGATAATTATCGTTTTGAAGTTGTAAACTGGTGCTATTGTTTTGGCATTATCGAAGTTTATTTTGTGTCTTGTATGAATATGATGCATGGCCAGCGCCGATGAGGGGTCGGATTTTCTAACTGCGAGTGTGTTCATATATTCTATTGTGGATGCGTCTATTTGTTTGTCCTACGTAAATTCGGGAACAGTCGAACAAGGAATTTCGTAAACTCCGTGGGGTTCGTTTGGAATCGTATCCTTGGGAGTTTTTATAAGATTTGACAGTTTTTGGTCTGTTGTGAATACGGTTTTGATATTATGGGTTCTGAAAATTCGGCTGATTTTGTCGGTGACACGGAGTTTACGAAATTCCTTGTTCCGACTCTTCCCGAACATACGTAGAACAAACAAATAGACGCATCCACATTATGAACACACCCTCGCAGTTAGAAAATCCGACCCCTCATCGGCGCTGGCCATGCATCATATTCATACAGGACACAAAATAAACTTCGATAATGCCAAAACAATAGCACCAGTTTACAACTTCAAAACGAGAATTATCCGCGAAGCAATCGATATTGAAAAACGTCCCGATTGTTTAAATAAGAGAGATGATGGTCTTTGTCTTCCGACCACTTGGAAACCTATTATATCTTCATTACAAACACACAAACAGAAAATAAGTCCCACAGACAATTTTATTTCCCCATTATCTGTCTCAACAAATGCCGGTGACCTTCTTAATCCTCCTCATCCTCTAAGCACCGTGATCAAAGGCCCCCACTTAATTGACCTTGACCCCACTACTTTCACTGACAACGAAGCAGGTAGACGGAACGACATATATAAGACAAGACCCGCAACGAACTGCCAGATCTCTCTGAGGCCTAGGGTTGAACACACTGAGACCTCACAGACGATCTCCGGCGAGATTTGGGGAGTAGGCAGTTTAAGGCCCCGTAATCGAGATACCACAACCCAACCCACCTTTGTCCACCACTCTAAGGAGTAGGCAGATTGAGGCCTTAGAGTGTCCTTATATATCTCCTTTACCTCTTGAAAATGGCTCCAAAACAGGAGCCGAAACGTCGAGTTTTCATAAATTCTGGACGCGGTTCAACCCGAGAACCAAGTATGTCTGATATATATATATATATATATATATATATATATATATATATATATATATATATATATATATATATATATATATATATATATATACCTATGCGATTGAAAATCCTCATGCGAACATCATTTTTAATTTTCAATAAACATTTGGTGTGGCATTCTTGCAAATTGTGTTGTGGGGCCATTTGAAATGCCACCTAGACTTAACGGGGCAACGTATCTCTTGTTTTTCAGAAATAATTTACCGATCATTTTAGTTCCTCAAATTGGTAGAGGTAGTGTGCACCCATGACCAGCGCGTAGTCCCGACTTAAATCCGCAATATTTAAAGTCACTGGTCTACAAAGGTCAAATAAATAAACGCCAGCAATTATGGAAAATGTTCGTACAGGGTGTTAACGATATCAGAGCTCAACAAAATTCATGGATGTCTATGAAATTTTATACCACTACAGGGTCTGTCCTCATTGATACAATTAAATGCACAACAGTACTTCCTCATTATTGAGTTTACTTCACACAAAGGCAACACGATTGATTGTTTTAAAATAAATAACGGTATAATGTGCACTGCTACACGCTTTATACGGTAACATTATAGAAAAGAATGGCATACAGGAACTGGGCATCCTATTCTTTCTGGCAAGTTGGACCGTCCGTGTTCGCTTTCGTCTACCTGCGCGCGCCTTCCAATTAGTATGGAGTTCACTGTGCAGTGCTGTTAGTGAACCTGCCAAGAATATCCTACACAATCGTTTCATGTTCTCGCAAATTAACAGTATTTTGTTTGTGTACCAAATAATGAATGGTACTCGATCTGTCGATGTCATTTAGAAGCAAATTATTGGAGGTGTGCTACACGCATGCATGCTTTGATACATTTTACAAATGGGTCGACGGTTCGGCGACTTACCCACTAAGAGGCTGCAAGGCATAAAAATTAAAGAGAATGTGGGCCAAATCTCCAAAAACTATTTTTATAATTCTTTTTACACGCTTAAAAATCCGCAACTCGCAAAGTAGACAACCATCGGATTCACACCACCAGTGGATTAAGAACTCCCGGGGAATTTTCAAGTTTTACCAAATTTTTCATCTTTAGGGCGTCCACAGAACAATTTGTATTTTGACATGCTTTTGTCTATTGCCCGCGTGGTAGAAAACGGATTTTTTCGTTAAGTAGTGTTCGATCGGTTAAATTTAAATTAAAAAAAAAAACGTTGAAAAATTCTCAAAACTGAACATGACATCTTTTTATGCTCAAAAGTTTCATACAGTTGGCTTCATTTTTTATGTGCATCAAACTTTAGGCATTTTAAACATATTTATAAGCAATACCGCGACCCCGGGATTCGATGGAATAATGCCCATCATGATCCAACAGCGTATAGACATACTGGCGCCGGCCCTTACCCTCATTATGAGGGCCAGTCTGACTCTGGGGTATATTCGGAGCAAATGGAGACTCGCCAGGGTTGTATTCATTTCTAAACCTGGGCGTCCAACAGACCAGACAAAGTCCCTGAGCCCAATAAGTCTCATGTCATTCTAGCTAAAAACAATGGAAAAACTGCTCGACCGGCACATTAGGGGCGGTGTACTAGAAGCATATCCTCTGCACTGCGGACAATACACATACAAAGCAGGATTCTCAACAGAAACAGCACTGCACAACTGGTTCTGAAACTGGAGAATACGCTGAAGAACAGACAGGTGGCGCTGGGGGCCTTCCTAGACATAGAGGGGGCCTTCCGCAACACGTCTCGAATCGATTTTGGCAGCTGCCAGGGAGCAGGGAATAGAGGAGACCAGCTGCAGGTGGATCGGTTCCATGCTCAGGGACAGAGCGGTGTTCACCACTCGCAGGAGGGACTCTGCTGGGAGGGTCGCGCCGGAGTGTCCGCAGGGGGCGTTCTGTCTCCCCTGCTCTGGTACCTAATCGTGGACGGCCTGGTAGGGATGTTCTCGGGAGGGGGATGCGAGGTACAGGGCTATGCGGACGATATTGTCATCATGGTCCGAGGGAAGGTTACACAGTCAGTGTGGGAGCGCATGCAGACAGCACTGAAAGTGGTGGAAAGGTGGACGGTTGGCCAAGGGCTTGAGGTGAGCCCCGAGAAATCAACCGTTTACGAGCAGGAGGAAGTGGGAGAGCCACAAGACTCTTACACTATACGGTAGAAACTTCCCAATGGACAGGGAGGTAAAATATCTTGGGGTCGTATTGGACTCTAAGCTAACCTGGAATGGTCACACTGAAAAAATACTGCGTAAGACAGTTAGGACCCTAGCCGTCACTAGGCGGCTATATGGAAAAACGTGGGGACCTAGTATGGCCCACTGGCTGTACACAAGGGTGGTCAGACCATTGCTGACATACGCGGCACTGGTCTAGTGGCCTAAGGTGACACAGTCCAGTACCAAACAAAAACTAGACAAGATCCAAAGGATGGCTTGCCTAGGCAACACAGGGGTCATGATTTTAACCCCAACAGCCGTCATGGAGGTATTGCTGGATTTCCCCCCCCCCCCCCCCTATACTTAGTTATCATGGGGAAGGCCAGGCTAGGACTATACAGACTAGCCTGCAATGATAGACTGCTGGGCAAAATGACGCCACCCTCATCTGAGTGCCGGGTCACTCGGAGGTCAAAGGCAATGAAGAAGCTGACAGTCTCGTGAAGAGAGGGTCAGCAGAACCATGTATAGGACCAGAACCGCCTCTGGGGGTGACGAAGAGCACTGCCAGGGAATCCATTAGGTTCTGGGTCATAAATGAACATAAGGTGTACTGGACAGACTGTCCAGGGCTCAGACATGGGAAGTTAGTAATTGAGGAACCCAGTTGAAAGAGAGCTGTGGAGATGCTAAATCTTAGCAGAGGACAGCTCAGGAACATAACAGGACTCTTGACGGGACACATGGCTGTCAAGAAACACCTGCATAAAAGGGGGGGGGGGGGGGGGTCGAGTGGTACCTGACACGCACTCTGCGGCAAGGGGGAGGAATTAGCCCAGCACATCTTGTGCGAGTGTAAAGCTCTGGACCGCAAAAGGCAACTGATTTACGTACAGCCTAGATCGGAGACAGAGCAATATCAAACTTCACCATACCAATTGCTGTGCAGACTAGTTCAAGACACAGTGATTTTGGAATGGGTGGAGTAGAAAAGACAAAGAGCATGCACAATAAGCCAAAGGCTGCGGTACTATCGGGGCGGCAAAGACGCGGACGAGCCCTAAGGGAGAAAAAATACTGCTACCTCGATTCATTGCAATAAAAAAAAACGGTGGGTGTTGCAAATTTGTTTAGTACATTTTCGTGGAAAAAATGTAGAGGCGAATTTAATAAAAGAGGTTTTATCAAAACACTTTTAGGTTCAATTTCGGAAACAAAAATTCGATAGTTTTTGTAAACAAATGTTGTCTTGTCTTAATGGCTTCGTAAAAACTTGCCCCATCGAATTTTCGAGGCCACAATGATTTTTGCAAAATGAATTAACTGTTATATTTATATTATCGTACAATTTTATTTGCGAATTTGCGTAAAAGAAACCTTCTTTCAAATTTTCTAAGGAAAAACGTTTTTAGCCCGTATTTGCAGAAAAATTTTTTGGTGAATTTTCGTGGAAAAAAAATTTTTGTTCAGGAAGTTAAATAATTTTTTTTATCATACAAACACTTTTTAATCTTGTGATTTTTTTTTTTTGGTATTCTAAGGAAAAAATAATTGCCTTTTACACAATTTTCTATAAAGCTAGAAACTTAAAATTTCGTATGTATTAGTATCTATTATAAAAGCAACTTGTGTTCAGAATTTTACTGAATTAACTTTGTATTTTCGAAGGTACAAAAATTTTACGGAAAATGTGTCAAATGTTCCAGGAAAAAATGGGTCATTCGTGCTGACTAACGAGCTTATCTGAGTTATTTACAAAAAGAAAGTGCATGCCAACTTAAAAATATTTTGTTAATTGCTTACATGAGTTCGTTAGCTAATGCAATCAAAACAAAATTGTATTTCCGAAACTAATTATTTTGTATTTTTTGCGATTTCAAATATTTTTATAAACACTCGATACCATAACGCACCTACTGCGTCCAAACTTTCCTTCAAGTCTACATTTCAAAAGATTCTATTCTCTTTATGATCTGGTTATGTAAAGTCCAGCTTTCCGCCCCACATAATATAACACTCTAACGTATTGATGAACTCCTTCCATTGTTAGTAGGAGGACCCCGGCAGCGGAGTCTCCTGATATGGGTCTGAATACCTGCTTCATTGGCGAAAGACTTGCCGCAAATGCTGCGTGAAAGTAATTTTGGTGGAAGGAAAGGAAACTGTCCACCTTTTCAATCGAACGGGCAGAACTTCACTACCTTCGTTTAAAAGACCCACTGGAAACAGTCTGTTTGCAATAAAAATAACTAAGTGGTTCGAAGTGGCGGCAATTGGGCAAACAGTTAGGTTACCAGAGCTCCAGGTGGGAAGAGTCTGCTGTGAATTACCTAAAAATAGTAGAACCACTTAGCACGTCCTTGACGTTTGCCAGCTGTGCCGTTGCCCGGTTCCACCACGGAGAGGTGTCAGGTCAAATGTTTATGAGTGAGAAGATTATTTTTATCTTTTGTATTTTTTTATTTCAACAACACACCACGAGTGCTTACAGCCTAAATACTATCGTACCGTGGGTGTCAACAAGGAGGAAAGAGGCAACTTGTTAATTCTGGACTTGAAGGTTTGGAGGTTCGGGGGAGAAGGAAAAACCTGTGCCGGCAAGGAATTCCACAATTTGGAAGTCCTTGGGACAAAAGAGCGGGCATAACAAGATGTTCTATGTCTGGTGACCAGGACAGTAAAAGGGTGCATTCGCTCTGTTCCCCTGGTAGATCTGTTGGAGGCAGCAGGTGGAGGAACTATGGAAGAAAGCTCCTTTGAGCAGTGCCCGTGCAGATAGCTATAAAAGAGAGAGAGAGAGAGAGAGAGAGAGAGAGAAAGAGAGAGAGAGGTCACCAACGACACGTCGGTGGGCAAGGTATGGCAGCCTTTGGGTGAAGGTAGGGTCAGCGATGAGACGTATAGCTCTCTTCTGAATGTAGTCCAGGATAGCGAGTGTAGAAGCGGCAGCAGCACCCCAGATGTGGGAGCAGTATTCGAGGTTTGGTCTTATTTGTGAAGTATATAAGGTATAGAGATTAGGTGGTGAAAAGTATTTGCGAGCCCGGAAGAGGAAACCTAATTTCTTAGCAGCCGCTTCTGCAATTGATGTGACATGTTGGTGCCAATTGAGATTTCGATCCATAGAAATGCCAACAAGTGAAAAGGACTCATTATTTTGAATAGCTTGGTTGTTTATTGTGATGGGTCTAGGGCTGGAGTATCTTTTATGAGAAAGAAAGCAAGACTGTGATTTGGTGGGGTTGAATTGTACAAGATTTCTACTTCTATTGACTGCTTGCTTTGTCATCGAAATTCCTAAATTATTGTAATTAGCGATTTTGTTTTTAGTTGGAAAGTTGAAAATTCTATTCTTCCAAATGCATGGTAACAAAACATTTAAAACACCTGTTACGGTATATGAATTTTGAACAACCCCCGTAGTGGTAATTAAGTGAAGCCTTTGCAAAAGGAATTCAAAATTACACGTAATTGAAGGACCCAAACTTGCTGTTTTACTTAAAGTAACATTACACACAAAACCTGCGGCTAATTGCATGTTCCGTAAATGTTGGTTAACAGCATGTCTGAATATTCAAATTAATTTTATCTCCAACGTTCTTAAAAATGCATAAAACGCTAACGATCGTTACATTTTATTATTTTTCTCCAGTAATTAGTTTCTCAGTGGTTGAGAATCCTCGCGCTCATCAACAATTCAAATATTTTAATCATAAAGATTTTAATGAAGTCAACAGAGATCCCGAGGCATATTGTGGAGTCAGATGGTGGGGTAGAGTTTTATCATTCTTAAAGCTATACCTTTATTTCCTCGCTGCGGAGTCACAGACGTTCTGACGGATTGTAAATAATTACTGGATGAATAAATTACGAACATTTTACGACCATTAATAATTCACAAGTTATGCGAACATACGTGTTTAAGTGTTTTTACTTTTAGATATGTCTATGCCTTCTGTTTACTCTTGAACATTGCAGTGACGGTTTCTTTAAGGGGGCAGAGAAGGCCGGGCCTCCCTAGTCAGAATTAGTTACATCCTCCCTATTCAAGTAGTCGTTAGTTACATATAACTTTAATCCGATATATAATATTAAAGCCATACTTATTCATATTATTAGTTATTATTTAAACCATATTCATATAAAAATTATCAAAATCTGCAATTAGAATTACAATCGGCAACGCTGCTGAGAAGTATATTACCAAAACGGCGCGATCTTATTGTGTGCTTGTGTGACGTCACGGAGGCCCGGTTCCCATGTTTTCGATTTTGGACCATATTTGAACGCATTTATTTGAATGCATGCAAGCATTAGCGCTCTGGCAAACCAATTAAAACCGCCCTTAAAATCACGTGCTCGGAGGCCAGACTCCCCTGCTAATGTGAGCGTTGGTAAGGTGGAATTTTACTTCTAGAATAGTTTCTACAGTGTTGCCAAACAGAAGCAAATTAATAAAAGTTTCTGTTTATATTTTGAATCAAGATGATTTCAAACAAGATCAATAAACTCTGGGAGAATCTATTGGCCTAAAACGTCATCTCAACGATCCCCATTTTCTTTTTCTTTTACACACTTTTAAATTTATATTTGAACATACCGATGTTGTGTTTTTAATTTTACAAAATAAAAGCACAGATATTTCTTACGCTAAGAAACGTCTGATTGTATTAACTATTAACTACTACATTAACCAAATTTACAACTCCTTATTTGAGGATTTTGAAAATAACAAACCAGCACCAAAGAAAAGAAAGACAACATTAAGTATTCAGAATTATAAACAAATTTTTAATGAAATTTGAGATATAGACACAATAATTAATCAACTGCAAGTAAGATTTTCGGATTTAAGCAAACTAGAATTTTTCGATTTAATAAAGAAAGACAAGTTTGTTTCACATTCAAAAGACTTTCCAAGGGATATCTTTAAATTATTATTAAAACAATATCCTTTGTTTGATTCAATTGCATTAAAAAACGAACTGACCACAGAACTGTTTCAAGATTGCCATACGCCTATCGAAATGATTTCATTTATTTACAAGAATGACTTAATTTCTTGTCTAACCTAGTTTTATAAGATGCTTGAGTTAATATTCACAATTACTAACACATCTGCTTCAGTAGAAATACGTTTTTCTGCATTAGTTTTAGTACTTAGATGCCTTGCAAGCAACTAACGATCTTCCGAAAAAATCGTCAGCCTGTTACTACATGGATATATTTCATCATACCAGTAATAGTCAAAATATATCCGAGAAATGGTACTCCCATAGCTTTTTAGTAGGACAAACTGGACGTCTTTCAGGTGGAAGGGTGACGCGATGTCTGTTTTCTGCATTTTTTCTAAAACGTGCTTGAGTTTTTCCTTCCACTGAACTTCTGCAGGGATGCAACACGATGTGTGTTTTCCTTTCTCCTAGCTCTAGGGGAGAAAGGATGGGATGGCGCGATGTCCGCTATCTATTTTTTTTGTAAACATGCTTACAACCACTCTTAAATGTACAAACCACGAGATAACTGTTCTGGTTTCAACCTCTAGAAAGTTGCGAGACCCGGGGAAGCTGTGCGAAGTAAACAAGGTTAAAAAGAAGCACAACTGCAAACTCTGAAAAAAGCAGCTTATAGAAGTCCAACTAAGCTGCTTCTGTTTTCGTATTTGCATTTACATTTCCTTTTAATCTTCTTTTCCGACCAGCACCTCAATTCGCTCCGAGTACCGTAACTTTCTTAAGGGTTGAAACCACAACATTTCTCTTGTGGTTTATGCATACAGCAGTGCTTTTATGCATGTTTTTGTGAAACCTGACCGGGGGATAATCCGAAAATTTACTTAGTGCAGAGCTAACATTTTTTTAAAACATCGAATAAAGTGCAGCACAATAATTGACTGGATTGCTGAGGACATGCTGTATCCACGCTGTATCCACGCTGTAAATAATGTAGAGTCTTTAATTTGAAATACAAAAATACTAAATAAAATTTCAATTAAACCAGAAGGCGCATCAAATCGAGCCAAACGTCATTCTGTTTCAAATCCACGACAGGCAGTATGGATTCCCTCAGCGCAGATCGACTGCCGACCTCCTTTCCTTTGTCACCCATTCTTGGAACAAGTATGGAACAACACGGTGAATCCCAGATTGTTGCTCTAGACATATCCAAAGCATTCGACCAGGTCTGGCAAGCAGCGCTGCTTAATAAACTTCCGGCCTATGGCCTACCACCAAAACTTTGTACCTGGACAGCAAATTTCCTCTCCAACAGGAGCATATCTGTTGTTGTGGATGGCCATTCCTCTAAACTGTATCCAATTAATGCAGGAGTTCCTCAAGGTTCAGCTTTAGCCCCTACTTTGTTTCTTCTCCACATCAATGACCTCCTCTCTAGCACATCCAACCCAGTTCACAGTTATGCGGACGACAGCACCCTTCACTGAAATATACAATATTCTAAGCCTGTCTCTTTAGCCCAATTAGAAGAGGATCGCAGACTCATGGAGGGTTCTGTCTCCGTGGATCTCCAAAAAAAAATTATACTGGGGAAGTAGAAATCTTGTACAATTCAACCCCACCAAAACTAAGTCTTGCTTTCTTTCTCACAAGAGATACACCAGCCCTAGACCCATCACAATGAATAACCAAGTTATTCAAAGTAATGAGTCCTTTTCTATTGTTGGCATTTCTGTGGATCGAAATCTTAATTGGCACCAACATGTCACATCAATTGCAGAAGCGGCCGCTAAGAAATTAGGTTTCCTCTTCCGGGCTCGCAAATACTTTTCACCAGCTAATCTCTATACCTTATATACTTCACAAATAAGGCCAAACCTCGAATAGTGCTCCCACATCTGGGGTGCAGCTGCCGCTTCTACACTCGCTGTCCTGGACTCCATTCAAAAGAGAGCTATACGTCTCATCGGTGACTCTACCCTTACCCAAAGGCTGCCTTTCCTTGCCCACCGACGTGCCGTTGGTGACCTCTCTCTTTTATAGATATCTGCACGGGCACTGCTCAGAGGAGCTTTCCTCCATAGTTCCCCCACCTGCTGCCCCCAACAGATCTACCAGGGGAACAGAGCGAATGCACCCTTTTACTGTCCAAGTCACCAGACATAGAACATCTTGTTATGCTCGCTCTTTTGTCCCGAGGACTTCCAAGTTGTGGAATTCCTTGCCGGCACATGTTTTTCCTTCTCTTCCGAACCCCCAAACCTTCAAGTCCAAAATTAACAAGTTGTCTCATTCCTCCTTGTCAACACGCACGGTACGATAGTATTTAAGCTGTAAGCCCTCGTGGTGTGTTGTTGAAATGAAAAAAAATAAATTTAATCGAATCTCCCGGTATATAATTTCAACTAAGTGACGTCACTGGTATCCGATGTAATATTCCATTCCATGCAATATCTTCTGAAGATGCAGTAACAATAAAATAAAATCACTTTCACATTATCCTAACTGAAAATATTGTAGATTAGTCATAGACATTTGATGTTTGTACATACTAGGTACTTAAAGTTAATTTCTGTTGAGGATGTATTTCTTTTTGCACAATTAACAGATACAATTTGCAAACTACATCTTATTTGCACAGTTCTCGTATTACATACAACTATACAACCCACGAACGCGATTTAACGTTGTATAATGTTACAATACAAGGAAGTCTTTAGTTCGTTAGTTGGAAGTACTCTGCATTTGTACATACCTTCAAGTATGAACCAATGAAATGTGCCTACTGAAGGCCGATGAAAGTTAACAAGAATCCGTGAAGAATTTAATTTATTTCATTCTCCATTTTTATATCTCCGATCTTCAAACTGAGAGTTTATTAAAGTAGTTAATGGAATGATTGCCTATGTCATTGAACCTTTTTAAAACTACTCAACATATCTGAATCTGCATAACAAAACTTTTGTGTTGTCGGTGTGTTGTATTCTTCTTGTAAAAACTCATGTAGTTAACACACTAAAAGCAGGAACTTAGTGAAAGCTTATCGTGTATATTTTCGTGAATTTTTTTAGAACGAAACTTTGCTAATGGGGAGAGGATTTTTTTTTCATTTCTTTAAATCAGCGCGTACTAGGTCCCCGCATCCCATAGGTCAGTTTCAGACTTTATATGTGTATAATGAATAGTATCAAGAGTGGATGCCTAAATGCCTGTGATGAAAAAGTAACCACAGTTTTGAAAATGTTTGGCTTTACCATATTTGAAATGTCATAAATTAAAACTGTGCTAAATACAAGCACGAGCTTTGCTTATTGGTAAGGCACAATATATAATTAGTATAGTTTTAATAAATTATATATATATATATATATATATATATATATATATATATATATATATATATATATATATATATATACAGGGTGTCCCACGTAAGGCGTGCATTAGACCTTTTCGAACTAGTACTGGGATTTGTAATCTGAAAATTTGCAACTGGATGTATCACGGTCCGCTCATTATAACTAAAATATTTTGGTGACTGTGTCGCTTCCGATTGTACCGGAAGTTACCAACAATTTTCTTAATTTTAATGGAATACCCTATATATTATTACATATTAGGAATAAGCATGCAATTCTGAGGAAAACGATATGCCACTTGCTCGTACTGGTGTCAGCCGTTCTTAAGATATTCGATTTTCTATTGTTTTTCCGTCATAAAGTTGCAAATCTTTGAAATGGCATTTCTCCGGCATCAAGTAGGTCATGGTTCTGAAACACAGCTATAGTCCTAGTGGCCGAAATTCTTCACATCGTGAAAAAAATTACAAAAATTATACAGGGTGTTCAAGTTCAAATATCGATGATTTCAAACACGAAAAAGTTGTTTTTTTCAAATAGAACACTCTGTATATTTTCATCGCATATCCTTCGAAATCATTGTCTTCTTTGATCTGTATTAGCATTTCCTATACCTATCTTGGACGATTCACGAGTTATGATGGGAAATATGTGAATTTTGTATTATCCGTGATAATACTCTTATCTATTCTTTGTATTGATAATAATAATAATAATAATAATAATAATAATAATAATAATAATAATAATAATAATAATAATAATAATAATAATAATAATAATAATAATAATAATAATAATAATAATAATAATAATAATAATAATAATAATAATAATAATAATAATAATAATAATAATAATAATAATAATAATAATAATAATAATAATAATAATAATAATAATAATAATAATAATAATAATAATAATAATAATAATAATAATAATAATAATAATAATAATAATAATAATAATAATAATAAGAACTCGTAACTATCCAACTGTATTGGTGGATGTTGATAAATACCACTGGTAAGCTTTAGGTATAGGGCAAAAAGATCCCAGAATTTTTCATGTAGGTATTCCATTCATATTCTGGACGAGAAGAATGAAAATTTGTATTAGGTTTTATTGTATGCGAGCTATAATGTCGTGTGTTTGTGCGCGCGCGTTTGTGTGTATTTCTTTTAACTATGGGACATTAATGTCGCTCTTTAGATGAATTGAGTAACTCTCAAGAAGTATTTTTTCCATTTAATTTTGTCATTTCTGGGTGTTCGAATATGTTTTCAACTCATACCATTTACTAAACTCAAAGACGCAGCAAGTGCGTTATGGTAGTGAATTTTCATAGAAATGATCTGGCACCAAATATTTTATTATCTTTTTTTTCTTGTAACATAGAAATCTAAATTTTTGTGTATAGTTTACTTTTTATATCGTAAACCCAACTACCAAATTTGGTTATCATAGATTTTTTATTTTTTGAGATAAAATTTTTTTCGAATGAAAACTCAAAATTTTCAAACATATAAAAATTGAAACTGACACCGGATATGGGTTCTAGGGGTCCTAGTTCGCGCTCATTTGCAAAAATTTTTAAAAATTCAAAAGTCGGGATCTCCCCATTAGTGAATTTTTTCTACGAAAATTCACTAAAAAGACAATCCGATTCGATTTGCACTGTTGGACAAATGATTACATCTTCTACTCAAGTGAGGGATGTTTATGAATCGCCCTGAAACTGAATTACTCAAAATGAAAACAAGTTATAGAACCATCTATCAATACGAAAATACATCAGTGAGTTTTAATACAGAAAATAATCAACGAAACAGTGCATGAATTAATAAAAAAAATGCGTATGAGTTTTAATACAAAATGTGCTCTATATGACTACCATTGACTTCAAGACACTTCAATAATCTTCTTTGCAATCCAGAATTAGTGGCCCTTCGAGTGATTTCTGGGTTGAGATCATTCAAAGTTTCTCTCACTTTAGCCTCCAGTTCTTCTCGTGAGTTTATTTGGCTGCAATAAAGTTATTTTACTGTGACCCCATTAGAAGAAGTCAGGAGGAGTCAGGTCTTGTGACCTTGCAGGCCAAAGCCATGGACCGCCGGGTCTAATCCTACGATCCTCCAACATTCTTGTCAACTCCTGGTGTATAGGTGCCATAGAATGTGCTGGAGCGCGATCTAACTGGTACCAGAATTCCTCAACATGCAAACCATTCAAGATACCAGCAACAACTTCACGAAGTATTCTAAGATAAATTTCTGAAGTCAACATTTCCTCGTAGATATGGAAAAAACTCTCCATTTCCAATAATTGCGAAAACATTGAAACTGAATTCATACTGGAAATGCGCTTCACGCATAAAGTGAGGACTTTCATCTGACCAGAAATTACATCGCTTCTGATTGATGATATCTTTTCTTGTGAATTTTGATTCATCCGTCCATAAAATTCCATCTAACATACCTGGGTCTTCCTGGATCCGTACCATCAACCATTTACAAAATGCAACCCGTCTACTGTGACCACCCTCCCATAATCCATGCACTGTTTGGGCATATGCATGCTATCCATACTTAGAAAGAATTTTTTGAATTGATATTAGAGTTAGTCTTAAATATTTTACTGCCTGCCTCATGGAAGCATGTGGACAGGCCGTAAAATAACCCAACACATTGATTTAATTTGTTTCATTGCCGGTTATGTTACTTGAGCGATTTCTATTTAAATTACCATTCCAGTCATTCCGAAAATTTGACTCGATTCTGGAGAACTTTGTGCTATTCATAGGTGGTAAATATGAAAATCTATAATTGAACAAGCGCCATTCTTCTGCATTCTCCGTGAATGTAAAACAAATTTAGAATGTTGTCAGCAGAATATTCTTCAACAATATTTTCCATTGCGTACCTCACAATTATTGCGATGACAACTAACGAGACTAATAATACATCTCTTTGACATAAGTTTTCATATATGTCCAAAACCTACTCTCCGACTAGGTAGATTCCCAATTTTGTAGTATAGTCCTGTTTTATTCATATTCCTCATAACTCAGAAATATTTCAAGATAGGTATAGGGAATGCTGATACAGATCGACGCAGAATATCATTCCAAAGGATATGCGATGAAAATATACAGGGTGTTCCATTTGGAAAAAATACATTTTCGTGTTTGAAATCATCCATATTTGAACTTCGTTAAATAACACCCTGTATCACTTTTGTCATTTTTTTCGCAATAAGAAGTATTCTGAGCACCAGGACTATAATTGCGTTAAGTTTCAGAATCATGACATACTTGATGTCTCAGAATTGCCATTTCAACAATTTGCAACTTTATGACGGAAAAACAATAGAAAATCGAATATCTTGAGAACGGCTGACACCAGTATGATCAAGTGGCATTTCGTGTTTCTCAGAATTACATGCTCATTCCGAATATGCAATAATATGTAGGGTGTTCTATTAAAATTAAGAAAGTTGTTGTCAACTTCCTGTACAACCAGAAGTGATACAGTCAACAAAATATTTTGGCTATAATGCCTGGATGGTGTTACATCCAGATAGAAATTTTCAAATTCGAAATCTCAGTACTAGTTCGAAAACTTGTAATGCACGCCTTACGTATATATATATATATATATATATATATATATATATATATATATATATATATATATATATATATATATATGTGTGTGTGTGTGTGTATATATATATATATATATATATATATATATATATATATATATATATATATATATATATATATATATATATATATCTATTCCCTCAGGGCTCGTCCGCGACTTTGCCGCCCCGATAGCACTGCAGCCTTTAGCTTATTGTGTATGTACATATACATATACAGGGTGATTTTTTAATATTGCGGTTCCCTGTCAAAAACTAAAGGTTTTTTTTATATGAAATTATTTCCGAAAACGTCTCCATTTGGTGTTACATCTCTTCAAAAGTGTAGGATAAACTGAGGTTTTTATTTAATTTCTCAGATTGGAAGAAACATGAAAGAATAACATTTTCCATATAACTTTACCTTATCAAAGCCTTTTCTACTACAATATTCTTATTCTTCTCTCACCCTCAGAAGGGGTTGAAAATTGCAACCCTCAATGAGTTTTTCATAGTAGATTTTTGTGGAGTTTGAAAATTGCAATTCGAAAAATGCCTTCGCAAAGCCTGACTCACTCCGAGCCATTTTATTCTGTTGCATTTTTTCGTGAAATGCACCGTTTTTTGTGCAAAAAATATAATACAAGTCGTGCAATAAAAAACAAAAATAGTGAGTGTAACATTTAGTTTTTATTTTATGCAGAATTATTTAGTGTAAAAAAAATACAAAACACATCTACAAAAGATGTTGGAATGACCACCGTTAACTTCAATAGAACCTCCTCCGGCGCATTGATTGGCGATCACGCTCACAAAATGCCCGGAGTCTGCCGAATTGTTTCACAAGACGCTATAATGCGATATCGCAATTCCTCCACATTTCCAATTAGAGTCATATAAACCAATTGTTTAAGATGCCCCCAGAGGAATAAATCGCGTGGATTTGGGTCTGGAGACCTTGGAGGCGAAGGTTGTGCCCCTCCTCGACCTATCCATTGGTTTTGATATGAAACATTCAAAAACTGCCGAGCAGCCAAACTGAAATGTGCCGGAGCACCATCGTGCAACATTTGTTGTCTTGCCCTTCTTCAAGCATTGTTGGTAAATCTTCTTCCAGGAATCAGCGATAAAATTTTCCAGTCAGTCTGCTAGGTAGAAAAAATTGGCCAATCAGAAAGTCTCCAACAATTCCCACCCATACATTAACAGAAAACTGGTGTTGATGACGACTTTCTGTCAACGCATGTGGGTTCATCATAAGTTCATATGTGGTTGTTGTGAAAATTAAATAATGCATCCTTATAAAAGTTAGACTCGTCGGTAAAGAGAATTTTCATTGAGGACTTTGCTGTATACTATCTTGCACCCATCGACAAAAAGTCACTCTTCTCGGAAAATCATCGGGTAAGAGTACCTGCAGGCACTGAATATCATAGCGGTACAAAAGCTGCTTGTTTAGAGTTATCCAAATTGTTGACTGGATAATATTTAATGTATTAGCCATCCTTCTGGTCCTTGTAGGGTTATCTTTGATTTCATTAAGCACCTTTTCTTTAATTTGAAGAGTAACTTATTTTAATGAATGTCACTTTTGATTTTCTTCTTAATTATTTTTTTCTTCTGCTGTTGCGGGTCCAATTAACGCTCCCACAGAAGATAAATATTTATATTTATTTTAATTTTAATTGTTGCTAATAGCAGTTAAAAGCCTTGTAGGTGTTTTCTTTTGGGCTCTTTTTTGTTAATTATCCTAATGTTATGGTTGGAATCAAAGTCTGGTTATTGGTGAAAGCTTTGATTAGAAATTTTGAATGTTAGCTGGTTAAATATCTCCCTTTTGGGCTAAGAAAGTCTGGAATTCCGATGATTTGGGTTTATTAGTGGTCAACCAATACCCTGGAGTTATGTAATTGGTAATTTTAATAATGGTCAAGGAACCTTTGACAAGACCTAAGTTGTAAAGTTAATTAAGCAGAGAAAAATGCTCATCCAACTTATATATAGTTTGTAATGTTTTAAGGATGGCTTACCTAGCGTCAATATTGATCATAAGCGCCGACATTTTTAACATTTGTCTGATTTAAAATGTAAGCTCAAAACAAGACTGCACTTGCCCTTTTGGGAAAGATATCATGTTCATATTAAAGTCCCGATAGAAATAGTAAATTGAATAATAAAGAGACAGTTCATTGTTTATTCGTGATATTAGAATTTTGAAGGTTAGATATTATTAGGTTAATGTTTGAGAGCTTGTCAAATTTTATTAGTGTGATGCAATAGGGCATTGATAGCAGGGAATATTTAAAGGGGAAGATATTTTTATTAAGTAAATTGAAATTTAATTTAATAACACCCCTCTTATTAGACTGCATACCACACCCCAAAAGAACTGGCACCAATTAATGTAACAAATTATGGCGTTTCTGCCAGAATTTTACGTAACAAATGACGGAGAACCTGCCAGGATTGAGCATTACATAACGTAGCAAAATTTTGATGATTATGCCAGGATTTTACGTAGCACGAGTAACTATTAACAATATCTGAACATGTTAAAACTTGTTGAAGAATAAAGCGTATGTATGTTATGGCGTAACCTCCGTGACGGCTGTAATGTCTAGTGCTAATGACGGCCGTCGAAATGCCGCGATGAGTCAACTGTATACAGAGTGCAAAATCCTTTAAAAATGCCCTAACATGCCGTTTTAAAAATTCACAATTTCGCCAACATCCAACATTTGGATGTCAAATTTTGACAACTTATATATAAAACATCATAGTTGTTATTAGATCAACTAAATTCAATTTTGTTTACTAGAAACTTTCCATGCTAACTAGATATCAATATACCCCCGTATAATAACTATAAATGAAATGTATACTCTACTAGACATTCCCACACATATTCGCTGTACTAAAGCAATTAAAGACCATAATACACAACAGCCTCCTGAACCAGCAGTTGCACATGTTCAAACAAAAGCGCACCCCTGTTCAGCAGGAACCGGACGGACCCTCGATTCCTGCAACCCCTCATCTAGCAGCAACACAAGAACACCACTACCACAGAATCTGTATCAATCTCCTGTTGATTCGGGGTACATACGAGAAGAGATAGGTGAGTGCCTCTTCTTGAGCGCTGCATGCTGCCGGTCGTTGACCTCCCCGTGTCGTGTAGTGAGTCTTCCCCTCTCTGCGAGAGGGGGCAGGGGCACTTACCTGGGCCCACTGCCGGAGTATTCCTCTCTACACCAGAGTACGGCCAGTACGGGAAAATATCGTCGATACACCTCGACTCCAAACTCTCTCATTGTCGTCGTCTCCGATAGTGTCGTACTTGTGTCGTGTCCATGGAGTGCACTAGGTCCTGGTGGTGAACGCGCGCGTGCGTGCGTGAGTGTCAGTGTCAATGTCACGTGGGGCCATGCGCCCCCGGTCGCCGCCTCCGTCTAGGAGATACACTGACCAACATTGTGAGTCATACAAATAAACATACACGGCGATCTATTACAATTCTACATATTTTTTTGTAAAAAATAAAGTGATGGTTGTAATTAAAGTTAAAGTCATAATTAAGGGTTAGCAAAACTAAAAAAACCTCAATTTTTTAAGTGCGACGTTTATTACGATTTGATATTATTCTTAGTTAAATCAAATATGCGTCACATGGTATAATAATAATATTAATTTGCTTTTATTGTATACTAAGCAATACAAAAAAAATGCATTTTATAGCCCTGATACCTGGCAAGTTACAATTGCTCTTTCCAGGTAAGGGCTAATCAAGATAATACAAAATAAAATGAATATACCAACACTAAAAAGAAACAACTAATCAACACTCAGTTGACCAAGGAATAGGTACTGTCAAACATAGGAATTAGTGAAATATCATAAAAAATTAACAGTTAATAATTACCTAAAAACTATTGATGGTCTAATGGTGACCCAAAGACTATCTAAGTTGATTTGCATTAAAAAGTTTTAGCGACTTTAAAATTACTTTACTGCTTTATAAGTACCTATAATTCCATATAATTAAATAAACCCCTGGCCGAAAAAATTAGTGATTTTATAAACCGATTTTAACTTTAATCAAAACATTTTCACAATGATAAGCTTTAAACGCCAATGGCCCGATTAAAATCGGGCATACCTAGAATGAGCTAGAGGCCAAAAACAAGCACACCTAAAGTCATCCATGAAACACATAATATTCTTCACGTTAGGGATTAAAAACCCCATCGAAACAGTGTAGTGAAGTGTTGTGGCATAGAAAGAATAGGTTCAGCTCTTCTGTTCACCGAATGTATAAACAACATTAAAACTTTGATTATCAGGGAAGTAATATAAAAGAGATTGGTCAGATTTTACGAAAATATGTAATTTTCTATCGGTTCAGCCTCAGTAATTCAGTAGTAAGAAAGTGTGCCTTTGAACCCAAGGTACCTGGGTTTAACTCCCAATAGTGGATTATTTCACTTTTTTAGTATATACTGTAAGTTTAAGATCAACCGAGGTTATGAGTTTCAGTAAGCTGAATGTCTGCTCGTTCCGCCCTTCGAGGCGACGTAAAACCATATATCCCTTGTACCATGCGATGTTGGACACGCTAAAGACCCCTACCCTCCTTATAGAAAGGCAGGGGTTTAGAAATTTTAGGGTATTGAGATAAAACTCATCCCTGGCGTTGCTGATTGGCCGTAGTCTCGTAGATACACAGACGTTAAAGAAACAAAATTACAAAATTCTGTCAATATTTTATAATATACAGGTGTCTCACGTTAGAACCGACACAGAGCAAGTGCGGTAGAGGACCCTGAAATATGATGATATAACACAACCTAGCTCTATCAAGTTGCACCCCTAAGGAGTTATAAGGGATCAAAGTTGCAAAAAAAAGACAAGAAAACATATTAAAATCGTTTGGTCTACCAGAACCACGACACGTCGAATTACATCCACATGAGCTCCAAATGATGGTAAGGTGAAATAAATAGAAGGTCTGCAAAGAGTTGATCGGGATTACATATTTTTAAATTGAACAAAACTTTTCCATCCCTACGATAGTTTTAACAAGGGATAGGTCATTCAATGTACCACCTAATTCTGATTCATTTTTGCTTTGTAGATTTTCCATAAACTTTATGGTTTTCAAGAAAAACAGGATTACCTGCGTAAGATATTCTAACAGTGTTGAGCAAAAATCACAAAAAATTAAATACTGGGTCCCAAATCCATCCTCCATAATTCACAATTAATAACTATTTTATTGTAGGTACTTATTTCAATTCTATGGTAAAATAAGTTTAATCACAATTTTTCAAAAAACAGGTAGTGTTTAAAAGAACACACAAGTTCCTAAAAAATGTCGAGAGATGCTATTTCTACGAAAAAATCCAAAAAAATGGAGTTGATAGGATAGTAAGGGTTACCAAACGTTTCAATGACAAATAAGTATCTAAACGTAAAAAAAGATGCAATTCAAAAAGATGTATAAATGTGAAAAAAATGTTCATCATGATCACCATTTATCTATATGCAATTCAAAAAAGGTGTACTTTTGAAGAAATATGTCACCATAGTCACCGTTTTCTCTAAGACATAAATGTATTCTACTTCGATTACTAAGTCTAGTTTGTTCAATAATTGTGGCATCTAGACACAAATATTCTTGGGATGCAATTGGCAAAGAATAGACAAAATCATTCAGTGTTTCCCAAAGAAACTAATCGCATTTGTTAAGGTCTGGTGATTGGGGTGGTTAATTTTAAGGGCAATTATATGCTCTGCCTATCCGTTTATTTGGCAACCTATGATTGAAAAGTCGTCTATCAATAGTACTAAAATGAGACGGGGTTCCCTAATACATAATCCAGAGTTCTGGTTTAAATTGCAATGGTAAATATTCAAGTGAACCAGAGAGTATTCTGCAAAAATTTTCGATAACTTTCGCCGTTTAATCGATTTGGTAAAATAACTGGTTCAATCAAATAACGACCAATAATACTGGCCCAAACATTGTAAACTTCTTAAACTCTCGCTGAAATTGTCAAGGAGTTTTTGCATGATGATCTGTGTCAGAACATTCATGACAGTTATAAAGATTTATTATTGTCCTTCGAGTGCAACAAATCTCATTCGTAAAAAAGTTTCTTGTGAAAATGAATGTCTTGCTTCAACAGAAACTGACAGAAGTTCACTCGGTAAATGAAATCTGGGGGCAACAACTTTTGGTGTTCTTATTCATGATATAGATTGTATTTAACAATTCGGTTCACAGAACTTTTTTATGTACCAGTCTGTCGGTATAAAGATCTAGTGCTGATTTGTGTCCTTAATACATCACCAATTCTCGACTTTTATTTTAAAAACTTTCCGTCTCTTGAGCTCGCCTTTCCACATTGGAAAATGTTTCTCTTTCGATTTTCTTCCATACTTTTATGGTTGTTTCCGTCACAGAAACCTGCTACTATTAAAAAATACAGCGGGATGAGTAAACTAGTTTATTCATCCCTCTGATGATGCTAAGCTTGTTAGCGAAGCGATAGTCAGGTCTAAAAACTGTATTGTGATAAATTGGGTTCTACAAATTGTACCTAACAGTGCACATCACAGATTCCAATCTTCACTCATTGAACCTACGACTAATAACATGTCAACTTACTCGCTGTTAACTTTTCAGAATTGTTTAACGCAGTGTAAACTGAAATACTAAGTAACAGCTTAGTTTGCCAGCAAAGGTATGCAAGAAATATTAACACATTACTTTGAAGAAAATAAATAAGGTCAGTTTCACCCACACATTCTGAAGCCGTGGTGTTCGCTAGATAATCAAGTATAGGTTTATTGTCGCATATAAAAATAAGTTTTCTTTTAAATTATAGAAAGAAACAAACATAATAACATTTGTTATGAAAGAGCGCACAGTAAGATTTGGTTAAAACTTGCATACTTGGTTTCACAATAATACAATTTTGAACCACGTAACACTGATTGTATCATTAAATTCTTATATGTAATAGGGATTGTATTGTATCTGGTTTCTTTAACGTCTGTCTATTTCCGCGACTATGTCCAATCACCGACGTGAGAGTTTTAGTTAACTACCTTGGACATTTTGCCGAACCCCTTCCTTTCTATAAAGGTAGGGATCGTGACCAACATCGAATGGTACACAAAACCGGCTGATTTGCGCCCACTTCAAAGGGCGGAACGTGCTGATATTCACCTTGGTCACACACAATGCCACAACATCAGTTGATGTTAAGTTTTAGAGTATGTACTTAAAGGAAAATGACGCTTTTACTGGGAATTCAACCCAGGACTTTTGGATTTAGAGGCACACCCTTTTATCGCTGAGCCACCGAGTTTGCTGTAAAAACGGTTAATAAACCTGAAGATTCATTTATTCTTGTTTCCCTTACTTAGTGAAACCGTTCCATACAAAATACAGACCTAGAGACTATTTCTCTATTATCACAAATATTGGTTTTTTCTCTGTAACCGATTTAACTGCTTGACAGCATCATATATTTTCTCCTGTTCGATGTTACTGTCAAGCAGCGAAACCGGTTACAGAGAAGAAAACAAACATTTTTAAAGCTAGAGAAGTAGTGTCTACACCTGTATTTAAATCTGAAGATACTTAGGGTTATTACAAAGTTCGGAACAGTAGAATAATTTTGTTATTTTAAAAGTATTTTTTCTGAAGTTTGGTATACCTACATAGCTAAAAATATCGAATACAATTATATTTTAAATCTTCTTAATTTTCTTTAATCAGAAAATGTTTCTTACTAATCTTTTCATTGTCCATCCTATATATTTCGGATGCACATTAAAACACGACCTTTAGCAATATTAACGTACGTTTTTTTTAACAGGAATTAAATACAACAAATAAAAAACTACCGATAACCAAATATCGAGCTATATAAAACACAGGAACAGGAATTTACTGGAACTACGATGAATGTTCAAACTGTGTTTCATTTAGAACTTGGCAATGAAGCAATGAATCAATAAAATGTCTTAGTAATTTCTATATCGCAATAGAATTGATTTCTTCTGCTATTCACCATTCAAATTGTTTTAGACTACTGGTAAATTTTTATACACTTTACATTTAAAGTGATCCAACGGGAAACAATAGAGCGGCGTTAGGTTTAGAAAACAACTGGGCAATAAACTGGTCATCCACAATGCAGATTCTCCATCAAGTCCACCGTAAAAAACATATTTCCTTCAAATAATCATAATCAATGCGGGCAAGATATGGCAGAACTCCATCCTGTTGGAACCTAACATTTCGTTTGGATTTTGAAAAAGAGATGTCGAACTTAAGTGAGTATACATGTTAAAAAGTTTTAACTTTGCGGACTTTAGAATTTTGTGGCCAGGTTTTTAGATCTCGTAAATGCGTCGAGCCAATTTGATTGTTAATAAAACATTAAGAGTGCTATCAGCTATCATAGTTCGTCGCTTTTACTTGGACAGGTTCAACAAAGTTCGTCAAAAAAAGCGTTACCGGTTACCATATTTACCCGTCATTAAAATCACAATCCGCCCAGATTCTGTCACTTTTATTGCAGAACATAGAGACACCAATAATTTGTAATAACAGACATGTGTCTGACAGGTTGCAATAAAATTTCCGTTTGTTTCAAAGGCATCTTGATCTTGCGTTATCGGTAGTTTCCAAAATTTTCTATATTGATTTCTTACGCATAAAAATACGGTAATACTTCTAAAGGTAGTCAAGTAAAATGTACTTGTGTCTTATTTAAAAAATAAGACAAAAGAATTTCTTTTTAGACACATAAACTCTCTCTCTCTCTCTCTCTCTCTTTCTCTGTGTGTCTTGTATGTTGAACTAACCCGGTATACAAAATGTATAGACAAAATTCTAGAGGCAAGATGTAAAAAGAAAAGCCTCGACGCAGCAAGGGCGTTATGGTATTGAATTTTTATTAAAAAAAAATTTTTGAAGAAAGGGTGCATCAAATTTGGTTACCAGTATAACCCATATAGGAGAAATAATGTACCATATTTCATCAAAATAACTTTATTGTTTGAAAATGTACAAAAATCTTCCGAAAATAAACTTAAAATGTGCCAAAAAAAAAACTGGTTTCCTGGCCAACGAACCGTAGGTTAACAGTAGATTAAGCTATCGAAGGAAACATTTTATGAAAAATCGCTACCATACCTCACTTGCTGACTCGAATTATTTTCCTTACAAACATGCATTATCTTTCGATGGAATCTGCAAAAATTGCAATAATATAAGGCGTGTTCGATTAGGGGAAAAAATGTATCACCAGCGACTTATGGGCCACCTGTGATTGTAAAAATAATTTTATAATATGCAGCTCCAGACATCGTATAATTAACATATACAATTTTTTCTCATATCTTTGATAATAATGGATATATTGAGGTTTACCCTAGAAATGCGTCACCCTGTATATATGAAAACAAATAAAACTGAAACTAACCCGGATATGGGTTCTATGGGGCCTAGTTCGTGCTCATTTGAAGAAATCTTTTCAAAATTTGAGTCACTAAAATTTTAGCGAACTATGAGTAAAACTGTGATGGCCAAAAATAAATATGAATGTAAGAAGAAGAGCATGCTTATATTTGTATAACACATGTGAGAAAACGAAATACCTATTTACAACTCATTTTGAAAGTAGGCCTGACATTTGTCAGTGCAATATGACATGTACTGTTGCCGTGGACTATTATGCACTATTGTATTGCGCCTTATAAGAATCTTGTTTTTTTTTGGAGTGCGAAAGCTTATTTTACTGTTATAATATTTTTTGATCCCTTAACGTGTAATGGTTTTCGTCTCATTTAACGTTGTTTCATTATAGCGTCGCAGTTTGTTGTAGGCAAATGTATCCTTTAACGTTGAAACTGATTCGGTTGTTATTCGAAAAAAAGTCCAAAATAGTAAATAAAAAAGAAGTACATAATACATACGTAAATGAATACTGTTTTCAATCATTTGGCAGTCACAAATATGTACATATGTATGCACATTATATTCATTCCGAATTATTCGTTTTACGTTGCATACATCGCACTTAACGTTGCATACCTAGAACAAGTTTTATTTTTCTTCAATTATAAATGACAATTTTATGTAAATTCCTATATTTTCTGTGCCCAATGTGTTGAACGGGTGCGAAACGGGAGAAGGAAATTTCATATTACCAAGAGAACTTTATTCGAGGCACGAGCGTTGTTTCCATTTTTTTAATATCAATAACATTTAGAGGTAAATTAGCAGATTAGCGCATTGTTCGTTTTTTGAAAAAGAATTTCAGAAACATGCTTAGAGGAGCCCCTTTATGCATTAGCCATCGGACAAATGCTCTGATCTCAACTCCACGATACAGTTAAGAGACCTAAAGCAAATTTGAGGTTCTGTGGAGGGCAGTCATGCTACAACGGAGCTATAAATGGAAACTGTAAAAAACTCACCTTACAGAAGTCCATAGAAAGGACAAACTCCTTACCAACACTATTTCTCCATAAAAAAACTCCCACTTTGCCCAATTGAAGAAAAAAACGCTAAATAATAACGTAATATGATTCGTTATTAAAATTAAATAAATAACTGATACTGCTAAAGCATCACATAAAAGGTTTAAAAGATTTAAATTTTGGTGTATGGTTTTCTTTTTATGATATTAGACTCAGATTAACGCAGGTTGGTTTGGCAGTTTTGCAAATAAAAAAAAGTATAAAAACACCTTATTTTTGTTTTGTCAGAGATCACTATTGGCACGATCTACTCCACGATTTCAATTTTCTAACAGTGATTTTGGAGAGTCGCTATCTCAGAAGTGCGTTAAATTGACACTTTGATTACAGCGAGGGGACAGATTGTTTCTTCCCTTCATCATGATGTTTTACAAATAATAGGAAGTTGATAGCATTATGTTGCGGTAATATACTCGTATCTGAAAAAATGGGATATGTCCACGCTCTGTGCTGTATTAGAAGAAGCGTATAGCTGTCGGCTGTCGGTATTCTTCGACGATCTCTATTATGTTTAAACAAAATGAAAAAATTTCAGACTGACGTAGTAATATCAACATTTAATCACAATTAAAAAAAAAAGAAAATTCATTAATAATGCATACGGTAATGTATCTGAGAAAATGTGATACCTCTACGCTCTGTGTTTTAGAAGCGCATAGTTGTTGGCTTATATATTGGGTTATGATTTATGATATATTTTGTCAGTAAGCACAAAAATATTGAGAATTATAATAGATCATTGTGTAATTATCTTACGTAATGACATCTCTAAGGGATGTACGGGTAGCTTTTTTAAATTGAAGATATTACATTTAAATCATTGTTTTTGATTTAGAAATATGACGTCAAAGTGATGCATTTTTTCCTGCTTTATAGCAGTTTTAATTGAAAATAAAGGGTTTAGTATTCAAAATATAAAAGGCGTTCATCGCTTTGAAAATATGCACGAAAAAATGTTAGCTCCTTCAAATATTCACTTATAATAATTTAAAGTGTTATAAGAATAGGTGAAAATAACCCCATCTTTCAGATACTAAGTGAAGATAAAAAAAAGTGGATAATAGAAATATACTTTCTACATTTTTAGCAGGAGTATTTATATTCAGTATTTTTACGCCCAAAGAGCTTTTTACGGTGTCTTTTAATTTTAGCCGGTCTATTTTCTAAAAATAATTGAGAATATTTCAAAAACCAGTGGATTTGGGTTTCGAGAATACTTAACAAACATTGAAATAAAAGACAAATCCATATATACTTAAATTCAATGACAGCCACTTTTGCGCTAGGGTTTATGTTATTTTTTTTAATTATTTTTACTCTCCATCAACCAATAGCGAGGCCTCAGTATGACAACAATGTCGGTCGTTATCTCCTAGATTGCTACTTTTATCTGTGACAACCTCTTCCTCCAAGATGAACGTCTTTAAGATTGAGCAGTCGCTAAGCGGTGGTTTGGGAGGCGCACCTTCCCCGGATAAACTCAGCCCTGGTCCTGAAGTGTCCTTCGATGCCGGTTCTGAGTTCAACCTCTGCTTTTTCGACACACCAGAGGACAGCAGTACACAAGGCTTCAGCGATCCGGGGTCTGTGGGCTCAGCTTCGGCTAGCTCACCGCCTCCTGCACCTCCCACCCCCCTTCAGCAACCTCTCACGCCGTTACACTTGCCTCCACTGACACCTGGGGGCAGCAATTCAGCCACAAGCCCTATGCTGTTGTCTCCCACCGGATCCAGCACTACTACGCAGGTCATCATTAAACAAGGTAATTTGCAAACTTGAGATTTTGTTTTTTTATATAATGTGTTACATTTATTTATTTATTCGTACCTTCTTTTTCTTACGGAGGCGGGATCCGTAGCTGCACCCGTAAGCTATACCACGAAAAGGTAGCTAAAATTATTTAAAAATAATAAGAATAATAACACCAGCGTAGACAAAATCCATACGTCTTAGATTTGAGTGGTCGGAGTTTTATATATCTTTATATACATATATAGACAAAGACATCAACTATAACGTATAAGAAGCATGCTATTTCACATCCAAGTAAAAAAAATCTGGACGCAGCCAGTGCGTCACGGAAGTGAATTTTCATAAAAATGTTTTTAATAGCAAATATGTAAGCAAGCAGGCATCAATTTGGTTACCGGTATAACCTATATAGTAGAAACAATGTACCATATTTTATCAAAATAACTTATTGTTTGAAAATGTACAACAATTTTCCGAAAATAAACTCTAAATGTTTCCGAGAAAACTGGTTTCCTACCCAACTAACCTTAGGTTAATAGCAAATCGAGTTATTATAGTTTGAAGCATTTAATAAAAATTCGCTACCAAAACTCACACTTACTGCGTCTCGATTTTTATTTACAAACATGCATTATATTTCGATGAAAAATGCAATAATATAAGGAGTGTTAAAAAAAAATTGTATGTAACACCAACGACTTATGTCATTCTGTGATTTTCAAAATAATTTTATAAGATGCAGCTCAAGACACCCTATAATTAGTGTATAAATTTTTTTCTCGCATCTTGCATAATAACAATTATATTGACCTTTACCGTAGAAATGCGTCACCCTGTATATATGTAAACATATAAAAACTGAAACTAAACCCGGATATGGATTCTAGGGGACCTAGTTTGCACTCATTTGAAGAGACCTTTTTAAAATTCAAAAGTCGCGGTCTCATTAACACATTTTTTCTACGAATATTAGCTACAAACTATAGACCGTTAAACCATAAATTTAACTAAAACTACTGCCGAAGCATCAGACAAAGGTTCTATTTGAAATGAAATTGCGGGTAACATTTTAGTAAAATGAAAAGGTCAATGACGGTTGAAGCTGAAACTTAAGGGTTTGTAAAACACTTTTCTTGCAACATTTTCTTTACATAACCCGTATTTGTTTCACGTTATTTGCTTCAGATCTCTCTGAGGCCTAGGGTTGAACACACTGAGACCTCACAGACGATCTCCGGCGAGATTTGGGGAGTAGGCAGATTGAGGCCCCGTACTCGAGCTACAATAACCCAACCCACCTTTGTCCATCGCTCTAAGGAGTAGACAGATTGAGGCCTTATAGTGTCCTTACATATTTCCTTTACCCACCTTTGTTCACCACTCTAAGGAGTAGACAGATTGAGGCCTTAGAGTGTCCTTACATATTTCCTTTACCCACCTTTGTCCACCACTCTAAGGAGTAGGCAGATTGAGGCCTTAGAGTGTCCTCACATATTTCCTTTACCCACCTTTGTCCACCACTCTAAGGAGTAGACAGATTGAGGCCTTAGAGTGTCCTTATATAATACCTTTGCCCACCTTTGTCCACCACTCTAAGGAGTAGGCAGATTGAGGCCTTAGAGTGTCCTTACATATTTCCTTTACCTCTTAAAAATGGCTCCAAAACAGGAGCCGAAACGTCGAGTTTTCATAAATTCTGGACGAGGTTCAACCCGAGAACCAAGTACGTCTCACATTAAAGATGGCGGAAATCTTTCTCGCTCTCTCTCTCTCTCTCTCTCTATATATATATATATATATATATATATATATATATATATATATATATATATATATATATATATATATAAATTGAAACTGACCCCGGATATGGGTTCTAGGGGTTCTAGTAGCGATTAGAAAGACGAACAAATGTGTGCTAGAAGTGGAAGATGCTGGCTGAAAGAAATTGAGAGAATGAAGGCAAACTTTGTGGGACATTTTAGAGATATAATAACTATCTACTGACAACATTATTTAGAAGACACGTATTTGGAGGAAGGGAAAAGTTAGATCAAGAGAAAAACTTGTTGAAAACCTGGTCCAATTGATAAAGCTTTAATGAAATGAAAAGAGCTGTTGGAAACAGAGAGTCATGTTTCCTAAGACAGGGCGTGTTCCGTCGTCATTTTCGACACCTTTTTTGCCACACGCACGTGCCGACTATGGACACCAAAATACAGTTGGTCCCTCTGGGCACGTCAAGCAATGATGGTCAACCTGAAGATGGCACCCTGGAGATTTACCTTTTCGAACGGCGGTCTGATTGGCTAGAGAGGCCGCCTACCCCTTCTCAACCCCGAGAGCCGAGAAGACTTCAGAATCGAGAACCCTGCAAGAGTCCCATTACATAGATGATCGTTCTGTAGTGCAGTTCACACTCATCAGTTCAAGTCCTTCGTTGTCCCCTGGGCATTGGGCGCAGACAGGCCCGTGACCTTCTGAAAGGTGTTGGAAACCAACGTTGACCATATGGCGAGGCCGTGCCTCGTTCCCATTTAAGTGCTACAAACTGCAGGTACCAGAGCATGAGGCTGCTCCTTATTTTCCATCTGTGTAACAAGTCATTTACTCTGTGATTAAGGGAGGTTCCCGAAACACATCGATCTGCCCATCAACGACGTCCCCGGCAAGAAAAGGTATTTTGTTTTGTATTACACCGCTTCTGTTTATTATTGCCTGTGTAACTTTGCCCATTGTGCAATAAATTCATTTAATTAACCCGCGTTAATGTTTTCTTTACCATGTAACCCCTGATGCATATGCAAGCGTTCAATTACATGCAATCAATTAGATCAATCGAAGAACGTAACGAATTAACGCTACAAGGCGACATCGCAATTAGACTGTGAGGATGATACAGCAAGCACCTGTACAATTTGATCTTAGACACTCCTTATATTTATTAAGTTGTCGATTATTAGCAAACATTGTACAAGAACATTACTGGACATTCCATTGTACAGCAACACGACATAAAAACCACTGATGCGTCAACAATGAATGCCAAGAGCTTTACAGACACCGACGAACATATAATGGTGAATGTGCTCTCAAGCGTCGTACTTCTCAAATTAGTTTTACTATTATTATTACCAGTTCTTTCTTGAATACTTCTTGTCTTCTATCGACTGGACTTTGTCATCTAGTTATTGTGGTCGTATTGATAATATAGACTGTGTGACAATGAAAATGCTGCATCCAATCAAAAGGGTCCTTTAGTTTCTAAACGTCAGTACGTCTGAGTTTGGCACAATTAAAAGACACAATTAAAGGCTTTACTTCCAGTTGACGGTTCCGGTTCTCTCAAACCATCTTCAGGCCTTAACACCTAGAATATAAAAGATGGTCGCGTGAGAAACCAGGCTCCTGGTAGGTCTAGCATGTGAGAATTACACAAGCCAGCAAAGCAACTAACAGCTACACCAAGCGCTAATGTCTACAAAGATTTTGTCAGATATGAAAATCACGAAAGGCCATGCCCATTGAACCGACAACCGTCATAAAGTAAAAACAGGGTGAATTTGCAGATGACCTCCCCGACAGTTTTGGATAAAACGACTGCTGACAGATAAAGTTTCGTATGTTGCATGCACGTTGACACTATTCTTACATGTTGTTTTTTTATACATTACACAATTTTCCAACAGTTTCCCAGTACGGTTCTGTTCCGTGACACCCTTTACTCCCGTATTAATTAAAATTTGACGCAAGCTTTACATTGGGATTCACTGGTGTATTCTAGACCCGGCAGTTCTTATTAGCTTGTATCTTCTATTGCCAATTACCATATCGCTTTTAGTACGGGTTCTTCGTCTGTTCCCAGACCTCATTTCTGAAAGTGTGCATTGTTCACCTTGTTTTCTTAATGACCATTATACCTAGTATTGCAGTGGTTGGGGTGTGTATGTGTTACGATTTCGTGATTCGTTGCATCTCATTTGTTTCCTACATTGTTTTTGCAATGGGGAAATGCGATGCCGTAGGTTGTGTGGAGCCAATAACCGGAGCTAGCTCATTTTCTTGAGATGAAAAAGATCATTGTTATGGAAGTTTACTCTTCTTTTTTTAGTTTCGATCGTTTGACAGTATTTACTATGATATGTTCTCTTTCAGTTGTACAAACCTGGTTACTTTTATTGTAACATAGGTTTTCCTTCCCATGCTCCTTCCTCGTAACACCCGTAGGAAGTAAATATGAGCTGAAAGTGCGAATCCGTCGTGCTTGTTTTGTAAGAGGGCGGGGGCAGGCGCGGGGGTCTACTTCGTCCTGGGGGTTTTCCTTCCCCTTTTGCATGCATAGACCACCTGTAAAATATCTTGGGAATAACACCCGAGAAGGTTTTGGGAACTGGGTTGAATAAGGGTTCTGTGCGGGGTAAACATGATTTTAGGGAGGTATGGCTCCAAAATGTGAAAAAGGCAGCTTTTAGAGGTCTGATCAAGCCGGTTTTTTTCGCTTTTTTGCTCGTTTTTTTAAGCTTCTTCCCCGCCGAGCTACCCTATTCACTCCTGGTCCCGTAACGTCCTTGGCGATTGTTAACAAGAAATTATTCTTGTGGTTTCTGCATCCGGAGGCTTCTAAGCATGTTTCTAAAAAAATCTAAAAAGTCTCTGGGAAGTCATCTGCAAATTTACCCAAAAACAGTATTTTCACATTAAAAAGACAAGATCCCACAATGAAAACACTCTTCAGAGGCCAATACAGGTGAATAAGTTAAAAATTAATCTAACCACGAGACAAACACAACACAAAAACCCAAGCAGGCCGTAAAGCTGAGGAGAACTTTAAAAAATATATATTAACAAACTGACTTAAGAAAGAAATGAAAGAGGGCCTATCTGGCCATACTAACTTTTCTCTGTGTATTACAAAAACTGTACTACTTATGTGAGAAATTACTAAAGTTTAAATTTCATCCATTGCCGTCAATTTTCCAGACAAAGGTAACATCGAAGGATCGAATATCAGCATCTGTAGACTTGAAAAAGCAAAATGATGAATATAAAACGGTGCTCTTTAAAGCAGCAAAATGGAGTCTGTGCACCTCCAAAACCGTGCTGCAAATTGAGTCATAACTTCCACATAGCTGTGTTAATGTACTCTCCGCAGAAAGACATTCTCATGATATGAATTTAGGGTCCATGACTTGACTACAAAGAAAATATTCGTATTCATGTACTTATAAACTTCTGAAACGCTATATTACTTGATTTTTTATGCTTTGAGACTTTTGACGCCGTTTTAGCAAAAAAGATAAGAAATTTCTGTCACCGATATTCTACCCCCACACAGTCTACGCCTATTTTTTTTAAAAAGAAAATTCACTAAAACAAGCACTTGGGAAGCCACGGGAAAAGTGTACGAGTGTATTAAATATGGAACGGTTTCACTAAGTTAGGGCAAGAACAAGCAACCAGATATGCTATTCACATTGAATTAAGTCTTAAAATTTTCATCTCCTCTTTTTCTAATTATTTTTTATACAAAAACTCGCTAAAAAATTTATCCGAATAACAACCATCTGATAATTAGATGACGGTAAAGCGAAATGAGACTTAATTTTTTTTTAAGTAACGTCAGTAACTAGGATTTGAACTCGTCATGCAGGTGTCAATTGAATTTGATTATGCGATGTGCAGCGACTTAATCCACTGAGCTATGCTCTACATGTGTCTACTAGCAGCTATATCCCGTAATACATTGGTTCAATGTTTTACAATTTACACAAAACCATTTCGATTTACAATAGATTTTTTGCTTACGAAATCAAGGAAAATAACAACATAGACACATATTTAGGAGCTTGTTAGTCATTTCTTGTAGTATTTTTTACTCCCATTCGTACTCAATCAATTTTGACGTTTTAACTTTCTTGAATCACATTTAATTAATTAAAAATTAATTTATCTCTAACTTTTTGGTGTTTTAAGATAGAGATATGAATTGTGGTACACAGGATACACTTTATGACAGAAACCAGCTTACTAAATTTGGTTGCCCTTGTTTTGTTATTTCCGGAGATATAATTTATTGTCGAAAGAAAACACAAAATTTTCCGGGAAAACCTGGGCCGATTTTCCTGACTAACGAACTTATCCAAGCCACTTGCAAAAGGAAGGTATGTGCCTTATTTTATCAAAATCGGTTCATTATTGTTTGAGTTATCGGTGTGACCCTGGACATAGGTTCTAGGGGGCCTAGTTCGCGGTGATTTAAAGAATTTTTTTAAAATTTAAAAGTCGGGATCTCCTCATTAGTGAATTTTTTTAAAAGAAAATTCATTAAAACATATAATTAGCATATAATGTGACAAAATGGAAGATATAAAGTTGTATTGTATGTTTACAATACGTGCAGACATCTGAGGAACCTCAACTGCTTGTTTTTGAGCCATATTTTTGTCGGTACATCCAATTTTTAAGCTTACTACCTCCAAATATTTCTACAAAAATAGGAAATCTGCGATTTCACAAGAAAATATGTGTTCTATTATAATTAGATTATATGTTGCATTTATGTTCCTGAGCAAACGTTTTTCGCATATGTCGTATAGCACAGACAATTTGTCTTATACACCCAGATCTCATCATTACCGAATGTTTCCCTCTACGAAATATTCATCAAAAACTTGAAATTTTATTGCGTTCCATTTTCAGTGTCAAAGAATATCTCTTGACTTGTTTACCTGGCGTGTTATAACAAATCACGTTTTCCCTAATAAAAACAAATCGATGTTCTTATAATATTCATACTTTTGCTTTCATCAACTGTAAGCATTCTGGGAAACATATGGCAGGTCTATTGTGTTCTTCCGCATATAAATTTTTATGTTCGTGACTTTCATGGGGAACAATAGTGTGATATTAATTAAGCATGAAGTTGAGTTGAAAATAAGAATATAACTTGATGGCGGAGGATTTTAAATGATGTGAAGCAACCAATTAGTTGGATGCTTTTTGCTTGTATGCGCTTGGGGCTTAGATTTACTTTAATGAGGAAATTCTCATGACGATTAAAAATAAACAAACTCAGACTGATTCAAAATTAGGGCTAATTTTATATCTCCCATTTATTCCTGCATCAATAGCAACTATAGAAGTCTCATCGACATGTCTTGCGCAAGTGAAGGCTTAACGAGGAATTATTTTTTTCGAATTAACTTTGTTTTTAGTTCCACATTGTCAAATTGGATAAGTGCCCCTTTTCTTCTATTTGCTGAAATTTATATCGTTGGAGGTTAACCTAGACAACCAATTTTATCCTAAACATTTATGTGACCAGTTTTGATATGACTTCATTTTAATCAACAGCACCTACGTCATTGATACAACCAGCTGAATTTTGATTTATTTGGAAATATTTATGTGCTTAATTTTTGCTGGAATGTAACTTCTCCCTTCCTAAAATTGGAAGATTAGAGGCGAAGAATCAAATCTTCCAGTTTTGATTCTTCTTCGTCACCCGTTTTTTGATATTTTACAATTATGTTTGATTTTTTAGGAGATTTGTTTTTAACAAATTTTTATACTACTAATATGATTGCAGAGATAATTAAGATGAACTAGCGGTTACTTCTGAGATCCGACCTGTTGCATCAGCTTGCATCAGCTTGGTCATGTCGCTAATTCTGTTGAGGTTTACCTAGCTGATTTCTAATGGGATGTCCTCTGTTTTGACCTTTGTCGTTATGATTCTGATGTCTGGAATTTAAATTGTTTCGTCATCCTGGAACTGGTATGTGCTGATGAGTTAATAATTGACGCTTAGCGAACATCCATTTGGTATGGTTTTACGCTGATATGTGGCATTAAGATCATAATACCCTCTTGGCCATAGTTTCCTGTTTCCATTGTTTCGCTAAGAGTAACTATAATCCATTTGTTGGTATTTATTCCTTCAATCTTGACATCGCTGAATGTTACTGGTGTTACTTGACAATTTCTTGGTTGACGTGTGGTTTGTATTAGGTTGACTTCACAAGGGCTGTTTGCTAATCTCTTGGTCTATTTGATTTTTACATATTCTCTGCTTCGAAGCCTATTGCATTCTTCTCATTCTGGCTGATGGAAATCTTAGCGCCCAGAAGTAGGAATTTGGTTGTAGGTATAAGTGATTTGTATTGATTGTTAGAGGTAAGGACCGGGATAGCATATAAGTGACAATAAGCAAACTCTTCTTTTCCGACTATATGTACTTTTATCAAAAATACTAAATAATTATCTTTAACCATAGGTTACGCTTGTGGTGGTCTAACAGACTACTGCGTCTTTATTTCGCTTATATTTTAAAAAGTGTTTAAGATAGTGGATTGTACTATTATGACATCTCATAAGGGCTTGACAGAAATGTCAAAATCGTTTTTTTGCTTAAACGTCGTAAAAGGTGTCAAAACATATAGAAAACTTGATTAGGAACGAAATTTTTTTGTCTATCGGTCTGTATGTCTGTCTCTTAGTTGCCACGATAACTTTAGAACGAATTGAGATATCGTCTTCAAATTTGGTACACAATTAGCACCCGGCAAATTAAGGGTTCGGATTATTTCTGGGTAAAATCGTTTCAGGGGGTAGGAGATGAATGGGGGAGGGTGATTTGGTGAAAATTTTAATCGACATTTTTTCGTTAAAACCCGAGTAATATAACGTAAGGGTTTGTTTATTAGAAAACGTTCAATTTCATCAAATACCTGGTATTCTGTGCTGAAATTAAATCAGGGGTAGAATGTGTGGGGGTGGAATATCGGTGACAAGAATTATTTTTTTTGCTAAAACGGCATAAAAAGCCTCAAAACATTAAAAAACAAGTAATATATATTATGTTTAATTTTACCGTGCAATTTAAAGTTATAAGAGTGCATTCTTGGAAGTCACAAGGGTGTGACATAACTACAGTGTATCTGCGCATGTCCCACCTTTCGAAAAATGGGACCTGCAAAAATCAAGAACTGGACTCCTTCTATTCATTCGTCAGTTTCGAATAGCTGCACATCATATTCGTATTCGTTATTGGCTATTCGTTATTCGTTATTCTTTACTCGCTAGTTGTTAGTCGTTATTCGTTAATCGTTATTCGTTATTACTTATTCCTTATTTCTTGTTCCTTATTCCTCATTCCTTATTCCTTATTCCTTATTCCTTATTCCTTATTCCTTATCCCTTATTCCTTATCCCTTATGCCTTATTCCTTATCCCTTATCCCTTATCCCTTATGCCTTATGCCTTATTCCTTATACCTTATACCTTATTCCTTATTCCTTATTCCTTATTCCTTATTCCTTATTCCTTATTCCTTATTCCTTATTCCTTATACCTTATTCCTTATTCCTTATTCCTTATTCCTTATTCCTTATTCCTTATTCCTTATTCCTTATTCCTTATTCCTTATTCCTTATTCCTTATTCCTTATTCCTTATTCCTTATTCCTTATTCCTTATTCCTTATTCCTTATTCCTTATTTCTTATTCCTTATTCCTTATTTCTTATTCCTTATTCCTTATTCCTTATTCCTTATTCCTTATTCCTTATTCCTTATTCCTTATTCGTTTATTCGTTTTCCAAGTAGTTGCACCGAGTGCAACAATAATAATTCATATTCGACCACGCGTTTTAGCAATAAACGTGCCGCCTATATTAATGTACATAAATAGTATATAGTTTATATATTTTAAATATATACCTAAGTTATTCATTTCCAAGTGTTTTAATTTTCATAACACGATACAGTCCACTTTAATACGTAACCGCATAAACTACAATCCACGAACCAGAGATCATTACCAATATCGTTTCAGATGTTTATGGGTACAGGAATACGAATATTTTCTTTGTGGTCAAGTCATGGACCCAAAATTTATTTCATGAGAATCTGGTGGTGGTGGTTATCTAAAGGTGGTATGGCCTCGACTGTGATATCATTAGCCACAATTTTTTTTTAATTTCTCGTTTGAAGTTTAAGGTTTTTGTTACCCTAATTGTTATTTTTTTAAACGTAAATATAATCTTTACATTTCTACGCATATACAGACCTAAATACGTATACATACACATGCATACAAATACATACACATCCACACAAATAGACACACACACACACATGCACGTATATATTTTTCAACTATTTACTTTTTTTACATTAAATCTGTATATATACATATACAGTGTGTCCCAAACTGAATGCGAATGTATTGCTATCTCCGTTATTATTAGAGATAGGGAGACGGTTAAGTTAGCAATGTTGTGTAGAATTTTCTAATCGTTCCAAATATAACTTATATTTTCCTCTGCCTCTTTTCGTTTTCGAGTTATTTTGAAAAAACAAAATTTGTCGATTTCTTTTTTCTTCAATATCTAAGTAGGCGTTGATCTGACATGTCTAAGACTTGCACATTATCAGGACACTTTTTACAGAGTAATCTTTTGGTGCTATTCTCATCTTTGGATTGTCATTTCCGCTAAGTCTACGAAAATTTGCTAAACTATAAACTATTAAACCATAAACTCTACAGCTGAAACTACTGACAAAGCATCAGAAGGAGGGTCTATTTGAAATGGATTTTCCGATAATATTTTAGTAAAATAAAGGACAATGATGGTTGAAGCTGAAACTTAAGGCTTTGTAAAACACACTTATTACGACATTTCTTCTACACAATCCGTATTTGTTTCAGATTATTTGTCTCAAAATTGCAAATCTTGAAGTTTCAAATCGCGACTTTGACGTTTTAAGAAGACAAATTATAAAATTTTCAAAATATTTTTTTCTGCTAATTCTTGAACTTTATTGCGTCAAGAAAACTTAATCGTTGTATGTAGTATTCAATTGGTTTTGACAACCACACTTTGTTGTGCTTTCCTTTAATCACCAGTGGCACAATTTTTTTTTATATGCCTATAACTTTTTTTACTTTTAACGTAGAGTAGGTTTGATAGTAGAAACGTAAATGCCAAATTTGATTGTCATAGCTTTGTTATTTTCGGAGATACAAACATGTTTCTAAAGAAAACCCAAAGTTTTTCCGGAAAAACTGGTCAAATTTTCCTGGCTAACGAACTTATCCAAGCCACTTACACAAGGAAGGTACTTATCAAGTTTCATCAAAATCAGCCAATTATTTTTTGAGTTATCGGTGTGACATATATTATATATATATATATATATATATATATATATATATATATATATATATATATATATATATATATATATATATATATATATATACATACATATATACATATATATATATATATATATATATATATATATATATATATATATATATATATATATATATATATATATATATATATATATAAACACAGATCTCCTCCTTAGTGAATTTTTCGTTTCACGAAAAATTCGCTAAAAAGGCAGCTTTTAGAGGTCCGGATAAGCTGTTTTTTGGGATTTTTCGCTCATATTTCCTTTTTATCTTCCCCGCCTAGCACTCCTAGTCACTCTTGGTTCTGCAGCTTTCTTGGGGCTTGTTTGCAAGAATTTTTCATTACCGTTTGTGCATCATCCGGTGGGATCAAATCATGTTTCAATAATCAAATCATGTTTCTAAAAAAAACTCTTAAAACCGTCCGGGAGGTACACTGCAAATTTACCGTTGAATAATTATCATAAAAAATATTTTACTCTTGTGCCTCGTCTCGTCTCCTAAAATAAACAAAAGTATTGTTTGTATAACTCAATTTTCCATAAGGCAAGAAATTTGATATGTACTAGTTTCTATCAAGGCAATTTGTGTTCAAAATGTTTCCGGAAGAAATGTAAAATGTTCCCAGAATAACGGGTGCGATCAGGTTGACAAACTTATTATTTACAAGATATAGTGTGCTGCCTGCCCAATTTATAATTTTATCTTCAATAATCTCTTGGATAAGTTCGTTAGCCAACCAAATCCAAACAACTTTTCTGAAAAACAAAAGTTTCCCAAATAATTTCCGAAACTATTATTTTATTTTCTGTTATTTTAAATATTTTTATGAACATTCGCTACCATTACGCACTTGCTGCGTCAAGACTTTTTTATCTTCGTGATAAATTGACTGCTGTTTTAGATAATTAAAAAGCCAAATACAATAACTTAATCGTAATAACAACTCTTCTTGTTCCAAATCAGAGTAAAATGTTGTATGACAGGCGATCCTCTTACCTTCGTAGCGGCAATTTTCCTGGCGGAAGTATTGATAGTAATTTAAGTATACACTATATAAAGGTTCGTACATGTTTAAAGCTATCTGCTAGTAAGAAGAGTTGAACAACCGCAATTTAGATACTTTATCGTATTTTACAATGCCGAATAGGTCCGACCATTAAGAGTATCTGGTATATCTATCGGTTAAAACAGAAAGCACGTAATGACGCTCAAGAATGTGTAACGTTACGTAAGCCGAGAACGTGTGAAAAATCGCCACAGTAGAAATGAAATACCTACGTGTTGAAAATATCAATGGATACCGTTCAATGTACCAGAGGGGCAGATAAACGGGAAGAAGTTAAAAGAATTATCGCTACCTAAGCCAAGGATATGTGACAAATTTTTTGATTCGGTCTTTCAAGATCGCAATTCGAGAGCGAAATCAAGTATTTCATCTCTTTCGGTAATAAATTCCTCTCATATATATGTTCTCCAGGAGAAATGAAGTATATATTGTTTGATTCTCAAGATGTGTTATTACATTTTCAATAACAAAATTTTTTCCAGATAATCCTGAGTTTCAGAGACGCCTTACAACACAACACATTCCATTTATAAATGTACAGGAGGCTCATCCAAAACTTACCAACGTTTTCTCCGTTATGGCAAAAAAAAACCAACAACAATTTTGGCCGTGTCACTTTTAGCGAATTTTTGTAGAAAACATTTCCTCTCAAATGAACTCTATAACCCATATTCGGGATCAGTTTTAGTTTATATATATATATATATATATATATATATATATATATATATATATATATATATATATATATATATATATATATATATATATATAGGATGGTGCATTGAAAACGAAACAGACCGATTTGCGTCCAGTAATTTTTTTTTAAGAAACGCTGAAACAAGTAAATTTTAATATTGAGGGGGACATGTTTTGACATAAAACTCAACTTTGTCACATCAACCCCTTAAGGGTGGTGATAACAACCCTTATATTTTAAATATGGAACATGGGTCGAGTGTTACATCATTTGAAAGCTCTTTCTTTTCTGAATTCAGCACACAAATTTTTTTGGAAGTTTTATCAACTCGTTTAAAAATTATTCACCGTTGAAGATGCAAAAACACATTTCATTCATTCCGATAAGAAATGTGCTGATAGTCAATATTTTGTTGGTTTGTAAACAAAAAATTGACTATCAGAACATTACTTATCGGAATGAGAGAAATGCGGTTTATTATTTCAGTTTATCGGTCGGTTTGATACTTGATAGTACTACCAAAAATTAATTTCACAATGGTGTATTCTGTAGAAGAAAGAGTTGAAATAATTACTCTTTTTTTAAAAACGTTGACTGTGCCAACCGTACCGCAAATTTGTTTAATGAACGACATCAGAACAGACATGTTAACAGAAAATACATTTTGCAGTTAGCTGCAATGTTTCGACAAAGTGGTTCAGTAGGCAACAAAAAACCGGATCCTGAACGTGAATTTCCGGTTAGAAATGAGACTACTGAGATTGAAGTTTTAGGACAAATTGCTGCAGACCCAACTTTAAGCATGAGGAAATTGGTCACTTTTTCAAACATCAAAAGAAGAACTATTCAGCGAATATTGAAGCATCATAAATTTCACCCGTATAAAATTCATCTTGTACAACAACTGGAGGAAGATGATTTTGATCGGCGGCTGGAGTTTTGTGAAGTTATGACTGCACGAATAGCTGATAACGAGAACTTTCTGTTCAATATCTGTTTTTCAGACGAGTGTACGTTTTTATTAAACTCTACAGTAAATCGTCATAATTGTCGTTATTGGGCAGATAATAATCCAAGAAATTTTCACGAAGTCCACACTCAAACTCCACAGAAAATGAATGTCTGAACTGACATTTTTGGAGACCGTTTAATCGGACCAATATTTCTTGATGGCAATTTGAGTGGCGAAACGTATTTGGAGTTACTAGAAGATATCGTTTACCGTCTACTAATTGACATTGTTGAAAATGATTATCGCTATCAAGAAAATCAATTAGTGTTTCAACAAGATGGAGCTCCTCCGCATTTTTTACAATGTGTTAGGGAGTTTTTGAACAGAGAGTTTCCAGTACAATGGATTGGGGGTAGAGGTGCTACTGAGTGGCCCCATAGATCACCGGATTTAACTCCTTTAGACTTCTTTCTATGGGGCCATTTAAAGAGTAGAATTTTCGCAACAGAACCGGAGTCTCTGGAAGAATTACGAGGACGCATTGTTGAAGACTGCCGTCTAATAACTCCACAAATGCTCCAGAATGTCAGAGCTCGTTTTGAACAAAATTTGTATTTTTGTATGGAAGCTGGTGGTCAACAATTTGAACACTTACTTAACTGAATAAACATTTTTGAACGTTTGGTTTTGTTTTTTTAGTTTTTTTAACGAAAAATTGACTAATCAGTGCATTTCTTATCACAATGAATGAAATACGTTCTTGCAACTCCAACTGTGAATAATTTTTAAACGAGTTGATAAAACTTCCAAAAAAATTAGTCTGCAGAAAAGAAAGAGCTTTCAAATGATGTAACACTCGACCCATGTTCCCTATTTAAAATATAAGGGTTGTTATTATCACCGTTAAGGCGTTGATGTGACAAAGTTGAGTTTTATGTTAGAACATGTCCCCCTCAATATTAAAATTGACGTGTTTCAGCGTTTCTTAAAAAAAATTCTCTGAACGCAAATCGGTCTGTTTCGTTTTCAATGCGCCACCCTATATATATATATATATATATATATATATATATATATATATATATATATATATATATATATATATATATATATATATATATATACAGCGTGTCCCGTATCGTTAGGTTCAAATTTTGTGAGTATATAGTTGGCTTAATTCTAAGCCACAAAATCACAAAAGTGGTTAGCTGATTTTAATTCCTTCCGAAGTTACAAGCCTTACAAAAGCAATTATTTTTGGAATAATAAGAAATTATGTGAATACCAGTTTTATTTGTGGCTTCGAGCTGCTGACTTATTGTTTCAAATGTCTTATCAATTTTCTAGTGAAGAGTATGCGGATATGCACTTCATTTTTGGTTTTTGTGACGAGAGTTCACGTCTTAATTTACCAGACGCAATATCATCTATCTGAGAAACCGGCATCGGTGGGAACTAGAAAATCCCAAAGCAATACGTGCGTCTCAGCATGAATTTTCCGTGAACGTTTGGGCTACCTTAATCGATGATTTTCTAGTTGGTCCCTACATTCCTCCTATGAGATTGAATGTCGCCGATTTCCTTCCTTATGGAAGAGTTGCCATCCCTTTTAGAAGATGTTCCCCTGATCAAAAGAAGATACATGGGAATTCAAATGGATAACGCACCAGCACATCTCGGAGTTGGGGTCCGGAACTTTATGGACAACAATTATCCACAGTGGATTGGTCGAGGGGCACGTATTGCCTGGCCTCCTAGATCTTCTAATCATAATCCTTTAAATTATTTGGGGGCGGGGGGTGGCTAATCAATGATTTGGTATGCGAAAGTTTCAAACAAGACGATTGGAATTATTGGAGCGTATTTAATAAGCTGTCCAATAAACAAGGAAAAACCAGGGTAAAGAATTGTCGTTTGGTCCATTGGCACATGAGCATACTATTATATTCCGCAATTACGGGGGCATTTTCAATAGGTGGTGGATTAAAGATTTGTTAAATAAATCAAGATTTGTTTGGTTTTAGAATTTAAATCTTGTAATAATTTCCTAGGAAGGAATAAAAATCGAACTACCACTTTTGTATTTTTTGTCTTAGAATTAAGCCTACTATCAGCTATATAATATAACGGTATGGGACACCGTATATATATATATATATATATATATATATATATATATATATATATATATATATATATATATATATATATATATATAGTCTTGCCAAGATTGGCTCCTGTTAGGATATGTGACACTGGGTACTACGATATAGTAGTATAGCATAGTCTAGCAGATATCCCTGCCCAATAGTTGAAAAGTGAGACAGACCTAATCATGCTAGACCCCGTAGAGTCTCCTGTTATACTCGCATGTTGTTTGAGTATACCTTCTCACAAACTCTCCCAACCCTGCTATTAAACTACAGCATGGATCGACAGAGACTGCGAACCATGTTTTGCCTCTTATGTGGTTATCTGATTAATGCACATGCTCATCAGACCGATGACACGTGAAGGTTTCCTTGAACTCCCAGACTCCGTACTCACAAGTTCTGCCTTTTTTTGATAATGCCGGAAGCTTGCACGCGGTCGAAGCGATAAGTATAGACAAAAGCAAAAATTGTTGTGGACTTCTCGTCACGGGTCAAACGATCGCCTGAAGAGTAGTTCCTGCTACAACGATGCTCATTAGCCGCTAGGTGACGAAGAAGTTGTGTGAAGGCTGACTACTTATCACGCTTCGATGCTCACCGACCGCTGGATTATGAAGAACTGGTAACGTGAATGATGACAACGGGCGACGGCCCAGTCAATCTTTTTAAGTTGCTCACTGGCCGCTAGTTGATGACAAAGTGAACGAGTCCTGGATCTAGACCTGGCTGCTTCTTTGGTTCTTGAGGGTTGAAGCCACTTGTCACATGGCGACTGTCGACTACTTGGGCCCCCTAGCGGCTGGTGCAGGCGTTAAGGGAGGTTTGCAAAATAATAGACTAGATTGGTCTAAGGGATAGTAAGGGCAAGGCTTAAAAATATTCGAACGCAACATGTGCTTTTCAAATGCGATACCCACCTTATTTTTATTGCAATGGCATCAGCGGTCTACTACTACTGAAACCACCAAATATCAGATTTTTATTGTATGTGGATTTTGAATGCGCTACAAAAGACCTGAGACTGTCGGAACAAGAAATGTCGAAAACTCCAGGGGATTTGTTTGGAATTGTATTCTCGGAGTTTTTATTAGATTTGACAGTTTTTGTTCTGTTGTGAGAAAACTTTTGATGGTATGGGTTGTAATATTTTGCTAATTTTGTCGGTAGCACCTTCAGTATATAGTAAGGTGGCTTTATGTTATTGAGGTCGTTTGTTCTTGTTGTGGTGCATTTTGGACGTCACTAATGTTTCTTAGTATGCAGTTTTTGTCATATCCGTTTTCTATTAATGTCTGTCTTATAAGGTTTAATTATGTTTGTTTATTGTTATCGCTTGTTAGCTTAAGAAAACCTGGTACTATTGTTAGAACCACAGAATTTAGTTGCAATGGGTGATGTTGTGATTAGCCGTTGAGGCAGGGATTCGTGTGGGTTGGTTTTCAGCGAACAGTGTGAAAACCAAGGCTTTTTTCGTAGAAAAAAATGTTGACAGGTACCTCTCTTCTGTAAGTGGCTTAGATAAGTTCGTTAGCCAGGAAAATTGCACCAGGTTTTCTGAGAAAATTTTGGTTTTTCTTTCAGAAACAAATTTTATCTCCGAAAATAACAAAGTATCATAACCAAATTTGGTAAGTATACGTTATAAAAAGTAACACATTACCAAAACTTAGAATTCTATCTTACGAAAAAAAAAAGTTTATAAGTATTTAATTTAAAAAATGTTTGATGCGGGATCATTTATATGAAAATTCAGTTATATAACGCACTTGCTGCGTCCACACTTTTATTTTTTGATAAAGTAGTAGACGCTTGCATAATCGCAATTTACGCGTCAACGCCATCACGCCAAAAAAAAAAAATGAGTGCGTTATCCGTATTTATAACAAAGTTTTTTTACAGGAAAATTCTAGTGGTTTCCAGGAAATCCAGAGACAATTGCGTTAACGTTGTAGACATTTGCATAATCCCACCGTCTGTGATGACATCATCCCTCTGAGAAAAGAATGAGCGTGCTATATACATTTATACAAATATTGGCTTTTTCTCTAAGGAAAATTCAAGTTTTTCTAGAAACATCTAAAGAAACTAAACTTACGTCCTAGTCGTATGCCTATTCGTTTGCGCACACAAACAGCTGCAGAATGAATTTTTTACCGATTTTAGTTTTTTTTTTTTCAAGTGAAATTTAAGTTTTTTCCGGGATTTCCTAAACATCTAAGATATCCCTTTAGGAGTTCGGACCATTTTTCTAAAGCTTCTGTGAAATGTCTTAACACATTGGAAGATGTCCTGTTTAGTAATTATAACGGTCCATGTTTGGAGAAAATAATAGCTGATATATTGTCTTTTTTGTTTGTTTTTGGTTTCTCTGTGGTTTCTGAGACAGCGCTATTGGAGGCTTTGTTGACGCGCTTGACTGGCTGAGGTTATTGTCTCCGGGCATTAAGTATCTATTGTTTTATTTTTACCATGTATTGTACGTACTGGTTTTATTTGAGAGTCCTTGTTTCATCTATGCGACTATTTGGTGGGTCTTGTGTGGTGGGTATGTCTGGTCAACATTGTCTGCATAACGAAATCATACTCTAGGAAAATAGTCATTTTCATTTGCTAGGTCTGTTTCAAATATACACATGAAAAGGTCTGCAATGCGTGGGGAAAGGGGTTGCCCATTGCTGTGCCATGGGTTTGTTCAAAAAATACATTTTTAAATTGAAAAATATTCTGACTCATGCAAAGATTTGTTAAATTTATATAATCGTTGCAGACCTCTTGATTATGTAGTTATAAATATACATAACCGTTGTCTGTTTACCATTTGAATCGCGAAGTATGGCAGGTTTTAATAGCATTTTTAAGAAAGCCAATTTACAACCAGCATTTTCTGCGAAAAAAAAAATACTTAAAAAAATTGACTGGTAACCCCAAGGATAAAGATAAAATCACAGAAGTGTCGGGAATCTATGAAATAGGTTGTGAGGATTGTGAACTTAAATATGTAGGGCAAACTAAAAGAACTATTGACACTTGATTTAGAGAACATTTAGCGCAACTGAGATATGGCACTATTGATAAATCGTGTATTGCTCAGCATGTTTGGGATAAGAATCACCATGTAGATAAAGAAAATGTTAAGTTAATCAAAAATTTCCGGCAGTTAGATGCTTACGAAAGTATATAAATATATCGTTAGAAATTTGAACAAAAATATTTCGATAAATAGAGTAGGTCCGGTTCTATGTAGTTCATTGTTCGAACTGTTATATAGTCAGCGTGTCCTTCTTAGAAGGAATATTTGACACACATTGTTCCAACACAGGTAGGCCATTTTAATTACAGGTATTTAAGACTCAGCAGTGGGGTCTGTCTGTATACCTTCATAAAGGACGCTGTTCGCAACTTAGTTCTAGTTTTTATTCGCTTAGTTTATTCATCCTTCTGATGACGCTTACTTTTTTAGCGAAACGATCGTCAGGTCAAAAAACTGTATTGTGATGAATTGGGTTCTCCAAACTGCTCATCACAGGTGCCAATCTTCAATCACCCATACTTACCGTAATCATCATAAAGGTTACAAACTATTTTTTGATGCGTAAACGCTATTATTATGTTTTTTATATATTTCAACAACACACCACGAGGGCTTAGAGCCTAAATACTATCGGGTGTCGACAAGGAGGAAAAAGGCAACTTGTTAATTATAGACTTGAAGGTTTGGTGGTTCGGAGGAGAAGGAAAAACATGTGCCGGCAAGGAATTCCACAACTTGGAAGTCCTCGGGACAAAAGAGCGGGTATAACAAGATGTTCTATGTCTGGTGACCTGGACAGTAAAAGGGTGCATTTGCTCTGTTCCCCTGGTAGATCTGTTGGGGACAGCAGGTGGAGGAACTATGGAAGAAAGCTCCTCTGAGCAGTGCCCGTGCAGATATCTATAAAAGAGAGAGATAGGTCACCAACAGCACGTCGGTGGGCAAGGGATGGCAGCCTTTGGGTGAGGGTAGGGTTACCGATGAGACGTATAGCTCTCTTCTGAATGGAGTCCAGGATAGCGAGTGTAGAAGCGGCATCGGCACCCCAGATGTGGAAGCAGTATTCGAAGTTTGGTCTTATTTGTGAAGTATGTAAGGTATATATATATATATATATATATATATATATATATATATATATATATATATATATATATATATATATATATATATATATATATATATATATTATTTTCGAGCCCGGAAGAAGAAACTTAATTTCTTAGCAGCCGCTTCTGCAATTGATGCGACATGTTGGTGCCAATTGAGATTTCGATCCACAGAAATGCCAACAAGTAAAAAGGACTCATTACTTTGAATAACTTAGTTGTTCATTGTGATGGGTCTAGGGCTGGTGTATCTATTATGAGATAGAAAGCAAGCCTGAGATTTGATGGTGTTGAATTGTACAAGATTTCTACTTCCCCAGTCTAATATTTTTTGGAGATCTACGGAGACAGAACCCTCCATGAGTCTGCGATCCTCATCTAACTGGGCTAGAGACAGGCTTAGAGTATTGTATATTTGAGTGGAGGGTGCTGTCGTCCGCGTAACTGTGAACTGAACCTTGAGAAACTCCTGCATTAATTGGATACAGTTTAGAGGAATGGCCATCCACAACAACAGAAATGCTCCGGTTGGAGAGGAAATTTGCTGTCCAGGTACAGAGTTTTGGTGGTAGGCCATAGGCCGGAAGTTTATTAAGCAGCGCTGCGTGCCAGACCTGGTCGAATGCTTTGGATATGTCTAGAGCGACAATTTGGGATTCACCGTGTAGTTCCATAGACTTGTTCCAAGAATGGGTGACAAAGGAAAGGAGTTCGGCAGTTGATCTGCGCTGACGGAATCCATACTGCCCGTCCTGGATTAGATTATGTTTTTCAAGAATTTTTAGTAATTAGGTGTTTATATACTTTTCCATCGCTTTAGGGATGACTGAAAGGAGAGAAATAGGCCTGTAGTTGCTAGGATCCTTTCTTGGAGATGGGTTGTACTCGAGCAGTTTTTCAGTTACTAGGAAATATGCCTCTATTGTAAGATGTCTAAAACAGACGAGTCAGGACGGGATCAAGTTCTGGTGCGCATTTTTTGAGAACAATTGCTGCGATCTCGTCAAGGCCAGAGGCTTTCCTGGTATTAATAGCAGAGAGCATCTTTCGTACCTTTTTAGTTTTGAAAATGATATCCGTCATTTTATGCGCGACATTGGGGACTGTTGGTGGTTGAACATTTGGAGGTGGGTTGAGAGTAGAGTTGCCGGCGAACAACGAGGCAAAAACTTCAGCCTTGCCCAGGGCGATAGAAACAATTTCATCCCCTGAAACAAGACGTGGGAACGTGCTCTTGCAGAAATTATTCCCAACAGATTTAGCAAGAGTCCAGGAGGGGTTTGCTGCCATTGAAGCTTGAGAGGACTTTGTTTTTGATGTGGTTATTAAACCAGTTTTATGCCTCAGAAAGAATGCGGACATAGCGGTTTCTTACGTCGTTAAATGCTTGACGGTTTTCTTGACTGGGATTGTGTAGAAGCGTTTTGTGAGCTTTGACCTTTTCAAGTCTGGCCTTGTCACAGGATTTAGAGAACCAGGGCTTTTGAGTGGCTGAAGAGGTTTTCTGTGTACGTGGAATAAATAAATTACTATTATTATTATTTCCTAGACTAGGCCAGCGCCATCGCTTTTCGACTGTAATTGTGATGATGATTCTTAAAAAGAATTCGCAAAGAAAATTTATAAACTTACATTATTATTACTGGTAAATGACTTACCTAAAAATTCACAAGTGCAGTGAGAAAATCTAATTCAATCACTTCAAAGCCAATTTAGATTTCGTTGTTTTATCTTTAGTTATTTTTAATTAATTTAGAATTGGCGAAACATTTCCCCGCAATTTTTTAGGTAATGTTACCTAACGAAGATGTGTGTGTGTGTAACAAGCGGTTAAAGTGTTGTGTTTACCATTGTACAAAAGAGAAATTTGTTTTGGTCAGTTGTACGTTCGATACTCATTCATGAGAAGCGCAAGGTCTCAATGTCAAGTTCTGTTATTATATAAGACGTATTGCAGATTTATCGAGCTTAACTAAACAATGCCGCTGTAACATTCCTGATTCAGTCCGGCTAAAAATAATACTTTAATTAAGTATCTAAAAGCTGACAGAGCTAATAACTGTTTAAATTAATGTTATCTTTATTGGAAAAAATAGTTTATAAACAACTTATTGACTACATTGGCATCAATCAAATACTCGTAAACCAGCAATCAGGCTTTACAAAGGGACACAATACGAAAACCGCACTGCAAAATATAATAGATGAATGGAAAAATGATTTAGACAGAAATGACTGTATAGTGTAATATTTTTGGATTTAAAAAGAGCCTTGGAAACCATAGATCAGGAATTATTGTTGGTTAAATTGCAGAGGTATGCTATTAGGAGGATTGGATTGGAGTGGTTTCGGAACTGCGAGTTGTAAAATGTGGAGATATCATATCTAGTGAACTTCAGATTGATGTAGAGATCTCACAACGAACCACATTGGGCCCCATTTTGTTTTCACATTATATAAGTTTCAATTGTTTGCGGACGATACAGTGATAAATGTGAGTTGTAAATACAAAATTGAACTGGAGACTAAGCTTAGAGAATATATATATATATATATATATATATATATATATATATATATATATATATATATATATATATATTATATATATATATATATATATAGGGTGGCGCATTGAAGACGAAACAGACCGATTTGCATCCAAAGAAAAAAAATTTTTTAAGAAATGCTGAAACATTTCAATTTTAATATTGAGAGGGACATGTTTTGACATTAAACTTAACTTTGTCACATCAACCCCTTAAGGGTGGTGATAACAACCCATATATTTTAAATAGGGAACATAGGTCGAGTGTTAAATCATTTGAAAGCTCTTTCTTTTCTGAATTCAGCACACTAACTTTTTTGGAAGTTTTATCAACTCGTTTAAAAATTATTCACAGTTGAAGATGCAAAAACGCGTTTCACTCATTCCGATAAGAAATGTGCTGATAGTCAATGTTTTGTTGTTTTGTAAACATTTCTTATCGGAATGAGAGAAATGCGGTTTTTTATTTCAGTTTATTGGTCGGTTTGATATTTGATAGTACTACCGAAAATTGATTTCACAGTGGTGTATTCTGTAGAAGAAAGAGTTTTTTGAAAAAACGATGACTGTGCCAACCGTACCGCAAATTTGTTTAATGAACGACATCCGAACAGACATGTTTACAGAAAATACATTTTGGAGTTAGTTACAAAGTTTCGACAAAGTCGTTCAGTTAGCAACAAAAAACGGGATCCTGAACGTGAATTTCCGGTTAGAAATGAGACTACTGAGATTGAAGTTTTAGGACAACTTGCTGCAGACCCAACTTTGAGCACGAGAAAATTGGCCACTGTTTCAAACATCAAAAAAAACTATTCAGCGAATATTGAAGCATCATAAATTTCAACCGTATAAAATTCATGTTGTACAACAACCGAATGAAGATGGTTTTGATCGGCGGCTGGAGTTTTGTGAAGTTATGACTGCACGAATAGCTGATAACGGGAGCTTTCTGTTCAATATCTGTTTTTCAGACGAGTGTACGTTTTTATTAAACTCTACAGTCAATCGTCATAATTGTCGTTATTGGGCAGATAATAATCCAAGAAATTTTCACGAAGTCCACACTCAAACTCCACAGAAATTGAATGTCTGGACTGTCATTTTTGGAGATCGTTTAATCGGACCAATTTTTCTTGATGGCAATTTGAGTGGCGAAACGTATTTGGAGTTACCAGAAGATATCGTTTACCCTCTACTAATTGACATTGTTGAAAATGATGATCGCTATCAAGAAAATCAATTAGCGTTTCAACAAGATGAAGCTCCTCCGCATTTTTCACAACGTGTTAGGGAGTTTTCAAACATATAGTTTCCAGGGCAATGGATTGAGCGTAGAGTTGCTATTGAGTGGCCCCCTAGGTCACCGGATTTAACTCCTTTAGACTTCTTTCTATGGGGCCATTTAAAGAGTGGAATTTACGCATCAGAACCGGAGTCTCTGGAAGAATTGCGACGACGCATTGTTGAGGAATGCCGTCTAATAACTCCACAAATGCTCCAGAATGTCAGAGCTCGTTTTGAACAAAATTTGTACTTTTGTATGGAAGCTGATGGTCAACAATTTGAACACTTACTTAACTGAATAAACATTTTTGAACGTTTGGTTTTGTTTTTTAGTTTTTTTTTAACGAAAAATTGACTAATTAGTGCCTTTCTTATCACAATGAATGAAATACGTTCTTGCAACTCCAACTGTGAATAATTTTTAAACGAGTTGATAAAAGAAAGAGCTTTCAAATAATGTAGCACTCGACCCATGTACCACCCTTAAGGGGTTGATGTGACAACGTTGAGTTTTATGTCAAAACATGTCCCCCTGAATATTAAAATTGACGTGTTTCAGCATTTCTTAAAAAAAATTCTTTGGACGCAAATCGATCTGTTTCGTTTTCAATGCGCCAACCTGTATATATATATATATATATATATATATATATATATATATATATATATATATATATATATATATATATATAAACATATAAAAATCGAAACTGACCCCGGATTTGGGTTCTTGGGGTCTTAGTTCGCGATCATTTGCAAAACTTTTTTCAAAATTCAAAAGTCGGGAAATCCCCATTAGTGATTTTTTTCTACGAAAATTCACTAATATTACGGTTATCGTTATCACGTTTATTTGAGAGTGAAATTGTTATTGATCTTTCGGTATCATATCAAATCGATTATAAAACCTTTTGTCCACTACACCTTTCTCGAAGTATGTTATAGGTATTACATAAAGAAGCTTAGGTATAAAATGTTCCGTTTGTCTGTCGACCATAAAGAGAGATTTGTTTTCCTCAGTGATACCCATACAATAAGTTTATTCACTCGTCCATGTAGTTTCAATGTCAAGTTTGTCAGTTGCGATTATACAACCAAAACATACGATTACATTTCAGATCCGACTTAAGAACGACTAAAAGCTTCCATGCTGAGTTGCCAGTCATATCTATATATCTTGGATCAGCTTTTTATATTTACGGCTTAACAGATGTACGGAAAAATAATTATTTGGCTATTTTTCGAAATATGTCACTATTCTAATTAAATGTTGAGGAAAATAGGGACTATATCCCTTAGGGAATTATATTTTCAAAATACTACCAAATTTCAGTGTTAGTGGTGGTGGTGGTGGTGGTAAAAAAGATGGTATGGCCTCGACGGAATTGTCATTAGCCACAGATTTTTTAACTTCTCGTTTGAGATTTGTATTTTTTCCTTTATTATTCAGTGTTAGTCTTAGTAGACTAATTAATTACAAATTAAAAGTAAAACTACATACAGACTGGGAGACTACTTCTCTGGATTCACTGTTGGGTTTGGTTTCTGTAAATGAAGGACGTAGCCAGCGCGTAAGCAAACTTGAACAAGTGGCCCTTCTGAATTCTAGATGTTCTAGGATGTTCTTCAACGTTTCTGTAACCGGTTTCGCTGCTCTTGACAACATCCTCAGCCAAATAAAAATTGAATCAATACAAAGTCATGACAACTACAAATAAAGATCTGCTGCTTTGTTATGATGTTTTTATCAAAAAATTCTGTAAAATTTTAATATTAAAATGAAACACAAATGACGGGTGAGGTCTTCAATGTCTACGTGATGTATGTCAATATTTAACATAGAGATAGAACTAACCTATAACAGTAATGACTATAATAACAGTTACAACAATAAAATAACTAAACAAACAGTAACAAAGCAGACTATATACAATAAAAATATTGATATACATCAATTCCCTTTCGTATTACAATTTTTTTGAATAAATATTATATTTACTTTGTTTGATTTATTTAATTAAGAAGAAGAATATCCAAGAAAGGGAATTCATTAAATCAGTTTGCTCATTTACAACAAGGTAGCTATTGTCGTGTGTGTGTTGTTTCACTTATATTTATTTGTAGTTGTCATGATTTTTAATGAATTTCACGATTTGTCATTTATTCATAATCTTTACATGTCATGAAGCTGCAAAAATCCATTTGCACAACAGCTTCAAGAGTTCAGGAGACATTCTTCTCTATTCGATATCAGATTACAGCTGAATTATTGGTTATAGGAAAAAAATAGACGCAGCAAATGCGTTATGGTAGTGAATTTTCATAGAAACATTTTTAATGAAATGCTTATAACTTTTTTTCTTATAACATAGAGATATAAATTTTGGAATGTAGTTTACCTTTTATAATATACACCTACGTACTAAATTTGGTTACCATAGCTTTGTTATTTCCGGAGGTAGAAAATTTTTTCGAACGAAAACCCAAAATTTTTCCGGAAAACCTGGTCCGATGTACCTGGCTAACGAACTTATCCAAACCACTCACAAAAGGAAGGTCCCTGCCAAAGTTCATCCAAATCGGCCCATTGTTTTTTTAGTTATGGGTGTGATACACACACAAACACATACACATATGTATATATATATATATATATATATATATATATATATATATATATATATATATATATATATATGTGTGTGTACAAGAAACAAGAAAAAAATTTATACGTTAATTATAGGGTGTCTTGAGCTGCATCTTATAAAATTATTTGAGCCTTTTGCAGAACTAGGCAATGCAAATGTTCTGTTGTTTCTGCTGATTTAGTGCAGTATCTGCAATTTTCACTATTCACCTTACCCATCTTCATAAGATGCCCTGTGAAAAGTCCTGTGATTATTCTCACATCATTCCTGTTCAATTCAAGAAACAGTTCAGATTTTGCTGTTAATATGGTGACGAACCGTTTTGCCCAACTTAAGACGTTTTTCTCCAGTATGACAGCATTTGGTTCCTGTCACAAGTATCAAGCTCATTTCTTACATGGTTTGTGTTAATCTACAATAGCGCTTTGAACCATAGAATGGTATTGTTGCTGTTCTTTTTGTAAGGCGCCCTGCTTCTGCATTTATGTCAATGCCTTGATGCACTGGTACCCATATCAAAGTTATTTTGTTTCTCGAAGCGACTTGCCTTAAAAAAATTTGCAGTCCTAGGTCACTTAAGACTCGGCTTTGAAAGATTTCAGAGTCTTTGGCAGTGCCTGACTTTTTGAGTGTGTAGATCTCTGTATTCTTGAGTCTTTTTTGTGTGCAATCCTGTACACAGGGCAGCATTTCTGCTTGAAAGGTGGTGGTTTTTCCTAGGGACATAGCGAGTCTGAAGTTACGTCCTCTTATTCCCAGTCCTGCTCCCTCCATTTGTTTATACCTGTCTATATACCATACATATGACTTATTTGTCAGCCTTTCACTATCTCTGTACCATGGCTGGCGTTTTTTTCTTCTCTCCTTCAGGGCTCGTCCGCGTCTTTGCCGCCCCGAGAGCACTGCAGCCTTTGGCTTACTGTGCATGCCCTTAGTCTTTCTACTCCACCCATCCCAAAATCACTGTGCATTGAACTAGTCTGCACAGCGATTGGTAGGATGCAGTTTTATTATGCTCTGTCTTCGGTCTAGGCTGACCGTAGATCAGTTGTATTTTGCGGTCCAGAGCTTTACACTCGCACAAGATGTGCTGGGCTGATTCCTCCCCCTCGCCGCAAAGTCTGCATGCGAGGTCCCCCTCGAACCACCCAATTTTATGCAGGTGTTTCTTGAGTGCCATGTGTCCCGCCAAGAGACCTGTTATGTTTCTGAGCTGTCCTCTGCTAAGATTTAGCAGCTCCACAGCTCTCTTTGAACTCGGTTCGTCAATTACTGACTTTCCATGTCTGAGCCCTGGACAGTCTGCCCAGTACACCTTGTGTTTGTTTCTGACCCGGAACATAATCGCTCCCTAGCAGTGCTCTTTGTCACGCCCAGAACCGGTTCTGGTCCCATACATGGTTCTGCTGACCCTCTCATCGCGAGACTGTCAGCTTCTTCATTGCCTTTCACCCTCCGAGTGTCTGGCGGTTACTTATGACCACGACAAATGGGATTATGAAATCCAGTTTAGCTGGAATTCGATCTGTTGCGTTTGATTGATTGCTTGAATGAAATCCAGGATATTCAAGTGGGCAACCAAGTCTTTTGGTTTAAATTTGTCTGCTTGTAATAGTCTGGAGGCACTTAGTGCTTGTTCCCTCTTTACGCACAACTGCAGTCGAGTAAAATTCAGCGTTGCCACTATTGCAGGTGCAGGGCATGAAGCCATAGCTCTTGTTACTCCAAAACAGATCAGCGTCTGCAATTTTAGCAATTCACTTTGTATTGGAGCTTGTTCCGTTTTTGGCACCATACTGTAAACGCATATGTGACCATAAGTTAAACCACAGTTTGGTATATCCAATAAACCATCTTGAGATTCAGCGCCATGCCTGTCCTACGAATCTACGCCAAGTCCAGGTTGCCATGCTGGCCCTCTAAAGAGTTTTTTCCAAGTGTGTGTTTCAGTTTAGTTTTTGGTCTAAGAAGATCCTCAAATATTTAGACTAATTAAAACTTAAATTAAACTAATTGTATTTGTGTTCTATTCAGAGTGAGAGCTTTTAAATTGAGTATCCTTCTGTTCGTGGATGGGACAAGAACTGTCTTATGATGAGAACTTTTAAATTGAGTATCCTTCTGTTCGTGGATGGGACAAGAACTGTCTTATGAGGATCGATATGTCCCCTGTCTCACACCACTTCCCTACCATATTTAGAACTGTTGCATTAGACGGGTTGTTACAGAATGATGCTTACCCTTTACTGTTATAAAAATACCATCTGCGTATCTTTGGTCTATAAATGCTGTTTCGCTCAATGTATGTCATAAGTTGATCAACAAGCGACCACAGCAAAGGTGAGTGCTCGACAACCTTTTGCCGTCGTTACTGTTGCATTGGTCTCATCTGATATCACGTGAAAACATACTTGTGGAACGAATACGTCTTTGTTTCAGCACTAGGATATTATCAACTAAATCGCACTGTTTCTCCTAGAGTTATGTAAAATGCCCATATTGGCATCGATGTCAGTGTTGTGAGCTTTTGACCGGCAACCGGTCAGCATGAACGATCAACATGTCGCACTGATTAATGGCAGTGAATTATAATGAAGATTGTCTTATGTTTGCATAAAATGCATCAAGCATCAAATATATTCGGCAGTCACTGTCCCCGAACCTACAAAATATTTTCAGTATTCGCGAGTACCAAGACGTCTCCAGAATAACAATTAGGAACGTCTTATAATGAATAGATTATTTATTTTTACCGCCTCTGACTGGTTGTCGACTACACTTCATCATAAATATTTTATGAATGGAGAAAAGTGGGTGTCTTATTTCTATTGTCCTAATCTTTTCTGTCAAATTAGAGGAATATTGAGCAGGTATGCAACGAAAATTAAATTTTGATTTGATGAAGACATATGTACATATTTAAAGTTGCCAGACTACGCTCGTATAACTCCTCGCATGGATTATCTTGCTATACAAGTGGCGGGTGTTTTCCCTTGCTGATCGGATTGATTATTTCCTTATAAAGCTGGCGGGTATTTTCCCTTATTAATCGCATGGATTATTTTGTTATAAAAGTGGCGGGTATTTTCCTTCGCTAATAGCATGAGTTATTTCGTTATAAAAGTAGCGGGTATTTTCCCTTGTTCGAATATTTTTTTATAAAAGTGGCAGGTATTTTCCCTTGATAACTGCATGTTTCCTTATAAAACTGGTGGGTATTTTCCCTTATTAATCGCATGGAGTATTTTGTTATAAAAGTGGCGGGTGTCTTCTCTTGATAATCGCATAAATTATTTCGTTATAAAAGTGTCGGGTCTTTCCCCTTGATAATCGCATAGATTATTTCGTTATAAAAGTGGCAGATATAACCCTTGTTAATCGCATAGATTATTTCGTCATAAAAGTGGCAGATATTTTCCCTTGTTAAGCGCATGTATTATGTCGTTATAAAAGTGGCAGATATGTTTCCTTGTTCATCTCATAGATTATTTCGTCACAAAAGTGGCATTAATCGCATGAAGTATTTTGTTATAAAAGTGGCGGGTGTCTTCTCTTGATAATCGCATAAATTATTTTGTTATAAAAGTGTCGGGTCTTTCCCTTGATAATCGCATGTATTATGTCGTTATAAAAGTGGCAGATATGTTTCCTTGTTCATCTCATAGATTATTTCGTTATAAAAGTGGCCGGTATTTTCCCTTATTAAGAGCATGAATTGTTTCGTTATAAAAGTGGCGGGTATTTTCCCTTGTTAAGAACATGAATTATTTCGTTATAAAAGTGGCGGGTATTTTCCCTTGTTAAGAGCATGCATTATTTCGTTATAAAAGTGGCGGGTATTTTCCCTTGTTAAGAGCATGAATTATTTCGTTATAAAAGTGGCGGGTATTTTCCCTCATTAATCGCATGAAACATTTTTTTATAAAAGTCGCAGATATTTTCCCTCGTTAATCGGATAGATTATTTCGTTATAAAAGTGGCGGTAGGTATTTTCCCCTAATAATCGCATGGATTATTTTTTTATAAAAGTGGCGGGTATTTTCCCTTGTTAATAACATGAACTATTTAGTTATAAAAGTGGCGGGTATTTTCCCTTGTTAATAGCATGAATTATTTCGTTATAAAAGTGGCGGGTATTTTCCCTTGTTAATTGTATGTAATATTTTTTTATAAAAGTGGTAGATATTTTCCCTTGATAATCGCATGGATTATTTTGTTATAAAAGTGGCGGGTATTTTCCCTTGATAATCGCATGGATTATTTTGTTATAAAAGTCGTAGGAATTTTCCCTTGATAAACGCATGGATTATTTCGTTATAAAAGTGGCCGGTATTTTCCCTTAATAATCGCAATAACTATTTCGTTATAAAACTGGCAGGTATTTTCTCTTGATAATCGCATGGTTTATTTCGTTATAAAAGTGGTTGGTGTTTTCTCTTGTTAATCACATGGATTATTTCGTCATAAAAGTGGCGGGTGTTTTCTCTTAATAATCGCATGGATGATTTCGTTATAAAAGTGGCAGGTATTTTCCCTTGATAATCGCATGAAATATTTCGTTATAAAAGTGGCAGATATGTTTCCTTGTTCATCTTATAGATTATTTCGTTATAAAAGTGGCCGGTATTTTTCCATATTAAGAGCATGAATTGTTTCATTATAAAAGTGGTGGAAAATTTCTCTTGTAAAGAGCATGAATTATTTCGTTATAAAAGTGGCGGTTATTTTCCCTTGTTAAGAGCATGTATTATTTCGTTATAAAAGTGGCGAGTATTTTCCCTTGTTAATCGCATGAAACATTTTTTTATAAAAGTCGCAGATATTTTCCCTCGTTAATCGGGTAGATTATTTCGTTGTAAAATTGGCGGTAGATATTTTCCCCTAATAATCGCATGGATTATTTTCTTATAAAAGTGGCGGGTATTTTCCCTTGTTAAAAGCATGAATTATTTCGTTATAAAAGTGGCGGGTATTTTCCCTTGTTAATGGCATGAATTATTTCGTTATAAAAGTGGCGGGTATTTTCCCTCGTTAATTGTATGTAATATTTTTTTATAAAAGTGGTAGGTATTTTCCCTTGATAATCGCATGGATTATTTTGTTATAAAAGTGGCGGATATTTTCCCTTGATAATCGCATGGATTATTTTGTTATAAAAGTCGTAGGAATTTTCCCTTGATAAACGCATAGATTATTTCGTTATAAAAGTGGCCGGTATTTTCCCTTAATAATCGCAATAACTATTTCGTTATAAAACTGGCAGGTATTTTCTCTTGATAATCGCATGGTTTATTTCGTTATAAAAGTGGTTGGTGTTTTCTCTTGTTAATCACATGGATTATTTCGTCATAAAAGTGGCGGGTGTTTTCTCTTAATAATCGCATGGATGATTTCGTTATAAAAGTGGCAGGTATTTTCCCTTGATAATCGCATGAATTATTTCGTTATAAAAGTGGCATATATGTTTCCTTGTTCATCTTATAGATTATTTCGTTATAAAAGTGGCCGGTATTTTTCCTTATTAAGAGCATGAATTGTTTCATTATAAAAGTGGTGGGAATTTTCTCTTGTAAAGAGCATGAATTATTTCGTTATAAAAGTGGCGGTTATTTTCCCTTGTTAAGAGTATGAATGATTTCGTTATAAAAGTGGCGGGTATTTTCCCTTGTTAATCGCATGAAACATTTTTTTATAAAAGTCGCAGATATTTTCCCTCGTTAATCGGATAGATTATTTCGTTGTAAAATTGGTGATAGGTATTTTCCCCTAATAATCGCATCGATTATTTTCTTATAAAAGTGGCGGGTATTTTCCCTTGTTAATAGCATGAATTATTTCGTTATATAAGTGGCGGGTATTTTCCCTTGTTAATGGCATGAATTATTTCGTTATAAAAGTGGCGGGTATTTTCCCTCGTTAATTGTATGTAATATTTTTTTATAAAAGTGGTATGTATTTTCCCTTGATAATCGCATGGATTATTTTGTTATAAAAGTGGCGGGTATTTTCCCTTGATAATCGCATGGATTATTTTGTTATAAAAGTGGCGGGTATTTTCCCTTGATAATCGCATGGATTATTTTGTTATAAAAGTCGTAGGAATTTTCCCTTGATAAACGCATGGATTATTTCATTATAAAAGTGGCCGGTATTTTCCCTTAATAATCGCAATAACTATTTCGTTATAAAACTGGCAGGTATTTTCTCTTGATAATCGAATTGTTTATTTCATTATAAAAGTGGTTGGTGTTTTCTCTTGTTAATCACATGGATTATTTCGTCATAAAAGTGGCGGGTATTTTCTCTTAATAATCGCATGGATGATTTCGTTATAAAAGTGGCAGGTATTTTCCCTTGATAATCGCATGAATTATTTCGTTATAAAAGTGGCAGGTATTTTCTCTTGATAATCGCATCGATTATTTCGTTATAATAGTGGCAGGTGTTTTCTCTTGTTAATCGCATGGATTATTTCGTTATAAAAGTGGCGGGTGTTTACTCTTGTTAATCGCATGTATTTTTTCGTTATAACAGTGGCAGGTATTTTCTCTTGATAAACGCGTGGATCATTTCGTTATAAAAGTTGCAGATATTTCCCCTTGATAATGACATGGATTATTTCGTTATAAGAGTGGCAGGTATTTTCCCTTGATAATCACATGAAGTATTTCGTTATAAAGATGGCAGATATTTTCCCTTCTTAATCGCATGTTTTGTTTCATTTTAGCCAACCCAATCGAACCGGTTCTTCTAAAAAATGTTTTGTTTAAAACAAATTGGAATCATCGAAGCTTATTACCTTATTTTCAGTGAATTTTCGTAGAAAAAATTAAATAATGGACCTGACCTGACACCGATAACCCCAAAAATAGTAAACCGATTTTGATAACTAACATTTCGCAGGTACCTTTCTTTTGTAAGTGGCTTGGATAAATTCGCAGTCAGGAAAATCGGACCATCTCCAAAAATAAAAAAAGATATGGTAACTAACTTTAGCACGTATGTTTAGGATATAAAAGGTAAACTATATACCAAAATCGAGATCTCTATATTACAAGAAAAAAAGGTTATAGACATTTAATAAAAAAAAGTTTGGTGTCAGATCTTTCTATGAAAATTCATTATCATAACGCACTTTATGCTTCCAGACTTATGTTATATCTAGTACTCATGCTGCTTTTAAATAAACTATGTTATGAAATTAAAGGTTCTAGCGTAGTAGGAAAGTGAATTGTTAGGAATTTGAAATATTTTAATGAGAATTCGCTACCATAACGCATGTGCTTCATCCAGAGTTTTCGAAACTAATAAAATCTGTAGCTTTCTAAGTGAGGCTGACCAAATCTTACTTCAGCCTCATTTTTTTTTTTTAATTATTTTAGGAGAATGAAACGAACTAACATTTTAATCATAAATTTAAGAGCTTATCAAACACGTGCCACGCAATATTTTGTCCTCCAAAAGGTATTTGTTTTAGAATCTGTGTCTATAAATCATTAAATGTGTTATTTACCGTTGTAACATCCGGTCACCACTCAAGAAAATAATTGACCGTCCGAGTTGTTAGGTAACGTAACAACATATTCAAACTGACAAAAACTTTTAAATTAAATGAACAAAAGTAACTTTTCAAAAAGAAATCTAGGACCTTGATAAACACATATCCCGACTCGTCCACCTTGACCCAACAGACTCCCTGCGCCATTTGAACTGCTTTGGTCAGAAATTTATTTGAAAATATGATGGACAATTTTCACGATACGTTCGTTTAAAATTTTTGACTGGTCGACTCCTTTTGCCAAAAAATCCTTTTCATTGTTAACAAAAAGTCGCTAAAAATGTATATTGGAATTACACAATCTGATTAGATAACGTTAAAATGGAATCAAAGACGAAAAAAGGAAAAAAAAGTTAAAAGAGATATTCAGTCAACGGTGAGATCTGAACCCACGTCCCTTCGCTCAACAGACAGGGAGACTAACCATTACACCACGTAAGCATCTGGCAAACTGCAATAAAGAAAGGTAGATAACGGATAATGGTCTTAAGTTATTTATTTGTGACGTGTAAGGTCTTTAGATGCAGATTTTGCAGTTATTTTAACAAATGAGAAGAGTAGCATAAATCTAAAACATTCTAATACACATTTTATGCAATATTCTCCATTCATAAACCGCAATAGTTATACTAATTTTCACGTTTCAAATCTCCAATTTGACATTTGCAAAAGAAAAATTAAAAAATTCTCAAAGTAATCTTTCTGTTACTTCTTAAACTTTATGCGCCAGGAAAAGATAAATGTTGTCTGTAATATTTAGTAGCTTTTGTTTAACACATGCAATATTTTGGTCTTGCGTGTTCTTTGACTTTTAGTGGCACTAAAATTTTGCTTCATTAAGTCCCTATAACTTTTGTCCCTTTCAACGTAGATACCCAAATTTTGGTGCAGAGTTTGGTTTTTACCACTTAAACCAGCTTGCCAAATGTGGTTGCCACAGCCTTGTTGTTTCCGGAGATATGATTTTTTTTCCAGAAGAAAACAACATTTTCCCGGAAAAACTGGTCCGATTTTCCTGGCTAACGAACTTATCCAAGCCACTTGCAGGAATAATTTACTCACCAAATTTTACCAAATCGGCCCTTTATTTTTTGACTTATCGGTGTGATACACACACACACACACACACACACAAACAATGACCCCGGATATGTATTCTAGGGGGTCAAGTTCGCGCTCATTAGAAGAAATTTTTTCAAAATTCAAAAGTCGAGATCTCCTCATTAGTGAATTTTTTAAAGAAAATTCACTAAAAAGGTAGATTTCTTATTACTTTTGGAGTCGAGAGCTTAGTCGCTTGTTTGCTTATAGTTTCAATTTGTCTCTATATTCACTGATTGTTGAATGAGACTGTTAAACTTTTTTTAAATGCTTATTCGCGTCTTCATTCGGAACTTTAATAACTGACTATACCAAGCAGAGAAACAGTTGAATACTTGCAATAATTTCCTGATCATACACAGATGGAATCTAACCTAAAGCTACATGTGGTGAATAAAAAATCTCTCACGTATGTAACGCAAAGGCATACCAGCACATACCAACACGACGATAATTATATGCTGAGACTATCAACACTCACACCTAGCGCGTTTTTGTAGCTTCCACTTACATCTGATAACCCAGGGCGTTGATAATGTAGTACTCAAATAATCCTGAAAAACTACCAATTTCCGTAATACTAAAGCAATTCAGCCGTAAGCCGTGCGATGAAATAATAACCATTCCGTGTGTTTTACACCGTAAAGGATACGTAAGTCTTTGCATTTTATATTGAACTCCTTAACTCTGTAGATACGCTGGGTCTATGTCCGTTTCTGTGGAGAATTTATTGATTAGTTTCTATATCTTCAGATACTTATCATTATAGCTTATCATATTCCTATTAGTCTTTTTTAAAAAAAAAATCAGTAATGAGGAGATCCCCACTTTTGAATTTTGAAACAATTTCTTCATATGAGCGCGAACTAGGCACCCTAGTTTATAAGTTAAACTCTGACGTCAATTGCAAACGTCAATGTAACTTGGCTCTTTAAAAAAAATTGTTATTTTGGCAAAAATATGGAACAGAAAAGAAAGTTGCTTGTTCTGAAGTATTTTTATATGGAAAGGAATACGAGGCAGTAAAGGTTTTGGGTGAAATTTTAGATGGAGAAAGAAAGAGGCAGATCTAAATTTGAAAATTGGTATGTCAAAATTTGAACTATGTTATTCAGAGGATAGCTGTCAAACATTTTTGGAATGACGTTTGGTAAAATTATGTCGAAATACTGCACAATATATATAATCACACCGATAACTCAAAAAATAATGGGTCGACTTTGATCAAATTTGCTACATACCTGCCTTTTGCAAGTGGCATGGATAAGCTCGTTAGTCAGGAAAATCGGCCTAGGTTTTCCCGGAAAATTTTGTGTTTTCTTTCGAAAAAAATGTATATCTCCGAAAATAACATATTAAGGACAACCGAATTTAGTGCGCTGGTTTCTGTGGTAAAGGGTATCTATCCTATGTGTTAAATTCAGATCTCTATGTTAAAGGACAAAAAAGTTAGAGGCAAATTAATTTTTAATTAACTAAATCTGATTCAAGAAAGTTAAAACGTCAAAATTGATAATTATGGTAGAAGTACGAATGTGAGTGAAAAATACGACACGAAATGACAAACAAGCTCCTAGATATGTGTCTAAGTCGTTATTTTCCATCATTTCGTTAATATGAGCCAAAATCCACTGTAAATCAAGATTGTTTGGTGTTAACAGTAAAGACGTTAGACAATTAACATAGGTACTACCGGATATACCTGCTGGTACATACATGTCGACCGTAGCCAAGTGGGCTAAGCCCTTTACATCGGATAATCGACTCCTACATGACGAGTTCTAATTCTAGTTAGTGACCCCACTCTTTATCAATTTTTTTTTGGTGGCATTTCACTTTACCTTTATCTGATCAGATTGTTATTCCCATGAATTTTTTAGCTATTCAATTTGAATAGCATATCTGGTTGTTTGTTCTTGCCCTAACTTATTGAAATCGTTCCGTATTTAATACAGTCGTAGGCTTTTCCCGAACGCTTCACAAGTGCTTGTTTTAGTGAATTTTCTTAAAAAAAATTCACTAGTGAGGAGATACCGACTTTTGAATTTAGTAAAAATTTCTTCAAATAAGTGCGATGCCGTTTCAATTTTATTATATATATATATATATATATATATATATATATATATATATATATATATATATATATATATATATATATATATATATATATATATATATATATATATAGGTGCACTATTTACCAAAATTTAGGTCTGTAAGTTTAAAGGCAAAAAGGTTATAGGCATTTAGAGGAAAAAAAGGGTTTTCCTCAAAAACCTTGAAAGTCGCGATTTGAAACGTCAAAATTGGCAACATTTAGGCAAAGAACCTGAAAGAAATGCGGATTATGTAAAGAGTGTTCTGCAAACCCTTAAGTTTCAGCTTCAACCATCATTGCCGTTCATTTTAATAAAATATTTCCAGAAAATTCATTTCAAATAGACACTTCCTCTGATGCTTTGGCTGTAGTTTTAGTTAAGTCTATGGTTTAACGGTCTATAATTTTTAGGTAATTTTCGTAGAAAAAATTCGTCAATGAGGAGACTGCGGCTTTTGAATTCTAAAAAGATTTCTTCAAATGAGCGCAAACTAGACCCCCTAGAATCCTTATCCGGGTTTACTTTCTGTTTACATATATACAGGGTGACGCATTTCTACGGTAAAGCTCAATATAATTGTTATTATGCAAGATACGAGAAGAAATTTTATACGTTACTTATAGGGTGTCTTGAGCTGCATCTTATAAAATTATTTTGACAATCACAGACTGGCCCATAAGTCGTTGGTGATTTTTTTGTGAACATTCCTTATTGCATTTGTGCATTTTTCATCGAAATATGTAGCATGTTTGTAAAAAAATCAAGATGCAGTAAGTGCTTTATGGTAGCGAATTTTCATTAAATGCTTCAAAATTCAATTAGTCAATTTGCTATCAGCGGCTAGGAAACGAGTTTTCTCGGAAACATTTAAAGTTTTTTTTGGAAAAGTTTTGTACATTTCAAACAAGTTATTTTCATAAAATATGGTACGTTGTTTCTACTATATTGGTTATACCGGTGACCAAATTGATGCCGGCTTGCATTAAAGAGACATATTTGCTATTAAAAACATTTTAATGAAAATTCACTTCCATAACGCATTTGCTGTGTCCAGACTTTTATATTCTTCAGAATGACAAAGAAAATGTGCTATCCATAAAAAGATGCATGTGCTTATGTAAATGATTTTATCTCTTAAGAAGTCAGATCATGGTCATAATTTTGGTGAGCTTTCGATCTCCATTTTAAAAACTTGTTTCATTCTTGTGCTCAAAGCTTTAATTTCTAATAATAATGCATTTTAAACATGTTATTGAATGTAGAACAAATTAGGTTTATGTACAAACGGAAGGTGGTAATTCTTTGGCTTATTTCATGACTAAAAGTTCATATAAACATAGGCCCGTAAACGCTTCGTTATTGATCTAGAGGGTGTTGAAATTTCAAGAGTTTAAAAAAAATATATTCTTGATAGCTCCTGCAGTTTTTAAGATATTTAGCTCAAATTTGTAACGTTGGTTATGCGATAGGGCTTATATCATTGGACATGACAAATAAATGTGAGAATATACAGGGGGTTATTTTTTCAGGGGTCGTGTCCCCTTTTCTCCGCCCGATCTATTTTGTGGTGCGCCTCTGGTAGATTCTAAAATATAGTATAAATTTTCCGTTTCGTTTACAAACTTTTTGGTCTCTTGTAATTTTTTCGTAACTGCCACCGTTATTGAGAAAAAAATTAAAACGATTTTTTTAATTCATTGATTGTTGTTGCCCTTACTTGGTGAAACTTGTCCATACTACATACAGACTTGGAGATTACTTCTCTGACTTCACTGTTGGTTTTCGTTTTTGTAGGTGAAGGACGTAGCCAGCGTGTAAGCTAACTGGAGCAAGTGGCCCTTACGAATTCTGGATGTTCTAGGATGTTCTTCAACGTTTCTGTGACTATAGTTTCGCTGCTTGACAGCATTCTCAGATGATATGATGTTTTGATCAATATATATATATATATATATATATATATATATATATATATATATATATATATATATATATCAAATTGAAAATAAAATAAAATGAAACACAGATGACAGATGAGGCTTTCAAAATGTCTATGTGATGTATGTCAATATTTAACATAAAAATAGAACTAGCCTATAATAACTATGATAACAGTTACAACAATAAAATAACTAGACAATAACAGTATAAAAGCAGTCTCTATACAACGAAAATATCGACATACATCAACTCATTATCTTATTACAACTTTTTTGAAAGAATAGTTAAATTTATTTTCTTTGACTTATTTAATTAGAAAGAAGAATATCCGAGAAAGGGGAATTCATTAAATCAGTTTGCTCGTTTAAAACAAGGTAGTTATTGTCGTGTATGTGCTTTTAGACTTCTAAAGCTTCAAAAAAGTCTAGTTTACGTTTGTCATTATAGAAATGTTGTGGTTGTATGCGGTTATTTACTGTAGGTCTATGTTCGGTATCAATAATATGTTTTGCAAATGTAGATTTGTCAGCGTGGTTATTTTTAAATGCAGAAAGATGTTCTTTGTATCGGGTGTTAAAATTTCTAGAAGTTTGACCTATGTAGATTGCGTTACAATGTGTACAAGCTTTTGTTAGGAAACAAGATTTTTCTTTTGCTACACGAAATTATTATTTTTTTAATTATCTTGTAGGCTCTGGCTTTACTTTCATACCCTCTTGTTTGTATTAGTTTTGACTGTTCTGTTTTGAAATCATAAGTTGTGTTTACGCGTATCCAATTTATTGGTATAAGTTGTAAACTGTCAGGTGTAAAAGTGTTTTAAATACTCGTTATCGTAAAAATAGCAAATTTTACGAATCCCGAAATGGCTGAGATGCATTTCATCTATGGCCTTCCGAATGGAATTGCAAGAGGAGCCAGACGGCTGTACATGGAGCGATATTTAATAGAGTGAAATATTTTAGTTGATAGTAGTGTTGAAAAATAGTTGGTTATAATAAATTACTGGTTTGAAAAGCTGTGTTTTGTTAGTCACCAAATCCAGAACCCCGAAGAATGTAACAATATATATATATATATATATATATATATATATATATATATATATATATATATATATATATATATATATATATATATATATATATATTTATATATACTTAGACTTTTTTTATGGCATTGACGTTTAGCGGGTTGTAATTTCCTAGTGTGTATTTATGTTTATTGGGCTAAATATTGCAAGAAATATAATGGTTTAATGCAAGTGATATTCATAAATGGTTTGTTTTTCGGTACAAGTGGAGGCAATGGCTGAAATTCGGGATGGAGTCGGTGAATAGAAAAATAACACTTAGTGATTTGGTACGTCAAAATTCACATTAATGTCACTATTAAGGTTTTGGTATCAATTTTTGAAGCTGTTCCGTCAAAATTACATCTTGGGCAAGAACAAGTAGAAAACTTATTTGTCAAATGATGTGCTGTAAAATTAGTCACAAGAAATATCACTATTACTACTCTATCTCTCTCTCTCTCTCTATATATATATATATATATATATATATATATATATATATATATATATATATATATATATATATATATATATATATATATATATCAAAAAATAATGGGCCGATTTTGATTAGATTTAATAATTTAATGATTGCGTTCCTTTTGCACGTGGCTTGGAGAAGTTCGTTAGCCAGGAAGATCGCACCAGTCTTTCCAGGAAATTTTGAGTTTTCCTTCGAAAACTTCGTGAACTTTTGAATTATTGTGAGAAGATTTCTTCAAATTAGCGCAAACTTGCTCCCCTAGAACCCACATATACGGGGCTTTCGAGTTTTTTCAATTGTTTTGCAGCTTTTCACATTTTTGGCGCATATCAAAAATACTGATACGGCGTTTTTGCCATAAAAAATGTTGTACTTTTTCAAACAATAAAGTTATTTTGACGAAATATGGTACATTGTTTCTACTATAATATAGATTTTACTACCAAATCTGATGCTTGCTTTTATAAAAAAAATATATGCTATTAAACAATTTTTATAAAAATTCACTACCATAACACACTTGCTGGTTTCAAATTTTTAAATTTAAAATTCTTACACTTTTTAATATTTTCAGTGTTTTCTTGCTTACAAATTCTCCTTCATTAACAGAGTTTTTCACAAATCACTATTTTAAGTTTTCGTAGTTACAGTTTGTCCAAGCACGTCAGTACTAACGGTTTGACATACATTTAGATTAAAGGCACTAGAAGTATTGTTCGCCGCTAGCGCGATTCGAGTAAACGGGTTAAGTTTTCCAAAAAACGCTCAGACAATTCGATTTTTATTTTTATTTTCATTGAAAATGTCTAATTTTCAATTGCCAATAATTCGTGTACAGTTGTAGATAGGACATCATACAGGGTGTGGCACCAAGACTTTTAGTTAGCCGTTGCTCAATAACTACTCCGATTTTAAATTTGAAAATCTACACGCATACGTTTGATGCAAATTCCAGTTCAGTGAAAATAGTTCACTTTATGCCAGACTTCTGGTTTTACCGGAAGTGGCCATCAACTTGCTTATTTTAAATACGACATGGTGACTTTCATTATATTTTTGAATTCTCGGATTAGCACCTAAACGACACGTTTCATAGCGTTTCTTTTAAATATACAGGGTGATGAGAATTAGCAGTGCCATTTGGTAAAATTGAAATCACAATTACTCGCTTATTTCAAATGGAACCCCCTATTTTATGAGCTATTTTGTTTCGCATCCGGTTTCCCTTTCAACATGTATTAGCATTCCCTATACCACAGTTTCCCGAATATTTCAATTTTATTTGATTCACTTAATTCAAATTGTCACAATAGATTTAAAGCAGGCTTTGGAACTTGATAATAGGCTTGTTGACGTATACATGTCAAAAGAGCGTCAAGCGAAGTTTATTGTCATAAAAATCGAGATACTATCAGTCAATGCGGTGCAAGAATGGCAAATTTGCAGTACACAAACGACGATTTTTTGGAGCTTCTAATTATCTATGGTGAGTGCCAACGAATTGTGGGCCGAACATGTCGTGCATTTGCAGAAAAGTACCCGAATAAACCGAAACCCAGCCATGACATGATAAAGAGGTTGCTGCAAAATTGTTCACAGCATGGAAGTTTTCGCCCAAAAGTACAGAAGCGTACGCCACTAGTCGATAACGAGGTAAACGAAGTGAACGTATTGGCATTGTTTGTTGCTAATCCCAAGGCATCCATCAGGGATTGCGAAAAAGAATTACGCTTGTCAACGATAACGATTCACAGAATTTTGAAAAAGCATCATTGGAGACCCTTCTCTTACCACCCGATACATGGTTTGCAACCAAACGATCTTCCTAGACGTGTTGAGTTCTGTGAATGATTCCTATTTAAAACACAAGAAGATGAGAATTTCTGCAAGAGAATTATTTGGTGCGATGAGGCGAAGTTCTCCAAAAATGGCATGCACAATCGCCACAATAGTCACTTCTGATCAGATGAGAATCCCCATGTTACCAGGATCAACTATTTCCAAGACAGGTCGTCATTCAATGTGTTTTGTGCAATTAAGAACGATAAGATTTTTGGTATTTGAATATACGATGAAAATCTCACTGGTGTGAGTTATAATGATATTTTGCACGAAGTTATTCTAGTTTCTCTTAACACATTAAGTTTAGAAGAAGCTAGAACAAGCTGGTATCAGCAAGACGGAGCACCTCCCCACAGTTTCCATTTAGCTCATGATTTTTTGCACTAACATTCTGAAGACAGGTGGATTGCCAATAACGGCCCACATAGATGGCCGCCACGGTTCCCTGACTTAACGCCTCTGGACGAAGTATCTGCGGCTACATCAAAAATAAAGTTTACCACGAACCTGTCACCACAAAAGGAGACATGGTAGGTAGAGTTTTACGTACCTTCAATTCACTGAAATCGAGACAAATCAGAAAGGCTGCGAACCATAACATTATGAGACGAATAACAAAATGCCTCCATGTCAGTTGGAGTAATTTTGAGCATTTGTTATAAGTTCCACAATTTTTTATTTGTTTTTGTGTTTTAGTTTTCCATTAGCTATTAGTTAAGTTCTGTACTCATTGTTTATTTTGGTTTTACAAGTTAGTTGACAACACATTGATTTTACAGAACTAAACAAGGGAAATGCAACGATTTGGATGCAAATACAAAGTGTTCTTTTTTTACGCGAGAAGGCCCAACATATGTTATGTTCTCATTTGTATGAGGTGGGACTTGACATGTAGACGTCAACAAGCATATTATCAAGTTCCAAAGCCTTCTTTAATTCTATTGTAACTATTTGAGTTAAGTGAATACAATAAAATTGAAATATTCGGGAAACGGTGGAATTTTGGTATAGGGAATGCTAAGACACGGTGTAAGGGAAACCAGATGCAAACCGAAATAGCTTATAAAATATAGGATGTTCCATTTGAAATAAGCGAGTAATTGTGATTTGAATTTTACCCAATGGCACGGCTAATTCCTATCACTCTGTATATTTAAAAGAAACACTATCAAACATGTCGTTTAGGTGCCAATCTGAGGGTCATCTGTGCAAAAACTGAGTCTTCTCGGTTACATTTTCACAGAGAGATAGCGTGCAACGTTCACCTTGGTTTTCGCGATAATTTTCAAAAAAATCGAAAAATTTCGAAAACGGTTGATTTTTCACATATGGTATATCAGTAATAATCTATCTCAAATTCAATGTAGAATCCAAAAATATAATGAAGATTACTATGTTGTATTTAAAATAAGCAAGTTGATCGTCACTTCCGGTTAAACCGGAAGTCTGACATAAAGTTAACTATTTTCACCGAACTGAAATTTGTCTCAAACGTTTGCGTGTAAATTAAAAAATTTCAAATCAGAGTAGTTATTGAAAAACGGCTAACTAAAGGTCTTGGCGCCACAACCTGTATGTGAAATATTACTAGAATTTTCCAGGGAAACCAAAAATGTAATAATATATAGGCTGTTCAATTAGAAAAAGATGACGTGTATGTGATATTTCATTTATATACTAGTTTGGCTAAAAAGATGCAGAATAAAAAATAAAAATTGACGTGTGCGAACGTGTGTTTTTTTAAGTTCACTTGTACCTATACAAATATTCCTGTCATTCCAAACTTTATCACTACTAAACTAATCCACTTGTTACATTACAATATTTTTTAAACATTTAGTTCCACAATCAAATTTAAATAGTTTAGGCAGCTGAGCGTCCATCAAAAATATAACAGGAAGGAAATATTAGATTTGTAATTTGTAGTGCAACTGCTGCCATCATTTATGTTTGTAGTCTCTATAAAGAAACAAGATTCCCCTGCTTCGTGGGTAACACAAATACAACATTTTTTCAACACTCGTTACCTAAATTGCCTACTATCGTCCCTCATATAATTTAATAAAGGTCCTAAACTAAACATATTAAAGCTTTTTTAAAAGCGTCTCTCTCGAATGCATATGTAATCTGTACATAACTCTATCTGAAAATGACGATAAGGATGATACAACGATGAAGATGATGCTATTTAGTATTTAGTTATAGAAACAGGTTTTTACGACATCGCCTGTGGCATCATTGATTCCGAATCGGCCAATGACCGTCTTCCCCAAAAACAAGAGCTCGCAGCGGATCGAAGAACTCTCCTCTCTCACATAACCAACTCGAGCTTATTAGCATTTCTGTTACACAATCGTGGAGCTTTCAAGGACAACACATCGAATAGATTTATAGGTGTTTATATTTGGATTTGGTATTAACCTGCGTATACGCTATTTCTAAAATATATTCTTAGCTTAACTTGACTATGTTTGCAGATTGTTTTTGTATAATACAGTAAATAAACTTTCTGAAAAGGATACTAATTAACGATGTGTAGGTGTAAGTATGTGTTAAGCTTTACAATCAGAATATTTTGCTCCAGAGAGTAAGAGTACGTTGCGAGACAGCAGTGTATTAACGCAGACTATTGAGAAGTCAGGGTTTTGTGGCGAAACACGTTTGGTAGAATTTTTGTAAAAAAATTGTAGTGATCGCGATGAGTTTTGTAAAAATCTATTCAAAGAAGCGCGAAGTAGCCCCTTGGATATCCGAGGTCAGTGTGAGTCTAGAATTTTGTCCTTTTTAACCTCTACAATGTAGTCAATATTTAACTTGACTGGTAATAAAATGAAAAAATTATGTAAAATTTTAAACTAGGCATCAGAACGGAAAAAATGCCTTTCAAATGAAGTGTCGCAAAGTCACACGCCTACCCTTCCAATCTAAAAATTTAATGGGTGTAAGTGTCACACTGAGAGGGTTAAAGCGAGGGGTGAACTTTTTACGCTGGTAGGTGTAATTTAAAAATAAAAAATCCACCTCTCCAAGCTACTATTACACCTACGAAGATATAATTATTCACAAACAGCTCTAGGACCAAAATTGAAAAACAATCACCTTTTTTTTACAGAGATTGCCTTCAGTAATGTTACACTAAATTATATTTTTACAAAAATTCTTCAATTCAAGAGCATAGCTCTCGCGCATCCCCAGGCCCTCGATGTATATTCCTGCCCTGGAGGATTGTTGGTCCTTCAGCCGCGATCCGTCGGTGAAACAGACCAGGCTTGCGGGCTGGAATGCAACCTCATTTTCCCTCCACTGATCCCTACTGGGGATCCTGAGGGTGTATGGCCTAGTCAACCTAATATCGTCCTCGGCATCCCGCACCTTTATGGTGGAAATCGGAATTTCCTTTTCCACCTCCTTGGCGACTCCTGCATGCCCCATTACTTCTCCCTCTCCGCACCAGTTTCCCGAGTCTCGCTTTCTAAGATGCGACGCTATAGCCTCCCTTCTGATACAGATGGGAAGCAGTGGCAGCATCAACAGGGCCTCTAGCGCGTCTGAGGGGGTCGTCCTCATAGCGCCTGTGATACCCAGGATTGCCAGCCTTTGGAGTTTGGCCAGCTTCCTGCTGGTAGTTTGGTTCACACCACCAGACCAACGCCCCATAGAGGATTCTCGGCCTGACGATCGCAGTGTAGATCCAATGAAGGATCCGAGGATTAAGTCCCCAGGTCCTCCCTATCACACGACGCAGCGGCCAGAGGGTCGCTACTCCCTTCGTCACTACTCGTTTTATTTGCGACCCCCATGTTAGTTTGGGGTCCAGGATCACCCCCAGATATTTGACCTCCCGCACTAAAACTAAACTACTCTACCTTCCTCTTCTTGGTAAATATGGTCATTTCCGTCTTCGCCGGGTTTACGGAGAGTCCCTGCTCACCACACCACCTTTCGATTATGCTACAGGCAGCTTGCATGCACTCACAAACGCCGCCAAGCCCATCATCAGCGTACGCCTGGGCGTAGAAGCCATTCTCAGAGAGTCGCTCCAAGAGGCCGTCCATGACCAGTCATCATAGATGGGGCGAAAGGCAGCTGCCCTGAGGACAGCCGCCTGTCACCCCAGCCCCCGACCCCTCAAGGTCAGCAAAACTCTCCTGTCCTCCAGCATGCTCGCCACCCAGCTTATTAGGACCCTCGGCGTTCCCCTATCCTGTAGGGCGGTACAGACCGTATCCGTCCTTGCCTTATCAAAGGCCCCCTCCACATCGAAGAACACAGCTAATGCGCTCTCCCCGTAGTGTAAGGCCCTTTCCACCTCCCGTGTCACAGTCGTTTCCGTCGACTTCCCCCGCTGGTACGCGTGCTGACCTTTATGGAAGGGGTGATCCTTTAGGATCCCTCCCAACATAGGGGTTTCTACTTAAAAAAAATAAAAAAAAATGTGTATCACCAACGACTTATGGGCCACCCTGAGATTGTCAAAATAGGTTTATAAGATGCAGCTCGAGACACCAGCCTATAATTAACGTATATCATTTTTTCTCCTATCTTGTATAATAACGGATATATTGAGTTTTACCGCAGAAATGCGTCATCCTGTATATGTATAAACACACAAAAACTTAAACTGACCCCGTTTATGAGGTTTAGGGCTTCTAGTCTGCGCTTATTTGAAAAAACCATTTTAAAATTCATAAGTCGCGGTCTTCTCAATAGCGATTTTTTTTCTACGAAAATGTGCTAAAATATAGACTACTAAACCATAAACTCTATAGCTGGAACTACTGCCACAGCATCAGAAAGAGGGTATATCTGAAATGGATTTTCCGAAATTATTTTAGTAAAATAGACAATGATGGTTGAAGCTTAAACTTAAGGCTTTGTAAAACACACTTTCTTCTACATAATCAGTATTTGTTTCAGATTCGTTGTCTGAAAAGTGCAAATTTTGACGTTTTAAATCGTGAGTTTGACGATTTAAGACAGAAAAATATAAAATTTTCAAATTATTTTTTCTGCTATTTCTTGACCTTATTGCGTCAAGAAAACTTAACCGTTGTCTGTAATATTCAATTTGCTTGTTAATCACAAAAATATTTTGTTCTTGTGCTTTCCTCTGATCACCAGTGGCACCCAAAATGTTTTCTTTAAATGCCTATAACTTTTTTTTCTTTCAATTCAGAGATTTGATTTTTGGTATGTAAGGCAATTTTGATAGCAGAAACGTATGTGCCGTTGTTGTCATATCTCTGTTATTTTTGAAGATACAAATATTTTCCGAAAGAAAACTCAAAATTTTCTCATGTTATATATATATATATATATATATATATATATATATATATATATATATATATATATATATATATATATATATATATATATATGTATATATGTATGTATCCAACCGATAACTCAAAAAATACTTCACTGATTTTGTAAATGGCTTGGATGAGTTCGTTCATCAGATCTTAACGCCGAATCGTTCTTAACAAAAAATTAAAAAATATTTTTTAAAACGCAATATCTCGCAAATTCCTTAAGTGGTTGAAACTAAAACTTACAAATTAAAAGAACATAGACAGACATTGTTCTGTACAAATTTTCAAGTCTTGTGATCAAAGAAAAATAATGTTGTTCGAAATTAAAATTAAAATAATCCTCGACATCACTTCAAATTCTCTAATGCAATATCTATAATGTTGGACAAAGACAGATGATGTTACCTGTACTGCTATGAGATTTAAATAAAAATGGTCGATAAAAATCTAAACAATGGAAGTTACAAGTATTATTGCAACATGCCAGAACGTAGACAGGGACGCCATCTCGGTGCGGAACCAGGTAGTATGTTGTCACAACTGCTCTAGTTAGCACAAAATGTTATAGATTGAGAAATTTGTACAATCAACTAATAATTTTGTAGATGTCAGACCTGGTCCATTTCTTTTATAATACCGAGAAAATCTTTGCTTTCAAAGGCGCTAAATTTTAGCATACGACAATGTTCTCTGCAAGTATCAAAACCTGCTCAAAAATGAGAATGATACTGATAGATAAGTTATTAGATCCATCATTTTTATTATCGATGGTTTCGCAGGTTAGTTTTTTTAGTGAGTTTCGTAAATAGCACTTTCTGTATTTCTCATATTGTACGTTTCAAACAGGTATAGTCCCGCTTAAAATTGGACATACCTACGTTTGTTTAGCGTCCAAACCTATCGAGCTTAATTTAAAAGGTGCTTGCTTTCGGTGTCGACCGGATTTCAGTGTAGTTTGGACAAAACCTAGATTCATACACTCGCGAATTGCGAAATAGCCGCCAAACGTATGCCTATTGGTTTATTTAGAATAATATCGTAACATTGTTGTTTTTTATTAGATTTTCTAATTTATATAACTAATTTTTGTGTGCACACAAACACGATCTAAATGTCTTCTCTACTTTTAAGCTTGTGTAGCCCCAATGTTAATTAAGGGCCCCCCTTTATTATACTTATATATCTTGTGCTTATATATGTAATATAAAAATAAAAAAGGAGTGAAACAGCAAGTGAATTTATTTACTTTAGTGCTGTATTCGATATTATCTGAAAAATACATTATAGGCGGCAATGTAAAATGTAACTTCGGTAAATTTACAGTTTACTGCAAGGAGGGTTTTCAGACTTTTTTCAGAAACATGCTGAGAACCCCCCTTGGATGCAAAATCCACAAGGCAAATTTGGTCCGAAGAACCCCTAAGAAACTTAAGGGACCAAGAATTAATAGGGTTGCTGGGCGGGAAGGAAATCTGAGCGGAAAATGCTAAAAAAACATTTAGTCGGATTTTGAAGATGCATTTTTCACATTTTGCAGCAATACTTCCTTTAAACCCTGTCTGCCCCCAACAACACCCATATTCGCCCTGGTTCAGTAACTTTCTTGGGGGTTGCTCCCAAGAAATTTGTCTTGTGCTTTATGCTTTGAAGGTAGTATTATGCATGGACAAGGGGAAGGAGAACCCCCCGTGTTTTTGGGTGAGGGGCAAAAAGCCTCTTCGTCCTGGGGGTTCTTCTTTCCCTTCTGCATGCATACAATCACCCTCAATGCATGAAACACAGAAATATTTTTATGTTCCGCTTTCTAGTGTATTTTTTGTTGAGTATATTTCCTGTTTATCAACTGTTTTGTTGAGTTTTGTATCCAAATTACTGTATGAATATTTATGTTAGAGGTCATGTTTTTGTTTGCCCTTCTTTACCTTATTTTTTACCGTTCACAATTAAATAAAGTAACGTTTTCTAACTTTTAATATAAGGCTAAATCACTATGATATATTATTCTAATGAAAATTCACTACAATAACCCACTCGCTGCGTCCCGAACATTTTTAAATTTGGATTTTTCTAGCATTTTTCATATTTTGACAGATTTTTATGAATATTCACTATCATAAAACACTTGCTACGTCCAGGGGCGGCTCCTCAATAAGTGCGCCCATGCGCGCGCACTGCCGCCTGCCGCGGAAAAAATTTGCTATGCTATATTTTAATAAATTTTTATTTGCTTTTTTACCTCCTGCATTCCTGCATTCAACAAACAAAATTAGTATATCGAGGATCGCAGAGTCGGCAGCCATTAATACAGCATCAGAATAAGTATAGTGTTAATGGTTGGTTGCAGACGTTATCGTTATATACATCCATATCCAAATATCCATATATACATCAGTTGCCGGCGGTGTGTATTTTTCGGCGCTCTTGAGGAAATGCGATACTTCAATGCGAAATGATCGAGTATCATCGTTGAAAACGACCAAATAAGCAATCTGGTGTGAGCTCTTAAATTCCACACTTGCAGTTTGCAGTGGAATTTTGGCAGAGCGTGTCTATGTCTAGCATGTATTTAGTAGTTTTCGTGTAGTGCTGCGCGTCGGATTGATTTTAATTAGATCATTTCGTTGTTGTTTACATCTTCTAACAAGACAATTATTATTATTATGATGGCTACTACTTCGGGTTGCTTAATAAGTGGACAAAATAATTGTGATACTGTGATTAATTCAGTGGATAATATTTTAAATTTAAAGGTTAACTTTTTAAGGGACTTTTTAACTACTATAACCTATAACTTACTAGAGGAAAACTTGGTAAGTATAGTTAATAATTATTAAGTTTAGTTAGTTTAGTAAGTACGTTTTTCTATAATACATTTTCGTGGAAAAAATATGCAAGCCCTTCATTTTTAGTGAATTTTTATTTTAAAAAAATCACTAATGGAAGGTATTGATGGAGAGACTTTGCAATTTTTTTTTCAAATGAGCACGAACTAGGACCTAAGCAACTGATTTCGATGAAACTCGGCAAGTGCCTTTCTTTTATTAATAGCTTGGGTGAGTTCGTTAGTCAGGAAAAGCGGATAAGGATAAAATTCCAAAGTTATTTAAATGAAATTTGGTAGATATGTTGCCTTGTAAAAGACCTTATTACACACTAAAATTCTTTCTCCATTTTTAGAAAATTGAGTTTTCTTTCGAAAAAAACTTTTTCTCCAAAAATTACAAAGTTATTTTGATGAAATATGGTGGATATATTGCCCTGGGTAAGACCTTACTATACATCAAAATTCAACTTTCTAAGTTCGTAGAAACTTGAGTTATTCAAATTTGAAGCATTTAATAAAAATTCACTACCATAACGCACTTGCTGCATCCCGAACTTTTTTCTTGCACACCCCCAATGCATTAGGGCACAAGCCGCTACTGGCTACGTCCAATTTTTTGTTAGATGGACAGACTGTATGTTCCTGAAAAGCTATGTGTGATTTTGATCAAGTAAACACCTAAATATCTTTAGGTAAGTAAATATTGACAGACTAACGGAGAGTTTGCTTAAGTCCGTATAAAATTACTGAATGTTAAGTCGCAGAACCACTAACAAGTTGTATAAATTTAAGCACAATTAAGTTTCTTTTTGTATCATTACTCGTTCAGTCATTATCCTTTCTGTTTTACAACCATACCTTATATCGCAGCAATTTCAATTTCTTGCACTGGAAATGTCACTTTACGTATTAGATATACGGTGTAACGGCTTAAACATGTTATTTTGTTCCTTTTTAGTAACCAATGCATTTACGTAACTGCTACAGTTCTCTAACCTATCGAATCGTTATATAGCAATAAGATTACGTATCTCTGATCGTTTTATAACGTTATATATCTTTTCTTGTATTTTTTCACTTTAAAAAGTCTTACTGCACTTTCGTTTCCTTATTTTTCTTGTCAGTATATTTTGTTACTAAAAGTGATTCTGCATTAATATTGTTTACAAACAAATATATGGTAAATTCGGGATTGATGACAACGACGAAACATGTTTGACGATAGTTCGGGTTTAAATATCATAACGAAAAAATTTGACGTACATTTTTTAGATCATATCTTGTCTATAAAATAAACCAAATATAATAAGCGTACAAGTAAACGTGTTACGAATAATTTGGAAAATTGAAGATAAGAATTGGTCATCACTTGCACATACCGTCGGGGAGATGTGCATATCACTATGGGATAGTTGCCCATATTAAGGGATGTGTTTTTTGGTTACATAAATAATAAATAAAATAATGCTTTTAAAGCAGTTAAATTATTTATTGTGTGATTATTTTTATGTGACGTTGTTGTTTTCCAGGGTCCGCTTAAAAGAAACGCTGATTTATTTAGACCGTACTGTGAGCTACATTTCGATTGACTCACATCATAGTTTTCCACACACAAAAACAGCTAGTTTGAATTTTTTTGGTTCATACATTGATACAGTTTCCCTTAAACAAAGAAAGATACAACAGCGAACTGGATTGTATTAACAATGTAGCTAAGTATAATGGTTACACTATCTCTTTAGTGGAAAAAATAGTCAATAAACAGAAAACAAAGAAAATGTTAGCGGAGTCTACGACGTTTAGAAAATAGAAAACAGAGAAAACCGTGTTATGTGCGCCATTTGAACCGCGAATAACTAGAGGTTTTAACAACACTTAAAGAAAGCCAATTTACAGTTAACATTTCCTGCAAAAAATACGTTGTAAAATTTTCTAGGTGACCCAAAGGATAAAGATAAAACTACAAAAATGTCGGGAAACTACGCAATAGATTGTAAGGATTGTGAACTTAAACTTCCTCTAAACTGTATCCAATTAATGCAGGAGTTCCTCAAGGTTCAGCTTTTGCCCCTACTTCGTTTCTTCTCCACATCAATGACCTCCTCTCTGGCACATCCAACCCAGTTCACAGTTACGCGGACGACAGCACCCTCCACTCAAATATACAATATTCTAAGCCTGTATCTTTAGCCCAACTAGATGAGGATCGCAGACTCATGGAGGGTTCTGTCTCCGTGGATCTCCAAAGAATATTGGATTGGGGAAGTAGAAATCTTGTACAATTCAACCCCACCAAAACTCAGTCTTGCTTTCTTTCTTATAAGAGATACACCAGTCCTAGACCCATCACAATGAACAACCAAGTTATTCAAAGTAATATAGCTAAGACTACTGCCAAGTAGTGATGGGAAAAACCGTTATTATCTATTAACAGTTAAAGCCGTTTACGTTATTTCATAATAACCGTTGAAAAAAACAGCTTCAGGTATTTCGCTGTTATTTTGAACTGGGTAGTCGATCGATAGTATCCTACATTCCCAAAGCTGTGAGCGAGAGTGAGCACACTAGAATATAAATAACGTGTTTCCTGTTAAGTAATATGTTATGAAGTAAAGTCTGCTCTATACTGCATAGCATACCCATACATATTTATATTATTCCCAGTCTCTTGTCCATTCATCCCGTTAAATAGTTAAATTTAACAGTTGCCGATGAAAACCGATGTTTATTCATCGAACCTAGTTGCAGTGGAACTGAAACAGATACGACTCCGAATTCTAGTTTAGTGTAAAAAGCGTTATTTTGTAAGCTGTTATTTTTATAAATCCACAACTGGTGGTTACCGTTTCGGCTCGACAACCGTTTAAAAGTAACCAACAGTTAAATAACGACCTATCACTACTGCCAAGCATCAGAAAAAGGGTCTATTTGAAATGAATTTTCTGGAAACATTTTAGTAAAATGAAGGACAATGATGGTTGAAACTAAGCCTTCAGGGTTTGTAAAACATTCTTCTTGAGACATTTTCTTTCCATAGCCCGTATCAGATTCAAGTTCTTTGCCTAAATGTTGCGAATTTTGACGTTTTAAATTGTCACTTTGACGTTTTGAGAAAAACCCCAATTTATTTTTCTTTAAATGCCCATAACTTATTTATCTTTTAACTTACAGAACTGAATTAGTATTTTGTCTTTTGACATATAGCGCTAAATTTTGGCAGGTAATTTACCTATAACGATGTAAAACGACGTACCAAATTTGGTTGCCCTTACTTTGTTATTTCCGGAGATATGAATTTTTTTCTAAAGAAAACACAACACTTCTCATTAGTGAATTTATTTAAAGAAAATTCACTAATAATAATGTTCTTGTTTTCGAGTTATTTACTTGTTTTGCAAATTTTCACATTTTTAGCGCATATAAAAAATTATGATACAGCGTTTTTACCAAAAGATAGAGGGTCCCATGAAAATGAGGCATTCAGAGATGTGTTCGTTTATATTACAATAAACTTATTTTGAAGAGATACGTATGGTACCTTGTTTCTACTATAAAGGTTATACTGGTAACCAAATTTGATGCCTGTTATCATTAAGAAAAATACCTATTATGTATTTAGCTTTAAAAATATGTTTATGAAAATTCCCTACCATAACGCACTTGCTGCGTCCAGACTTTTATTTTATTTTAAAGGCGCTAACACGTTTTGGTCACTTTAAAAGAACGTCCATTTTCTTTGCACATTTTCGCACCATTTCAGTCCATTTTGGCACATGAAAATTTTTGAAATAATTTCATGTTTTAAATATACTGCTTTGACGTGCTTTGTTGTGGTTCCCCATTTTTTATGCTTCGTTGATTTTCATCATTTGAACTTGCTTGAAGTTGTCCTATTTGTCTTGTTTCATCTCCCAGGAGCCTTACATTATTCTTTACTTGCTACAGAGAAGGCCTGGTCAGGGATCAAATTGGGATTGGGATAATAAATACCTGAAACTCTAAATCCGCCGATAGCGTTTTCAGGGTGGGCATATTTCCCCCAGCATGATCGTTGAGGTTCTCCGAAATGGTAGCGGATGATGCTGTCCACACGCATAGTAAATTGTGTAGTGCTGAAGGCACAGCAAAACTCTCATGTCGATTAGAAAATTCAAGGATTTCAACAGAACTTGAGTAAGATGCATGCCCGTCCGAAACCAAGAGAACTTTGGCTGCAGGTTTCCTTGGAAGAAAATGATCTCTTAGCCAATAAGGAAAAAAATAATGTAATTCTTTTTTTTTTCGATGTTATGTTGACTTTAAGCGTGTTCGTCCAGCCATGGTCTGTGTTATTAAAGTATGCTGGTTTTACAGACACGTAGAGAACAGATTCAGGAGGCATGTTATGAATAAACTAATCCTTTTAGCGGATTTAAAAAAAAATTCGCTAATGAGGAGATCTGTGTTTATATATATATATATATATATATATATATATATATATATATATATATATATATATATATATATATATTGACCGATAACTCAAAAAATAATGGACCGATCTTGATCAAATTTGGTGAGCACCTTCCTTTTGCAAGTAGCTTGGATAAGTTCGTTAGCCAGAAAAATCGGCCCAGGTTTTCCCGGAAAAATTTGTGTTTTCTTTCTAAAAAAATTCATATCTCCGTAAATAACAAAGCAAGGGCAACCAAATGGTACGCGTGTTTGTATTATAAAGAATGAACTCTGTAGCAAATTTTCGTCTCTTGCTTTAAAGACAACGAAGCTATGGGCAGTTAAAGAAACAAATGTTGGAGTTTTCCTCAAAACGTCAAACCCGCAATTTTAAACGTCAAAATTGGCAATGTTTAGGCAAAGAACGTGAAACAAATACCGATTGTGAAAAGAAAATGTTGCAAGAATAGTGTTCTGCAAACCCTTAAGTTTCATATTCAACCGTCATTGCCCTTCATTTTACTAAAATATTTACAAAATATTCATTGCAAATAGACCCTTTCTTTCATGCTTTGGCTGTCAGTTTAGTTAAGTTGATGCTTTTAGTGAATTTTCTTAGAAAAAATTCACTAATGAGGAGATCTCGACTTTTGAATTTTGAAAAAATGTCTTCAAATGAGCGCGATCTAGGACCCCTAGAACCCATATCCGGGGTCACTTTCAATTTTTATATTTTTTTTCACCGATAACTCAAAAAATCATGGACCGATTTTGATAAAATTTAGCATGTGCCTTCCTTTTGTAAGTGGCTTGGATAAGTTCGTTAGCCAGAAAAATAGGACCAGGATTTCCAGGAAAATTTTGGGTTTTCTTTCGAAAAAAAAATTTATCTCAAAAAATAGGAAAGCTCTGGTAACCAAATTTGGCACGTAAGTTTACGACACTAAAAGGAAACTATATACCAAAATCTATATTTCTATGTTAAAAGAAAAAAAGTTATAAAAAAATATTTTGTGCCAGATCATTTCTATGAAAATTCACTACCATAACGCACTTGCTGCATCCAGACTTTTTTGGATATTTATTTGTAGGTTAGTGAAGTTTATGGTTTAACGGTCTATAATTTTTCGTAGAACAATTTCGTTAATGCATTTTTGCATTTTTTTATCGAAATATGATGCGTTTATAAGAAAAAAATCTGGACGCAGTAAGTGCGTTTTGGTAGCGAATTTTCGGTAAATTTGCAGATTGGCTCCCGAACGATTTTCAAAAAACTGTTTTTAGAAACCCCCTTAAACCCTGCCTACCCCGCACAGCACTCCTATTCCCCCAGGTGCCGTAACTTCCTTGGCGGGTATGAACAAGACATTTTTCTTGTGGTTTATGCAACGAGGGTGGTTGTATGCACGCGAGGGGGGAAGGAAAATCCTCACGACGAAGCAGCCACCCCCAACCCTACCGCAAGTCGAAGCGGGGGGGTCTGCTTCGTCGTAGGCAATTTCCTTCCCCCCTCGTGTAGGCAGGGTTTAATGGGGATATGGCTTTACATAGACAGCTTTTAAGCAGTTTTCTTCGCTTTTTCTGCTCATATTACCTTTTTACTTGTTACCCCGCCCAGCACCCCTATTCACTCCCAGTCCCGTAATTTCCTTGGGAGGTGTGAACCAGAATTTTTTTTGTGGTTTGTGCATCCAGGTGGGGTTCTAGTAATATTTCTAAAAACAATTTTTTGAAAAGCGTTTGGGAGCTAATCTGCAAATTTATCGAATTTTCATTAAATCCTTCAAATTTCAATAAATCAATTTGCTATTAACGTAAGCTTTGTTGGTTAGGAAACCAACATTTAAGTTCATTTTCGAAACATTTTTGTATATTTTCAAACCATAAGTAATTTTGATAAAATATAGTACATTGTTTCTACTACATAGGCTATACCGATAATCAGATTGATGCCTGCTCGCATTTGCTATTAAAAACATTTTTATGGATATTCACTTCCATAACACATTTGCTGCATCCAGACTGTTGAAAAATGTTTATATATTTTCAAACAATAAATTTATTTCGATGAAATATGATACATTGTTTCTACTATATAGGCAACCAAGTTTGATGCCTGCTTTCATCAAAGAAAGACATTTGCTATAAAAGATATTTTAAAGAAAATTCGCTACCATAACGCACTTGCTGCGTTCAGAGATTTTTTACTTCACCTTTGCTCGGTGGCAGGCTTCCTGCCTTCAACAAACTTCTAACACTCTATGTTCCTATATTAAACGAGTTCTTCTTTCTTTTCATATTTTCTAATGATACCTATAATCAGTCCATCTGCTGAGTTCAGGGACGAGGTTTCGCATGAAAACGGTCTGAAAAGTACGTCATCCCATACCGGGCGTTAAGTTCCGATACACCGCTAACAAAGTTTCGTTAGATCGGTATACATTGTATACTATACAATGGTTGCTACTTTGGAAAATGGGCTACAATCTACAATGCAGTAATTTCATGTTGCCTGCCACTTCGTGTGCGCGATAGAGTTTATGCGATGAAAAGGGAAACAACTAATTTAGAAATTAATATTAAATAATGTGAGGCCATAAAATTAAAAGGTTTGTTGGACAGCAGCATCACTGTCCTCTTATCACAGACAGTAGAATTCTTGGACTTATTATTTGCATCCCTGAACCCATAGGAAGTGTAAAGCCTTCTAATAAAATCAGAATATTGAAATAGACGTTTGATTTGGGTTCTAGCGGCTCGGCTCTTATTAATTTCAATATATTTCTTCTAAATCTTACAGTGCTGATCTCGCATTTAACGGTTTTCAAATTGTAAGTCAGCATTAGGTGATTAAACCAGTGCATGAAGCAAAACAATTACAAATACAACTAGTAAAGGGAAGTTTTGTAATTGGAAAACCCTGTATAGTCACTTCATAATAGAGTTTCAATTTAGGAAACAGCCACTAGGCCATTCCCTTTCACTGCGCTTCTAACCAGGAAGGAGTAGCATTATTGGCGTACTACTGCGCTTCTAACCAGGAAGGAGTAGCATTATTGGCGTACTAAATCTCTACAAAGCTTAGTGAATAACCCAATGCTGACAAGTTAAACGGCCTTAGCTCCACGGGTGGAGAGAAACTGCGGGTGCTGTTATCCTAAATTACGACTAGGGAATGTTTAGGGATACGATTATTCACATTATTATCAGAAGAGATATGACAACTTTGTATCCTGTTTTGTAAAGGCTTGTTTGGGGAATGTTTTTGTCTTTACCCAAAAAATAACATCATCCGTCTGGTTTTCCCGAGAGGTTTCTGATAATTTTAAAATAAAGGTTTATATTGTTATCGAATATTTTACTCTTAATTTCATACTTCGCATACTTTTAAAAGTAGCCAAGGATCTTTAAAAAAAATTCCCAGGGGTACAATATAGGGTGATTCACCTATTAGAAATACTGAAGATATCAATCGGAAATGTTGGTTTTATATATATATATATATATATATATATATATATATATATATATATATATATATATATATATATATATATATATATATATATATACGTATACACGTACGCCACATTTGCAAATGCGCCCGGATATTGAAAACATATATATATATATATATATATATATATATATATATATATATATATATATATATATATATATATATATATATATATATATATGTTTTCAATATCCGGGCGCATTTGCAAATGTGGCGTACGTGTATACGTGTAGTAGAATATACAAAGTAATAAAAAAATCTTGACTGAGCAAGTGTCGTATGGTAGTGAATTTTCATAAGAAGTATCTGGCACCAAATATTTTTCTTATTAATCGCATATAACTTTTTCTTCTTTTAACATAGAGATCTAAATTTTGATGTATAGTTTACTTTTTATCACATAAACAAAATTTTGTTGCGATAGCCTTGTTTTTTCGGAGAAAATTTTTCGAAAGAAAACCCAAAATTTTCGCATAAAACCTGGTCGGATTTTCATGTCTAACGCACTTATCCAAATCACTTACAAAAGGAAGGTACCTGCTAGATTTCATGAAAATCTGCCCGTTATTTTTTGAGTTATCGGTGTGATACACACACAACATATATATATATATATATATATATATATATATATATATATATATATATATATATATATATATATATATATATATATATATATATGTCCTTGGATCGACACATGAATATGTAAAAAAGACTGTAATTTTTTTAGTTGAAGCTTCATTTTTTTGGGTATGAATAGAAAATAATTTGTATCATAATTTTACTTTCCAAAAATCAAGTATGACTTAGAAATTTACAAAAAACTATTTTTTTACACTTGCAAAGTGCCTTTTCTCTAGGAGATGCAAAAAAATGTTATCGAGAAGAGATGATCGGAAAGAAAAACTGAGTAAGAATACAAAATTTTACAATCCTGAGCCGATTTTGCAGCGTCCAGATGGCCTCTGCAACAATTTAGAAGAGTAAAGTGTCTGCCAAATTATAAACGTGGCAGTTATTTTTCCTTATTAATCGCCAGTATGATTTCGTTTTAGTCAACCTAATCAAACCGGTTTTTTCAATATCAACAATAATAACATTCTAATTTCAGACTCAAAGGTGACAAACTTATTTAGGCGTTCTAAACACCAATGAGATCTTGTTCAAAAGGTGTGAATTCTGTACACTATTGTTTCCCCAAATGTGAAAATAAAACATAAAAAAACACATTCATCGAGCTGGAATCGATCGCGTAACCTTCTGCTTAGCAGGCAAGCGCGATGCCCACTAAGCCATCTAGACACATGTCAACTAACGTTTTATTTGCCTGATACTTTAGATCCGCTTCATGCCCAGGATATTATATTCAAAGTGTACATAACAATTAATTACAGAAATAGTAGAATTACCATTGAAACACATCCCACGACTGTTTCGGTCTTATATGACGTCTTATGTTTAATTTTAAAGTTAAAAGATACTATTTTAGAATCATTTTTATAGACACTGGCTTGATTTTGCTTGATTTTGCTTGATTTCTGATATATTATGCGACAGCACAATATATCTATAGTGCGCCAAAACTGTATTTGGGGCCGTTAATAAAGCTATAAATATAGTGTATTTTAATAATTGATTGAATTTCCCAGTTAAACAACTATTTTCCATATTTGCGACTGAGATTTCACGATTGTTGGTTCGGGTAGTATGTTTTCTGCCTGGTATATATTTAGTTTGGTTACCGTTGATGTATGGTTTATACCTGTCAGGCATTGGACTTTAACCACTAACTTGTTTATTTTATTTTTAATTTGGAAAAAACTCTAAATATGGTGTACCAAATTACTTAAAATTCACAATATACGTTTATTTGCACTATTTCTAGCCACATGTAAAATCTCATTCCAGTTAATTTGATACTTACAAAAATATAGCGTTTCCAAAAAGTTTTACAGGCTTGAGCATAAAGGCTGATTAACGAACTGGACCTCGGTTTTCGCCCAAACAAGATTTTGCCAAGTTTGATGGAAATCAGTTTAGTATTTTTTGAGTTATCGCTCGGATGCTTACACATAGATATATATATATATATATATATATATATATATATATATATATATATATATATATATATATATATATATATATATATATATATAAACATATAAAAAATTAAACGGATCTTGATTTTGGGTTCTAGGGACCCAAATTTGCGAAGAAATTGTGTCAAAACCTTTTTGGCGTGACCCCTCTATTAGCGAATTTTTCTTCATGAAAATGCGCTAAAAATGAAAATTATGCGAAATATCAACTTAGGCTTAGGATTTAAACATTTTGCATTCCTACTCAGGTATTCTTTGCGATCATTTTTTATTAATGACATTTTTCATATCTCCTAGAGAAAAGGCACTTTACTAGTGTAAAAAATTAGTTTTTTGTAAATTTCCAAGGCATCCTTGATTTATGAAAATTAAAATTATGACACACATTATTTTCTATTCAAGCAGGGCATATTTCCAAAAAATTGGGTTTCAACTCAAAAAATTACAGTCTTTTTCATCTATTCATGCGTCACACTATATATATATATATATATATATATATATATATATATATATATATATATATATATATATATATATATATATATATATATATATATATATATATATATAACATAGAAAAATTAAAACACTCCGGATATGGGTTCTAGTTCCGAAACCATATTTACCGAAGCAAAGCAAAACAGCATTAGTGTATTGTGGGCAAACCGGCTAACATCAGGTCACCTTTGCCACATCTGTTTCTATGTGGGTTTGCGCCCAATGAAAAGCAAAATATTTTTTTTGCATTTTAGAACTAACTCAAAATACCACTACTATCACTGTTCCATGTCATACTGTTCAATTGCAAATCCCACTAATGGCAATGGTTGTCGAAGATGTTCATAAGAATAAAAAAATACTTTTAATTTGAATTCTTATAATAAGCAACCTCGGTGGTCCAATGGTGAGAACCTGTGCCACTGAACCCAAGGGTCCTGGGTTCGACTCCCAGTAGAGGATCATTTCACTGTTTCAGTACATACTGTAAAATTAACTTTAACTGAGGTTAAGGCGTTGTGTTTGAGCATCACGAATGCCTGTAGGTTCCGCAATTCTCAGGATGCGTCATTCCGCCGTTCTCAGAAGGCGTCATTCCGTCGGTGCCTCATATGAGCTGATGTTGGGCACGTTAAAGATCCCTACCATCCTTACAGAAAGGCAAAGGTTCGGCGAAATTTTCAGGGTAGTGAGGTGAAACTGCCCGTTGGTGTCGGTGATTGGCCATAGTCGCAGAAAAAGACCGATGTTAAAAAACCAAAAAAAAATATTCTTGGAATACTACTTTAAAGTCGTAAATATATCAGTTTATTAGTGGTTTGCTGTTATGCATATCCTGGTCTTGGACTATCCATTTATAATTCAAACCTTAAAATAGCTACTGTTAAATAATCGATAAATGATAAATTTTTAACATAATTTCCAGAACAAAGCTTGCCTATTACGGAATCAATTTCTCAATTTATAACAAAAGGTAGATGTTTTTGACCAGACTGTTGCCTATGAATAAATTATAAGCCACTTAACTTTATGAGAAAGCAAATACCAAACACAAATGGTATCGTTCGCGCTGTTTACAAACAGATACATAAAAGTGGCCAAAACAAGAAGGAAGTAATTTAATGAGTTTTATTTTACGAATATTCTCACTTACTACCTTGTTAGTGGGTTTTCATTTAAAAAAATCACTAACATAGAGGTAGCGATGGTGAGACTTTCGGAAAAAAAAATTAAAATGAGCGTAATTTAGGGCCCCTAGAATCTAGAACCAATATCCAAGATTTTATATGATGATATACGCTATATTTTTAAAAGTATCTGAATAACTGTGTAAACAAACCTCTGTTGTGAATTTGAAATATTTTAAATCGCAAACATAAATCATACATCAACGATAATCAAACGATACAAATAACACGCATATAACATACTACACGAACTAGCAATCGAGATAGTATGGCCACGAAAATCCCAAGAACGTTCAAATCGTTTGTCAGCAATTATGACGTTAGAATAACATAGGCAGATGACATGAAGTTGAAAATTTGCCAAGCGATTATTTTTTAAGTGGGGGATTCAATACATTTTTAAAATACACTATATTTGTAGCTTGATAAACGACTTTAATTAACCTTCTGGACTGATAATATAGCATATAGTGGAAAGATCAAGGTTTAAGGAAGGCGCTAAAGAAATATTTAAGGAACTGTCGCTTTTATAAAGAAAATATGACGTTCTTGTCAAATCATGAATGATCAATTTTATATTATAACCACATGGGAAGATATGTACGTAAGAATGGAATGTATATTGTAAACAAAATCGACTCACGTCTGTATAAAATCACTTCTGTTAGGGTAAATTTGATAATCGGTTATTGGGAGACTTGGATATATGAGAAATGCAAGAATAAGACTACTAAGTGGTTTCTAAACAAGAAGCGATTTTATTAAGAGCATAATGAAATGTATATACAAGTGATGTTAAAAATTGTAAATACGTAGTTCTAAAACAATTGGTACATTTACATGTTGTATTTAATACAGGTGTTTGATGAGGTCACATACAACAGCTGGAGTCCGAAAATTCTTTGTATTCTGAAACAAAAATAGATACTCGATTCCAACCCGAGATTAAAAAATAAATAATATATTAGGGAATTATTGTTCGTGTCTGAACATCTTGGCATCTTCCACAAACTTATTTGGTGGAAGCTGAGGTTTCGGTATCTTGATGACCATTTAAATTAGATTCCAGCTAATTATAACATTGTTTTGAATACTTTTAAATACTTTATATAAATGACTTATTTGAAAGAACTTACATAAAATTAAACTGGTAATGAATAAGAGATGAGCTTATTCTTGTCCCTGCTTGAACATCTTGACATCTCCCACGAACTTGTTTAATGGCTGCTGCAGCTTAGGTACCTTGGCAACCCTTTAAATTAATTTTAAGCTAATAAAACAGCTACCTATGAATTACCCATATGAAAATATTTAAATAAAATTAAAATTATAATTATGACTTAAAATAATTTAGTTTTAATGCTCCTCAAATTAAAATGCCAAAGTTACTAATCTTACTCAAAATAGATAATAAAAGTATGCCTATTACTTTTTTCTTCCTCTTCTTCTTAGTGTTCTACCTCTTGGCTTGGTTAGTACAATTATCCAAAAAAAGCAATGTAAAGGTGGGTGGTGTTGATGTCTTTGACGTAGTCAAGTTTACCATCAGCTCCACCAAACCAGCAAGGATGGGAGGACCAGCCATTTCGAAATTTGCTGGCATCAGACTTTTTAACATACTTTCATCAGAAAATGTATTGAGCTTTATTTCTGGGTTCATTGGTACAGAGTCGTTATGGCCATTTTTCTAAAACATCAGAGGCACATTTGACGGTGTATCTTCATTAATATGTCTGCATGCAACACTCTATCATGTCAAAAATCTGAAAAAGTTTTACTGCTTCAACTTCAATCAATACAGAAATAATTCCTTGAAAACAGTATACAGGTGAGTAAAAACACATGAGTCAAGTTTTCTCGAGAAATTCAAATGGAACACCCTTTATATTATAATCAATTTCGATACATCAACAAATGTTCTTTCAGTTTAATGAAGTATTCCCTATACCTAAAATCAGTATTTACTGAGATATTGGGTGTTTTTCAAGAAAAAAAGGTACACTTATACACAAGAAAGATTTAGTCTATTATATCGTAACTATGCAAAATAAACAATGTATTGACTTACTTGTCAAATATTAACTTAAACTATCGAGTAGTTATTTTCTCGTATTAGAAGTATTATAACAAGACACTAAAATGAATTTCTCTCGACAACAAATTATTGGTATGATTTATGTAACAAAAACTGTTTATTTGCAATAAGAATCTATCATCAGAAATATCCCAATGGAAGACAACCACACAGAAGCGCTTTTGAAAGACTGATGCGACGTTTTGACTAAACGGGGAACACAGGATACAAGAAGACTGAGAGAACCAAGCCTTTTTTTTTGAGCGAGGAGAAAGAGGTGTTAGTAAATTTGAAAGTGATAGAAGACCCTCATATCAACTTAAGAAAATTAGCAAGGAAAATTGATCAGTAAGACCTCTGTTTTTTTAAATTTTACGTCAAAACAAATTTCACTCATACCATATTTAACTCCTCTAAGAACTGTACTATGATGATCATCAAAGGCGGCTATCATTTTGTCACTGGGTACAGCAACAAATCCAAAGAGATGCAAGGTTCTTCAACTTTGTGTTGTTCACTGATGAAGCAATATTTCATAAGAACGGACATGTTAACAGACATAAGTTTCACAACTATTCTACTGAAAACCCTTACTTTACTCACACGACTAGTCAAAATAAGTGGTCTCTTAACGTCTGGGGTGGAATTATTGGAAATGTTGTCATCGGTCCGCATTTGTTTGAAGAACGGCTCATTGCACAACGATATCTTCAGTTTCTAAGAGAATACCTCGGACCATTATTAGACCAACTGCCTGTTATAATACGTGATCATATGTGATTTATGCATGACGGTGCCCCGTTCAACATAGATCTAACATTCATGCTTTCTTAACCAACATTTTCCAGAACGCTGAATTGGGAGAGGAGGGCCGAATACATGGCCGCCTAGGCGACCTGATCCTACAAAATGGACTTCTTTTTATGGGGTTATGTAAAAAGGAAATTATTGCACTAGCTGGATCCACACCAATAATAGAGGGCATACTACTTTGACTCTCATGTCCATCATCACTACCAACACTGCAGTTTAGCAGATCGGCTGTCGAAGCTGTCGCCTGACTTTCCCTGCTCTCCTGACTCAGATAAGTAGAAACAGTGTCCAGACTAGGTCGTCTGCTCGACCTGGTGCTGCTACTATCAGCATCTAGCAAACATTCCTTATGAATTTTAGTTTATCAGACGCAACCGTCGACAAAAGAATATATGAAGGCAAGAATCCGTGGTGTATTTGATAATATTAATTTAAGTGTATTACGAGACGCTAACTATTATTTTGACACTCGCTTAAGCTTATGTGCTGAGCAAAATGGTGGTCATTTCGAACACTTATTGACTAGTTTTCACTGTTTTTGTGTAGTCGTTATATCATTGTTTGATACATTCTAATTTCAGCTTTAAGTTTTATTTCAATACTACTAAATCGAATTTAATTTATACTTGTTAAATTTTTCCATTAAAATTTTCTTTCCTAGTTATTATTTTTATTTAAGGAATTGTGTTTCTCCATGCTTTTAGATATTGGTAACAATACATTTTTTAAGGAATATGTCACAGCTGAAACAAGCCGACATTTGCAAGTTTTCTGAAATAATAAAACGAGGCAGGAATAAGTACTAGGTTTTGAGAAGTAGTGGTCGTAAATCTTAATATAATTTTTCATATGCCCCAACAGACGATTAGTAAGAGGAGTCTAGATGGGAAACTGTATACAGGTCAGGTCAGGTCATCATACACTAATTCGTTCCTGTGTATAAATGTACCATAGGGAATAGGGAATTCATGAAATTAAAAGAACATTTGTTGATGTATCGAAATTGATTATTATATACAGGCTGTTCCATTTGAATTGCTCGAGAAAACTTGACTCCAGTGTTTTTACTCACCCTGTATACTGTTTTCAAGGAATTCTTTCCGTATTGGTCAAACTTAAAAGAAGAACACTTTTTCAAATCTTTGACATGATTGAGTGTTGCATGCTGACATACTAATGAAGAAACAGACCGCCAAATGTGCCTCTGATGTTTTAGAAAAGTTGCCACAACTTGTGAACGACTCTGTATGGACCCCAACAACTATACACTGGATCAATTGGCAAAACAAGAGGATTTCAAAAATGAAACAATATACAGGGTGTACCGTTTAAAAAAGTGAAGTTTGGGTTATATCTAACTTATGCAACACCCTGTATATGCAAAAATAATGTTAGATTGTAGCTAATGTTAGTACATTTTTGCAAATGAGCTCGAACTAGGACCCCTAGAACCCATATCCGGGGTCAGTTTTAATTTATATATATATATATATATATATATATATATATATATATATATATATATATATATATATATATATATATATATATATATATATATCACACCGATAACTCAAAAAATAATGGACCGATTTTGATAAAATTTGGCATGTACTTTGGCATGTCCTTTTGTAAATGGCTTGGATAAGTTCGTTAGTCAGGAAAATAAATCGGACGAGGTTTTCCGGGGAAATTTTGAGTTTTCATTCGTAAATAATTTTTATCTCAAAAAATAAAAAAGCTATGATAACCAAATTTGGTAGGTAGGTTTACGATATAAAAATTAAACTATGTACCAAAATTTAGCCTTCTATGTTACAAGACAAAAAAGTTATAATGAAATATTTTGTGCCAGATCATTTCTATGAAAATTCACTACCAAAACGCACTTGCTGCGTCCAAGCTTTTTTTATTATTGAATAATAAAGGAGATATTAAACTTGGACCAGCTTGTATGTGAAACATTTAATACCCTCCGTTGCAATATAATTTTTATTTTCATATCTTTTCACTTCCTGTTTGATAATTAAACTTTTTATTGCTCTGTTTTAACACCTAAAAATTGTACGTTTGAAAAGAGTTTCATAACTTTAGAACATCCAAAACTCCAGGTGTCAATTTCAAACACATATTTATATTTCATTCTGAAGGTCAAGCAGACTGCATTAACCACTATATATTTTTTTATTTGTGAGATTCGAGCTTGATTATTTAAATTTATAACTGATCCTGTAATTATCATTACAAAAACTGGTTCCAGAGTTGTTTCATCTCTGTCGCACGTTAGTGTGAAAGTTGTATAATATTAAATTAGAATCAGCTTGTCTATGAATAGCATTCTCTAATGTAATGTCACTGACCACTGATTTTACTATGGTTGCTTTTTATGTTGCTACCAGGTGCATTTAAAATTAAAAATCTCTGGACACAGCAAGTGCGTTATGGTAGCGATTTTCTTTAAAATATTTTTAATAGCAAATGTCTTTCTTTGATGAAAGCAGGCATTAAACTTGGTTGCCTATATAGTAGAAACAATGTACCATATTTCATCAAAATAAATTTATTGTTTGAAAATATATAAACATTTTTCAAAAGTCTAGATGCAGCAAATGTGTTATGGAAGTGAATAAAAATGTTTTTAATACCAAATGCGAGCAGGCATCAATTTGATTACCGGTATAGCCTATGTGGTAGAAACAATGTACTATATTTTATCAAAATTACTTATGGTTTGAAAATATACGAAAATTTTCCGAAAATAAACTTGGTTTTCTAACCAACAAAACTTACGTTAATAGCAAATTGAGTTATTGAAATTTGAAGGATTTAATGAAAATTCGGTAAATTTGCAGATTATGTCCCGAACGCTTTTCAACAAATTATGTTCAGAAACATTACTAGGACCCCACCTGGATGCACAAACCACAAGAAAAATTTCTTGTTCACACCCCCCAAGGAAGTTATGGGACTGGGAGTGAATACGGGTGGTGTGCGGGGTAGGCAGGGTTTAAGGGGGATATGGCTTCAAGATGTGAAAAAGACAGCTTTCAAGCCCGCTTTATTCGAATTTACTGCTCATATTTCCTTTTTACTACCTACCCCGCTCAGCACCCCTACTCACTCCTGGTCCCGTAACTTCCTTGGGGGGTGTGAACAAGACATTTTTCTAGAGGTTTGTGGATCCAGGGGGGGTCTAGGCAGGTTTCTGAAAACAGTTTTTTGAAAAATGTTCGAGAGCTAAACTGCAAATTTACCGAAAATTCGCTACCAAAACGCACTTACTGCGTTTCTTACAAACGCATCATATTTCGATAAAAAATGCAAAAATTCATTAACGAATTTGTTCTACGAAAATTAGCTAAAAATATATTATACACCCCTACTCACTCCTGGTCCCGTAACTCCCTTGGGGAGTATGAACAAAAAATTTTTCTTGAGGTTTGTGGATCCGAGGGGGGGGGGTCTTGGCTAGGTTTCTGAAAACAGTTTTTGAAAAGCGTTCGGGAGCTAAACTGCACATTTACCGAAAATTCGCTGCCAAAACGCACTTACTGCGTCCAGATTTTTTCTTATTAACACATTTGTTCTATGAAAATTATCTAAAAAAATTATATACCGTTAAACCATAAACTTCACTAAACCTGCAAATAAATATCCAAAAAGGCACCAACTTAACTAAACTGACAGTCAGAGCATCAAAGAAAGGGTCTATTTGAAATGGATGTAAATATTTTAGTAAAATGAAGGGCAATGACGGTTGAATCTGAAACTTAAGGGTTTGCAGAACACTCTTCTTGCAACACTTTCTTTTCACAATCGATATTTGTTTCACATTCTTTGCCTAAACATTGCCAATTTTGACGTTTAAAATTGCGAGTTTGACGTTTTGAGGAAAACTCCAAAATTTATTTAACTGCGCATAACTTCGTTGTCTTTAAAGCTAGAGACCTAAATTTTGGTACAGAGTTCACTCTTTATAATACAAACACGCGTATAAATTTGGTTGCCCTTACTTTGTTATTTACGGACATATGAATTTATGAATTTTTTTAGAAAGAAAATACAAAATTTTCCGGGAAAACCTAGTCCGATTTTCCTGGCTAACGAACTTATCCAAGCCACTTGCAAAAGGAAGGTACTTACGAATTATTATTTTTTGAGTTATCGGTCGGATATATATATTATATATATATATATATATATATATATATATATATATATATATATATATATATATATATATATATATATATATATATATATATATATATATATATATATATAAACACAGATCTTCTCATTACCGAATTTTTTTTTATTCGCTAAAAGTAAAAATACCATTTTAAAACCCAAGTTTTACGCGTAAATATAAATAACGTATCTAACGACTGTCAGAATTGCAAATGCCACAATTTCAAATTTGAAATTATGAGAACACTACACTTTGGTAAAGCTTACTTCAACACAACCATTTTTTTATTACTGACAATCGTTTTGCTAACAAAGATAACTTTATTAGAGGACTATAATAAAATATCTTATTTCATTCTCAGAAGCGTACTTCAGGTTTATAAAACACTGTTGTCAAGTGGGCTTTGTCTAAATGTAGTTATTGCCTAACGACGGTCTGGGAAGTTTTTATAACGAATGGTCGAGTTGTTGGAGACACCCCAGTGTTACGCCAATGCTTTCATATCTTACCCGCTACTGCTTTCATTGGTAACCTTCTACCTAACTTAATGCCTTCGGGAAAATTCCGATTTTGGTCAGTTGCCGGTTCCTTTTATTCTCTAATTTCCTTTACATCTATAATCAATTCTCCTTAGTACATCTGCATTTATTTTTCTCCTGATTATTGCCAGACTAGCAATAAATATTTACCTTGATAGGTTCCTTTCTTCAGTTAATTACTTTAGTTGAATTCTTAAATATTTCTAAATATCCTTCGAAAATTAATCTATGGAAATTCCTTGCAAATAATGACGATGCGTCAATTTTCTGGTGGATAAAACGCATTATATGAGCCTACCTCTCGCCAAACATTATTCCGTTCTTCTCCACCTTCCCTGTTATCTCGAGTCCTCTCTGAGTTCTCATTTCTTTCCAAGTTCTTCCAGAGTTCTGTCCTTCAAAGTTCTCACTTCAGTTCCTTACAAGATCTCACTTAACTCTTTCAAATTCTTTGCAAGATCCTCATTCGTTCCTTCCGAGTTCTCTCTGAGTTCACACTTCTTTCCAAAATCGCTCAGTTAAGTTCCTTACAATATCTAACTTCATTCTTTCAAGTTCCGTACAAGTTCTCAATTCAGCTCTTCCTAGTTCCTGCTGAGTTCTCCCTCAGTTCTCACTTCTTTCCACGTTCTTCCAGAGATCTTTCCTTTAATGTTCTCATTTCCGTTCCTTAGAAGATCTCACTTCATTCTTTTGAGGTATTTGCAAGATCTTAATTCGTTCCTTCGAGTTCCTTCTGAGTTCTCTCTGGGTTCTAATTTTCCAGAACCGTCCCGTTAAGTAATACATTTTTTTGGTAAAAATAATGTATGTCCTATACAAGAAGCCACATGCTTGTACTGTATATTAACATAATTTACTTAAAATCCAAATCTGTCATATTCCAAAATCACTATACTTTAAATTTTGACATATATCAATTTTACAATTATAGCACATTGTTTTCTTCCATCTGTTACTTCATCCACTACCTTCATTACCCATACATCTAGAACTCTCCATTACGAATTTTTGTGCCGGAACAACATTTTAGTTCCTTGAGAAATAAATAAGCGAGGAAAATTTATTTCTCTACGACGAGTTGAAGTGAAATACAATATCGAAATGAGGATAACACTATTTTTTTTGCTTCTCTAAATAGAAAAAGAAGAACAATTCCATCGCTAAAGGTTTAAAATAAAACGCACTTTGGCCGCTAACAGCGACAGTTTTTCTTACTTCAATATATAATTCCGGCATTTTATTGATAATTACAGCAACTCGATAAATGCGTTAGCCTTTTAAAAGTATGTATAACTCCATAGCCGCTTGAGTCTCAGGATACAAGATTGGAGCCTATGATCAGCGAGAAAAGGGTCAGCTGCAAAACCTTGACTGAAAAGGCACGCACGGGATGGTGTGAACGAGGCAAAGACGGTCGAGAGATTTATTTATTCGACTGATGAGCATCTAGTGGTATTGTGCTCTCTTGACAGCTATGTCAAACTCTTATCTGGTTAATAGTAACGATCATATAATTCTAATAGGGTCATAATAAAAGCTTATAACTGTGTTTGCGAACTTAATATAAAGCCTCATCGGGAATGATGGTCAGTCATAAAAGGTTCATTTTTATGAAAACGTCATTTTCTAAGGCACGTAAATTTTGACGCTATTTGGAGATTCAGTGAGTCTATAGAGCGTTACTTTTGTTTTGTGATTTCGAAGCTTTTTTAAACCTAGACCATTTGCACAACAGTGCTGTTGGTCTTTGACGTTGGTGAATTAATCGTAGTTTTAGTTTAGCCACTGAACAAACTGACAGCCATGTTGTGTACCTGAAACGTCTAGTCATCCAAGAAGTAGATATGACTATGCCGAAGCAAGGATTTACATTTTTTAAATTAAGGTGCCCCATTTTTTTCTTAAATGGTTATTCGATATATTTTATAAATAACGCTCTGCTATTGTTTCAGGTGAGTGGATAACTTTTTGGACCATAATAATGATTTTATCAATGAGAACTGGTAACATTTCTACTGATCAGGTATTTATTAGAGAAGATATATTTTAGTGTAGTTTTGATTGTTATAAAATGTCGGGACACGACAGGTCCATTATAGATAGTAGCGAATTTTCGAAAGTATTATATAAATCAACTTACTTTATCTCCTATGCACATAACTGAACTTGGTTAGACTTATTTATATTAAATTTAAGTAGCTGTTTTTTTACTAACAATTCACTTCGAGGTATTTGTATTTTTTGTATCAATTCAATATGAAAAGTTGTTAAAAACCGGCAAATTTGTTAACAAGGAAAGTTCATGCGCGTTTCTTCCATGGTGTAGCAATGCACCTGTCCTTTGTCCTATTTTGAAGGGGAGGGGGCATATTTGCTAATTTCGTGTGTAAACGTGAAGAGACAAAATAAGGAATCAAAAACTTGATTTAAAATAAAGCTGCTTACCATATTTTGAACAACAAAATGACATACGAAAATGTTACAACTTTGGAGATATTCATTTAGTTTTGTCTTTATTAGTGAATTTTCTTTAAAAAAAAATCACTAATGAGGAGATCCCGACTTTTGAATTTTGAAAAAATTTCTTCAAATGACCGCTAATTAGGCACCCTAGAACAAATATCCGGGGTCAGTTTCGATTTTTATATGTATATATATATATATATATATATATATATATATATATATATATATATATATATATATATATATATATATATATATATATATATATATATATATATATATATATATATCTCACACCAATAACTCAAAAAATAATGTGCCGATTTTGATTAAATTTGGTGAATAAATTCCTTTTGCAAATGGCTTGGATAAGTTCGTTAGCCAGGAAAATCTGCCCAGGTTTTGCCGGAAAGTTTTGTGTTTTCTTTCGAAAAAAAAATTATATCTCTGGAATTAACAAAGTAAGGACAACCAAATTTGGTACGCGGGTTTACATCCTTATAGGTAAGTTACCTACCAAAATCTAGCTATGTAGGTCAAAAGACAAAAAAGTTATAGGCATTTAAAGAAAAATAAATTGGGGTTTTCCTCAAAACGTCAAAGTTGCGATTTAAAACTTCAAAATCGGCAACATTTATGCAAATAACTTGAATCTAATACGGGCTATGGAAATCAAATGTCTCAAGAAGGATGTTTTACACACCCTGAAGTCTTAGTTTCAGCCGTCATTGTCCTTCATTTTACTAAAATGTTTCCAGAAAATTCATTTTAAATAGACCCTTTCTCTGATGCTTGGCAGTAGTCTTAGCTATAGAGTTTATCGTTTAATGGTATATAATTTTTGTCGAATTTTCGTAAAAAATCAATAAAGCACAATATATCCGTTATTATACAAGATATGAAACAAATTTGTATATATTAATTATAGGCTGTCTTGAGCTACATCTTAAAAAAATATTTCTACAATCACAGGGTGACCCATAAGTCGTTGGTGATACAAATTTTCTTTTTTTTTTTTAATCAAACACGCCTTATGTTATTGCATTTTTGCATTTCCCATCGAAATATAATGCATGTTTGTAAGAAAAGAAATTCTGGATGCAGCAAGTGCGTTATGGTAGCGAATTTTGATCAAATGCTTCATATTTGAATAGCCCAATTTGCTATTAACCTATAAGGTTGACCAAGAAACGAGTTTTTCCGGGAACACTTTAAGTTTACTTTTGGAAATTTTTGTACATTTTCACACAATAAAGTTATTTTTATGAAACATGGCACATTGTTTTTACTATATAGGTTATACTGGTAACCAAAATTGATGCCTGCTTTCTTAAAAGGAAAACACACATATTTACAATAAAAACAATTTTATGAAAATTCACTACCATAACGCACTTGCTGCGTCCAGAGTTTTTTCAAAATTTAAAAGTCGCGATCTCCTCCTTGATGAATTTTTTTTAAAGAAAATTCAGTCATTCAATTCAAAAAAGCCAGAAACACCTCGATCTTAGACAAAATAATGACACCCTGCTACGTGAAAACTTCGCCCCTACATTTAACCCCCGTCAAGTTACAGTTGAACCGTCAAATTTTTAAATAAGAAGTAGGGGCTTGTGATGCCTCGTTTGAAAGATCGCTTTATTTTCTACTCAAAAAACGATATGGTTTTAAAATTTATTGCAAAAATTAAGTAAAAAAAAAAATCATTTGCTCGACGATGTTCGCTACAACACTGGCCATTCTAACGTTCCTCGCCTCCCTGTCCACCCATTTGGAAATATTAAGTCGAGGTACTGCCACAATTGATTAGGTAATGTGCTCGTACTTCATCCTGCTAGAAATACATCACATTCGCTGGAACTTGTGGGTTTGCTCGATAAGGATATAAGTGTGCCAAAGTTGGCACGACATTATTCGGGAGCAGTGCTAAATAATTATCTCTATTCAAATTCTTATCAACGAAAAAGGGACCGACGACATGGTTTTCAAATATTCCTTTCAGAGTATTGCGTATGTTTTTCTGTCATTCATTCTTTAGACCAGTAGCGACAATTTCGACGATTAGCATGGCCGTGAAGTGTAAAACTACACTCATCAGAAAACAGAACATGTTCTAGTTGGATTTTCATCATTTGTTCACAAGAAGACGTTCTTCTATTCAGATCGTCTTGCATGAGCTCCTGCGTTTGTATCAATTTATAGGGATGCATTTTATTTTCATTCAATATTTGAACAATTAATCGGTGAATGGCTAACATGCAATGTTGTGGATGCTTGTCGACTCGAGGCATGCGGGTTTTCCTCAAACTCAAGCATTACATCCAATTTGGTATCATTACTCAGTGCATTGGAGGTTTTTAGTGAATTTTTATTTAAAAAATTAACTAATAGAGGTATCGATGGTGAGACTTTGCAAAAAAATTCTAATGAGCGCGAACTAGGACCCCTAGAACCCATATCTGGGTCAATATCAATTGTTATATATATATATATATATATATATATATATATATATATATATATATATATATATATATATATATATATATATATATATATATATATATATATCTGTGTGTGTGTGTATGTATCCAACCAACTCAAAAAAAATAACCAGTTTCGATGAAACTCGGCAAGTGCCTATCTTTTATTAATGGATTGGGTAAGTTCGTTAGCCAGGAAAATCAGACAGGGTTTACCGGGAAAATTTTGAGTTTTCTTACGAAAAAAAATCTTTTCTCCGAAAATTAACGAAGCTATTTTAACTAAATTTGGTGGATGTTTTGCCTTGGAAAAAACCTTGCTAGACAGCAAAAGTTAAGTTTCCAGGTTTATAGAAAATTGAGTTATTCACAAAAAAAAATTCTCCAAAAATTACAAACTTATTTTAATGTCATTTCGTGGATATCTTGCCTAGAGAAAGACCTTACTACACACCAAAATTCAACTGTCCAAGTTTATAGAAAATTGAGTTTTGAGTTATCCAAGTTTGAAGCATTTAATAAAAAATCATTACCATAACGCACTTGCTGCGTCCAGAACTTTTTTTGTATCTGCCTCACATGTCCTAGCTCGCGAAATTGATTTTCAATTTTACTAATTGTCCTTTGGGATATAGACGGAAAATCGAGAAAATTTTCATAACAGAGGCCAGCAACTTCGATATGTGATCGTGTTTTATCTCCGTAACCAATCATCTGTAGAATTGTTATTTCATTCACTTAACAACTGACAACTACTGCCGTGCGGTTACAATCACACAGTAAGTTGCTAAGGCGTTTTAAGCAAAACTAACACTGCCAACTATGAAGAATGTTGATACATTTTTATGTTTTCTTTTTGACTAATACTGTTCAAAAAGGATACTCAAATTATTTTTGCTTGCTGTCTCATTATCAAGAATGAAACACGATAAGTTATTAATTTTACTTTCAAATCGTCAATACCTGTGGAAGTATGGCATCGACGACAAAAATTTGATTTTTTTTTTCTCTTAAACGTCGTAAAAACTCTGAAAACATAGAAAACATGAGTTGGGATCGAACATTTTTGTGTGTCTGTCGGTCTGTATGTCTGTCTGTTTGTAGCCACGATAACTTTAGAACGGATTGATATATCATCTAAAAATTTAATATACGGTTAGAACACGGCAAATAAACGGTTCGGATGGTCTTTGGGTAAAATTGTTCTAGGGCGTAGCGGATAAATGAGGGATGATTTGGTGAAAATTTACATTTTTTTCTTTTTTGGTAATATAAAGTTTTAGGGTTTTAGTGAATTTATATATATATATATATATATATATATATATATATATATATATATATATATATATATATATATATATATATATATATGTGTGTGTGTGTGTGTATGTATGTATGTATGTATGTATGTATGTATCCGTCTGATAACTCAAAAAATAATTAACCGATTTCAATGAAACTCGTCAAGTGCGTTTCTTTTATTAATGGCTTGGATGCGTTCGTTAGCCAGGAAAATAGGTTTTCTGGGAAAATTTTGAGTTTTCTTTAAAAAAAATATTTTTCTCCGAAAATAACAAAGCTGCTCTAATGAAATTTACTATATATGCTGCCTTGGGAGAGACCTTTTTTTTTTTTCCTCAGGGCTCGTCCGCGGCCTTGCCGCCCCGATAGCACCGCAGGGGAGAGACCTTACTACGTACCAAAATTGAACGTTCTAAGTTTATAGAAAATTGAGTTATTCAAATTTTAAATTTTCTTTCGAAACATTTTTTTTTCTCCGAAAATTACAAAGTTATTTTAATGAAATTTGGGGGATATTTTGCCCTAGGAAAGACCTTACTACATACCAAAATTAAACTTTCTAAGTTTATAGAAAATTGAGTTATTCAAATTTGAAACATTTAATAAAAATTTACTACCATAACGCACTTGCTGCGTCCCGAGATGTTTTATTAGAAAACTTTCAATTTCAGCAAACATCTGGTATTCTGTGCTGAAATAAAATTAGGGGTTGAACGTGGGAGTAGAATATCGGTGATAGAAATTTCGAATTTTTTTTGCTAAAATGTCGTAAAAAGTTTCCAAGCATATAGAAAACTTGATTCTGGAACGAACTTTTTTTTTGTCTGTCGGGCTGTACGTCTGTCTGTTAGTAGGCGCAATAACTTTCGAACGAATTGAGATATCATCTTCAAATTTGGTATACAGTTAGCACCCAACAAAGGAACGCTTCGAAATGTTTTTGGGTAAGATCGTTTCAGGGGGTAGCGGGATAAATAAGGGGTGATTTGGTGAAAATTGACATTTTTTCGTTAAAACTTGAGTAATATAACATATCAGAAGTTTACGGGTACAGGAATACGAATATCTTTTTTTGTGATCAAGTCTTGCACCCCAGATTAATTTGATCAGAATGTCTTTCTGAGGAGAGTAGATTATCACAGTTATGTGGAAGTTATTTTTCAATTCGCAGCACTATTTTAGTGTGTTGTAGCGAACTTCGTCAATCAGATGATTTTTTTACTATTAATTTTTGCAATACATTTTTATACACACATTTAGATAATAAAGAGATATTTCAAATAAAGTATCACAAGTTCCTACTTCTTATTTGAAAAATTGGGGGTTGCAACGGTCACTCGAAGGGGGCTGAATGTAAGTTTTAACGTTGTCGGATGTCATTTTCAATCTAAAATTTACGTGTTTCTGGATTTTTAGTGAATTTTCTTAAAAAAAAACTAATGAGGAAATCCCGACTTGTGAATTTTGAAAAAATGTCTTCAAATGAGCGCTAACTAGGCCCCGAAACTGACCCCGGATATGTGTTCTAGACATATCCGGGGTCAGTTTCGATTTTTATATGTTTATATATATATATATATATATATATATATATATATATATATATATATATATATATATATATATATATATATATATATATATATATATATATATATAATTGATTATCTTGGCAAAAATATGGATATGTTAGGATGAATTGTAAATGGAAAAGTAGAATAAAGATATGTAGATTTGTTGTAAATGAAGGCAATGGTTAAGGCATAAGATGGAAAAAATTGGAAGCAAAAAGAAATTTTATTTGGTATGTCAAAATTTGGAGTGCGAAATTTGGATTCTTACTGACAAGCAATTTTGGATATAATATTATATATTAAATTACGTTACTGTACAGCACAAGTCTTTGACTTATTGTATTAGCGTACTGTATAATTTACACAAACAAACAAATAAAAGATATATATATATATATATATATATATATATATATATATATATATATATATATATATATATATATATATATATATATATATATATATATTATTATTATTATTATTATTATTTATTGACAAAAATCATACAGTATGTAAATACAAGAAGTCCTAGACTTGTGCTGTATCATTACATAATTTATAAAGTTACATCCAAATTGATTTGACACTTCCACACCAAATTCAGGGAACTTCAGATTTTGACATACCAAATTATGGATACTTTTTGCTTTACTAATTCTCTTTTTCTAATTCTTCAACCCTTGCCTTCAATTACCATTACACCCCACCAGCCTATAATGCCTACCAAACTACTATTCTTCTCAAACAGCCCATATTTTCACCAAAATGTATAATTTTATGTGGTGCCAAAAGTGACTTTACTTTGACGGTTATAATAACAAATTGATATTGTAGCATGTCGCTTTGGTCAGCCCTAGCCCTGTCTGCCGCCGTTCAACAGCGTACACGTGTCAGGTGTTATACAATCGGAACGTGTTTTATGATAGCATTCAAGTTAAAAACTGGAACTTTGTAAATACATGAGACTGATTAAAGTGTGTTAATTGATAAGCTATAGGTGAATTGTGAATTAATAAATGGTTAATGTGATCGTGTGTGCCCACAACACAAGCATCAAGAAGTCCGTTGTCGTTGATTCCAGCAGCCGCCTGAACGTTTTCTACGTTACCTCCAGCAGCGACCTGCGTGTCCTGCATCACCTGTATTGCCGATTGCCGGTGGTGGACAACACCATCAAGGCGCTTCTAAAGATACGTGAAGCTAACCCACATACGTTTGTCACTGAGGTAAAAGTAAACAAAACCAAACGTAAGTACGTTGTTATTTATTTTACTTCCTGTAACGGACTGATTATATTTTCTTTATGCATCAGATTAAAAATCAATATAATCTGAGAAGTACTAGTGCTGAATCGGACCGTATTGATTCCAAGATGACAGTCACGTTATCGTCTGAACAATTCCAAGAACTTTTAAGTAAAATAGGGATTTCTAGTGTAAATCACGGTAGCTTTGCAACGTGTTCGTCGCGATTTAATGGATCAAAGGACAGTGATGTTAACGCGTTCATCGATGCTATTGAGACTTTTAAAGAGTGTTCAAACGTGACCGGAGAGAATGCACTTCGTGGACTATCAATGCTCCTCGACGACTTCGCCGCGACGTGGTGGTATGGTGTGAAAGAGGGGGTTGAAACGTGGCACGATGCTTTAAGTTTATTAAGGTTGACCTTTGGACCTAAGAAACCTGCGTACAAAGTATACCGCGAGCTTTTTGCGTCAGAACAGGACTCTAAAACACCGTGTGATGTGTTCATATGCAAAGCGCGCTCAATTCTCGCGTGTTTGCCGCCAAAGACATTAAGTGAGGATGTCCAAATCGACATGGTTTATGGACTGTTGCATGGACGGATCAGAGAAAAAGTCGCGCGTGATAAAGTTAGAGACTTTACTGATCTTTTGAAACAATGTAGGCTAGTAGATGACGCTTTTACAGAGACATCAGAGAAGAAGCCTTCCTTATCAGAAAATATCTCCAATGAACTCAAACGCCCCAGGTGTTCGTTTTGCAAGTATTTTGGTCACTCGACTGATGAATGTCGAAAAAGAAAATTGAAGTCTTCGAGCCCCTCGAGTACGGCAACCACAGCGGCGACTCGTCCTATTCCAGAGCCCCACACATCAGCGATTTCAACTTTGAAATGTTATGGGTGTGGTGCAGTCGGCTACATTAAATCAAATTGCCCAAAATGTCCAGTTGCGTCTGCAAGTGCGGACTTCTGTGCTATAGATCATCCAATAGTATCTCCACAACCAAGACCGATGCTTCGACTTGGCATACTTGGAGCTAGTGGAACGGCTATCATTGATACAGCCGCTAAATTGAGTGTGGCGAGCGAGTCCCTAATGAAATTGTTACAAAATAAGGGATGCTCGTTTTCATGTTACAAAACGAGGATTAAACTTGCTGATGGGTCAGAAAAGTTAACAAATACCCGCCTAACCAATGTAGGTGTAAACCTAGAAGGAAGACAGATACCAATCACATTCCTAGGTATACCAGGTGCTCCGCTAACCCTACTAGGTATTGATTTTCTAAACAAATCGGAAATTGCACTTGACTTTGGAACTAGGAGGTGGTATTTCGCTGATGATCCCATGAGAAAGTTCGACATATTATTTGAAGAAAAAGTGACGTCACAGTATGCTGAAATCCTTTCCTTAAACTTACTTCGACAGGAAGAAGGAACCATGCTGGATGATGACCAACGTGAAAGGTTGAGTTTGGTGCTTGGAGCAAATCAGGACTGCTTTGCTTTAGGGGGAGAGCCCACACCCTACGCAGAACATCACATCGATACTGGTTCCCATGCACCCATTTCAGTACCACCCTATCGAATGACTCCAGGCAAGAAACAGTGTTTGAAGGAAGAACTGGATAAACTTCTAGAGACCGGCGCCATTGAGGAATGTGAATCCCCGTGGTCAGCTCCAGTGGTACTTGTGTCAAAGAAAGATGGTGGCGTGCGCATGTGCGTGGACTATCGTGGTTTAAACTCTGTCACTAAGGCCGACTCATATCCGCTTCCGCGTATGGACGACTTGCTGCATAGTACGACGGAGCGCGAAGCCTTGGCTGTGATATGGTCACTTGGCAAGTTTCAAGGTTACCTGGATAACACTTCTGTTATCGTGATCACGGATCATCAACCATTGAAATGGCTGCTCTCGCTCAAGTCGCCCAGTGGAAGATTGGCCCGTTGGGCACTGCTGATCCAAGGCTATAACCTTCAGATACGATATGCCTGTGGCCGAGAAAATGTAGTGGCTGATATGCTAAGTCGTCCACCATGTGGACACACAGATCGAGAGCAGTGTGAGATATGCCTCGTTACTGTCGATATGCCTACCAGATCCCCAGTGGAGGTGCGTGCAGAGCAATTGAAAGATCCAGACCTACGCAAGATCTTCCAGAGTTTCGAGGACACTGGTAATACAGAATATTCAAAATGGACCTCAAGAGGCTATTTACTGTCCAGTGGTGTGTTATATAGGTACTCTGATCAAGACGATCAGGAAGAAGCCCAGCTTGTTGTCCCTTGTCATGAAAGAGACAAAGTATTAAAAGAGCACCATGATGCTCCAACAGCTGCTCATGTAGGAGTAGAAAGAACGATCCAGCGCATTTCCAGACTGTACTATTTTTATCACCGATTACATAAGCAAGTGCCTAGAATGTCAGAGGTATAAAGCCTCTAACCAGAAGCCCGCTGGCTTAGTTCAAACCCCTGCTTACAACCAAAGGTTTGAAGTAATTTCAGTTGATTTGTTTGGTCCACTGCCTATATCCGAGGAGGGATATCAGTGGATATATATCGTTGAAGATACGGCTACCAAGTGGGTAGAGCTGTTCCCTCTACAAAAAGCAAGTGCTGAAGAATGTGCAAAAGTGTTGGCCAATGAAGTATTCCTTAGGTATGGTGTGGCTCGCAGAATTATTTCTGACAACGGAGTCCAGTTTATATCTGCCGTTATGCAAAAGCTTTGCCATTGTCTAGGTATTAAGCAGAGCTTGACGCCAATTTATCACCCCGAAGCTAATATGGTGGAGCGGAAGAATCGTGATCTCAAGACGTATTTGTCTATCCTCATAGGAAACGAAGGTCACCATGTTTGGCCTGGGAAATTACCCACAGTAAGATTCGTATTGAACTCCATGAAGTCACAATCCACGGGGTACTCACCGGCATACCTCTCTTTTGCCAGAGAATTACGATCTCCAGACGAAGTCCATAACGACCTTCGTAAGGTCCTACAGGACGAAAACTTCGTTCCCCAGATCACACCCTATTTAGATAAAATGGCGAGTGTCCTAGTTGAAGCTCGATCCGTTCATGAGAAGGAACAAGATCGACGAAAGACATATGCAGATGTTCATCGTGGCCCGGATCCCATGTATCAAATTGGCGATAAGGTTTGGGTCATGACACATTTAAGAAGTCATGCCGGCCAAGGCCTGACCTCCAAGTTCTATCCCAAGAGAGATGGTCCTTACCAAATTCGTAAGATCATCTCGGACACAACCTTCGAGGTGTCACCCATGGATTCCTTGGAAACTCCCCTTGGAAAATACCATGCGTCGCAACTGACCCCTTTTAAAGGAGAGTCATCTGGTAGTGCAGAAGAGGCAGCTCCTATGAGGCCCATCCGTCGCAGAGGAAGACCACGCAAGGACGTCAGCCTGACCATCCCAGAAATAAGTCCTGCTTCCTCGTCGAGCCGACTTCGAAAGCAGAGGGGGAGACTGTAGCATGTCGCTTTGGTCAGCCCTAGCCCTGTCTGCCGCCGTTCAACAGCGTACACGTGTCAGGTGTTAAAGACGCATGACAAGTAGTGAGATAGCAGAGAGTGATATGTGACATTACCTTCTTACAATTTTTCATTTAAGTTTTGCCTTTTAATTTGTTTCTATTTCAATCTAATAAATATTTTATTTAATGTAACCTGTGTAATAACTGATAGTAATCACAGTGTTACAATATATATATATATATATATATATATATATATATATATATATATATATATATATATATATATATATATATATATATATATATATATATATATCACACTCATAATGGGCCGATTTTGATCCAATTTGGTGAGTACCTCCCTTTTGCAAGTGGCTTGGATAAGTTCTTTAGCCAGGAAATTGGGGGCAGGTTTTCCCGGAAGATTGTATGTATTCTTTCAGGGAAAATTTATATCTCTAAAAATAACACAGTCAGGGCAACCACATTTGGTACGCGTGTTTGTATAAATAGTGAACCATGTACCAAAATTTAGGTGAGTAAGTTTAAAGACAAAAATTGGAGATTTCCTCACGTCAAACTCGTGATTTGAAACATCAAAATTCGCAACATTTAGACAAAGAACCTGACACAAATACGGATTCTGTAAACAAAATGCCGCAAGAAGAGTGTTGCCAACCCTTAAGTTTCAACTTCAACCGTCAGTATCCTTCATTTTACTAAAATGCTTACAGAAAATTCATTTCAAATATACCCTTTCTCTAATGCTTTGGCTGTAGGTTTAGTTAAGTTGATGCTTTGGCTGTAGGTTTAATTAAGTGTATGATTTAATGGTCCATAATTTTTAGCTAATTTTCAGCTAATTTTCGTAGAAAAAATTCGTTAGTGAGGATACCGCGACTTTCGAATTTTAAAAAGATTTATTTAAAAGACTGCAAACTAGGACACCTAGAATCCATATCCGGGTTTACTTTCAGTTTTTAATCTGTTTACATGTATACAGGGTGACGCATTTCTACGGTAAAGCTCAATATATTTGTTATGATACAAGATACGAGAAAAAATTGTATACGTTAATTATAGGGTGTCTTAATCTGCCTCTTATAACAATATAAAAAGTTGTTGGTGGTCCCTACAATTGTTTTGTTTTAAGTATTGCATTTTGTATTTTTTTTATAGAAATATGCTGCATGTTTGTAAGAAAAAAAACCGGGGCGCAAGTGCGGTTTGGTAGAGAATTTTCATTAAATCCTTCAAATTTCAATAACTCAATTTGCTATTAACCTAAGGTTTGTTGGCTGGGAAACCAACATTTTAAGTTTATTTTCGGAAAATTTTTGTACATTTTCAAACAATAAGTAATTTTGATAAAATATGGTACATTGTTTCTAGTATATAGGTTATACCGGTAACCATATTGATGCCTCCTTGCATTAGCAGGCATATTTGATATTAAAACATTTTTATGAAAATTCACTTCCATAAGGCACTTGCTACGTCCCGACTTTTCATAAATATTTAAGATACAGAATTCATTCCATTTGGTTGTTCCAGACTGTATTTTTATACGACAGTTGTCGTTTTGAGATATTGTATGTCATGTGCTTCTTTTAGAAAATTTTGTTATGCAAAATATTAAAATCGAATTGGAAAAATATCCGACGAAAAGAAAATTGGTCCAATTTTAATGATTTTAACTGCTCGAGTACAACCCATCCCCAAGAAAGGATCCAAAGCGCTTCCCAGCAACTACAGGCCTATCTCTCTCCTTTCAGTCGTCTCTAAAGTGATGGAAAAGTATATAAACACCGAATTACTAAAATTTCAAAAAAAAAAACAGTCTAATCCACGACAGGCAGTATGGATTCCGTCAGCGCAGATCGACTGCCGACCTCCTTTCCTTTGTCACCCATTCTTGGAACAAGTCTTTGGAACAACACGGTAAATCCCAGATTGTTGCTCTAGACATATCCAAAGCATTCGACCAGGTCTGGCACGCAGCGCTGCTTAATAAACTTCCCGCCTATGGCCTACCACCAAAACTTTGTACCTGGACAGCAAATTTCCTCTCCCACAGGAGCATATCTGTTGTTGTGGATGGCCATTCCTTTAAACTGTATCCAGGTAATGCAGGAGTTCCTCAAGGTTCAGCTTTAGCCACTACTTTGTTTCTTCTCCACATCAATGACCTCCTCTCGAGCACATCCAACCCAGTTCACAGCTACGCGGACGACAGCACCCTCCATTCAAATATACAATATTCTAAGCCTGTCTCTTTAGCCCAATTAAATGAGGATCGCAGACTCATGGAGGGTTCTATCTCCGTGGATCTCCAAAAAATATTAGACTGGGGAAGTAGAAATCTTGTACAATTCAACCCCACCAAAACTAAGTCTTGCTTTCTTGCTCACAAGAGATACACCAGCCCTAGACCCATCACAATGAACAACCAAGTTATTCAAAGTAATGAGTCCTTTTCTCTTGTTGGTATTTCTGTGGATCGAAATCTTAATTGGCACCAACATGTCACATCAATTGCAGAAGCGGCTGCTAAGAAATTAGGTTTCCTCTTCCGGGCTCGCAAATACTTTTCACCAGATAATCTCTATACCTTATATACTTCACAAATAAGGCCAAACCTCGAATACTGCTCCCACATCTGGGGTGCCGCTGCCGCTTCTACACTCGCTATCCTGGACTCCACTCAAAAGAGAGCTATACGTCTCATCGGTGACCCTACCCTCACCCAAAGGCTGCCATCCCTTGCCCACCGACGTGCCGTTGGTGACCTCTCTCTTTTATAGATATCTGCACGGGTACTGCTCAGTGGAGCTTTCCTCCATAGTTCCCCAACCTCCTGCCCCCAACAGATCTACCAGGGGAACAGAGCGAATGCACCCTTTTACTGTCCAGGTCACCAGACATAGAACATTTGTTATGCCCGCTCTTTTGTCCCGAGGACTTCCAAGTTGTGGAATTCCTTGCCGGCACTTGTTTTTCCTTCTCCTCCGAAGCTCCAAACCTTCAAGTCCAAAATTAACAAGCTGCCTCTTTCCTCCTTGTCAACACCCACGGTACGATAGTATTTAGGCTGTAAGCCCTCGTGGTGTGTTGTTGAAATTAAAAAAAAAGTTGTTACACAATTTATTCGCAAACAAGTCTGTAAATGTATTGCTTTATTTAATGCGTTTCAACTCTTTGGATGGTTTTACGTAAAAAAAGTACGTGAATTTCGTACCGGCAACATTGTTTACATGATCTTTAAGAATGAGCATCGGGTTTGCACACAACTATCTTCAGGATTACATCGCAGGAAAGTGCACGTTACTCGGTACATTACCAGCTAAATACATCACGTTCCTGATACACAACATACCGCACTCTCATGCATTTCTTCTTGCTGCTGCTGCTTCTTTCTTCTTCGGCGAACTTGATGGTCAATGAGTCAGCAAAAGAGTAGAGCCACTCGCTCATGTCTGATGCTGGTTGGACAATCTAATCTTCTCTCGTGGATTGGTTATGTGCAGACAAATTGCAAGTCATGCTTTTCAAAGACTGCACTCAGGATGACTTTGTAACATTTTCTTTTATTTGTCCCATTATGCAAAGAAATGCAAACGAGAAAAAGAAAAATTCATGATGGTGGTTCGAAGGAATCAAGAAGGAATCGATCGAACTTTACATTGAACTTCCTTTAATATATGTGCACTTTTGGTGAGTTTTCTTAAAAGAAAATTCACCAATGAGGAAATTTCAAGTTAGGATTTTGAAAAAATTTCTTCAAATGAGCGCGAACTAGGCCTGCTAGAACCCATATTCAGGGTCAGTTTCAATATATATATATATATATATATATATATATATATATATATATATATATATATATATATATATATATATATATATATATATATATATATAGTGTGTCCACGGATTGAGTGTGGGTAGGGTATAAGTGACCAAAAAAATTTGAAATAAATTATGATATTCGGGGAATCGCTCCTGCCTTGTCTTAAACTAAGATGTTGAGGAAATGAACAAAATCAATTATTATACAGGGTGGTTAAGAACTGATTTAATTAAATGTGTAAAGAGTAAACTACCTTAGTTTATAAAGATACCGCAAAAAGTTATTAACAAAACTTCTTTAGAAGTAAAATTTATGACAGGCTCTCAATTTTCAGCCAGATCAGCCTTCTTTGAATTTCCAAGTAAATTATTAACTTTTTTCCCTATCAACATGGAGCTTTTTACCTGTGGTTTTCTAAACGCAGGTGCGCAAAGTAAGTAACCATGCAATGTTAACTAATAATTTATTAGTAAAATACAAAACGCTTATTGCTAACAAAAATCAAAACGAACAACGAAAAATAAACAAATTATTCAAATGTGCTGCCACCAACCGATACACATAACTCAGCCCGTTCAGTAAATGCTTTGTAGGCATTTTGAATATGTTGAATTGGAATACCGTCAATTGCCTCTCTCAACCTCAGTTTCAACAAATCGAGATCGTTGTTTAATGGAGCCGCGTAGAGATAGCCCCATAAATAAAACTCCATTAAGGTAAGATCGGGACTTCTGGGAGGCCAAGGTATTGGCCCATATCGACCAATCCACCGCCCAGGAAATTCGCGATCTAACCATTCTCGAACAATTCCTGTTGCGTGTGCTGGGTGGCCGTCATGCTGAAAGTATGGTGTTTGTCTTTCTTCTAGTGACATGTTATGCAAATGATCTTGAAGAATATTTTCCAGCATTTCCAGATAACTGTATTGGTTCATATTCCGCTCAAAAAAATATGGCCCAGTGTAAGAAACAGCACACCACACATTTACTTTTTTATGGCATTGTCTGCTGCAATTAACTCTCTAATTTTGATTCTCCATAGACCAATGCCGTGCATTTTGGGAATTTATCACCCCATTAGTGGTGAAAGTGGATTCGTCCGAAAAAAATAATACTTCTGCCAAAATTGTGATTTTGTATATATTGCTCGCCATACCATAAACAAAGTCTAATCCTTTTGACTCGTTATTTTCTTCCAAAGTGTGTATAAGTTTTGCTTTGAAAGGTTTCACCTTGTTGGTACGATAAATTTGTTGCAAATGCGATTTGCTAATATTGCCAATTTCTAATGCCCTTCTTCTAAATGATAATTTCGGAAAACGCCTAACAGAATCCATAGCTAATGCAGCTGCAGCATTGTCTTCTTCACTTAGGTCGGATTTTATAACATTTAAAATACTCCCAGTATGCATACATTTTGTAACAACTTTTTTTACATGCAACTCGCCAATTATTGCTTCGAATTAACCCCAAGTTTAATTATGGTAAATACTTTTTTTAATACAGTTTCAAGTATTATTTAAAGTACACCTAATCACAGAAGCTGTCGAACGTCATTTAAATAAAGTCGCAGCTAAAAAAAAATTCATAGTAGGTTGATCTGTTTGAAAATTGAGAACTGTCATAAATTTTAATTCTAAACAATTTTTGTTAATAACTTTTTGTGGTATCTTCATAAACGAAGGTAGTTTACGAATACATTTCATTACATTAGTTATAAACCATCCTGTATATTAATTGATTTTCTTCATTTTCTCAACATCTCAGTTTAAGACAAAGCAGGAGCGATTCCCAGAATATCATAATCTAATTCAAAATTTTTTTGTCACTTATACCTTACCCACACTCAATCCGTGGACACACTGTGTGTGTATATATATATATATATATATATATATATATATATATATATATATATATATATATATATATATATATATATATATATATATATATATATATATATATATATGTATGTATCACACCGATAACTCAGAAAATAATAGACCGATTTTGATCAAATTTGGTGAGTACCTTCCTTTTGCAAGTGACTTGGATAAGTTTATTAGCCAGGAAAATCGGCGCAGGTTTTCCTGAAAAATTTTGTTTTCTTGCGGAAAAGAATTATATCTCCGGAAATAACAAAGTAAGGACAACCAAATTTGGTACGCGTGTATGTATTATAAACAGTCTGTAAGTTTAAGGAAAAAAGAGTTATGAGCAGTTAAAGAAAAAAAAATTGGAGTTTTCCTCAAAACGTCAAAGTCGAGATTTGAAACGTTAAAATATTTTGACAATCACAGGATGGTCCATAAGTCGTTGGTGATGCCCACAATTGTTTTCTTTTCGAACACCCTTATATTATTGCATTTTTTTTAATCGAAATATGATGCACGTTTGTAAGAAAAAAATCGCGACGCAGTAAGTGCGTTTTGGTTGCGAATTTTCATTAAATCGATCAAATTTCAATAACTCAATTTGCTTTTAACCTAAGGTTTGTTGGCTAGGAAACCAAAATTGTAAGTTTATTTTCGGGAAAATAGGGTACATTTTCAAAGAATAATT